>CM024177.1:9810109-10370109 GCA_013433145.1 Ascaris suum
GCCTGATCAAATGCTTATCAAATCTATGAACTTATCAAATATCATAGCGTATCAAAGGATCGTTCAAATCGTTTTTCTTTTTCGTTTTCAAACTTCTATCAAGAATGGAATCGTTCAACAATTGTTAGAAATGGGGTATTCGTTTCGACATCCCTAGTGACAATCATGATCTCTTAGTCTTTCAGCTGTCGCTCTAGGAAGATGTGTCTAAGATGTGCTTATGAGTCATTTTGATTAAATCAGCAGTGCGGACGCTTTCACGAATCAGCTGTCAATTCAGATTGGCAGAGTGCGTGCCTTGAGGCCCTTTCGAGACGCATCCAAATCGTCTTTGATTTCTAGTGGTCATTCTTTGATTGAATTTGCATAATTCTCTCCCTTTTATCCTAACATCTCGCTGCTGACCACTCTCAATTCTGGCAATGATGTAAATGAAGATGACTAATGCGTTAGTAGATAGAGGCAGCTGCAAAATATCGAGAACAATATTAACATTTTCGCCGCAGAAAACAGAGAAATTCTGAAGCAAATAAAGATAAAGATTTTCTGTTGTTGTTGAAAAAATGGAAAGCTTTTTTTCGATATTAGGGATGTCTTGTCCCTTAAGGATGGCCTAGTTGGCTAGAGTAGTTGGCCTAGAAATTATGGCCTGGCGGCTAGACTAGTTCGACTAGAAATTATCTTCTGAAATTATTCACATGGAACATCACCGGAAAGCCATTTAATAATGTTGGATTTGAAATGCAAATTGCTCGACATAGGTTGCACTAGATTTATGCTGCAAACTCTTTAATTTTTTCATTGTATCTATACTTGAGAGACAATAATTTCAAGATGCAATCATTGTTTCTTGTCTCAGCAGATGGCATACTAATGCTCGACCTTCGCTTTCAGGGCGCAAATTGTAGCCAAACGTGCTACTAGCTGCCTCCCTCCTTCAGCCACCGTTATTTGTTGTTGAAGTTCAATCACGTCCATTGCCTGCATAGTGCAGCACATCCGATAAGGGAACGCATAATCCGAACTATTTATATCACTTGTGATGGGACGGTACCTATGTAAGACCGGAAGAGTAAATCTCATAGTTTCCGGAGTAACTTCTGCGATCATAATGCTAAATGAAAATGGAATTATAAATTAGTAAGTTTGAAGTATATTGGCAATTAACTGGATAAGTGGTGCATAAATTGACAGAATCTACGGAATTGAGTCCGATTTGCCGATTTGCGATGAACGACGGGTGTTCGTTTAATATGCGCCGTCTTTACAGTGATATTAGAGAATGCAACATTCGACTAGCGTAATGCGCTCAATTTCACACTGTGCACTAAATAAACCTTGACGGTCATTGACCGACCTACTCAACGAATACCATTCACTATACATCGCCTCACATCGTTACTATCTCATTGCCTTCTTTAGGCGTCAATAGTCATGATGTGTCTGAACGATTTATAGTCGATCGTACAATGTAGTTCATAATTGATTGGTTTCCGATGAGGTGGTGCTTTACTGCTATTGTTTTATAGGTGAAGTAATTCTTTTGAAGGATAATCCATGTTGCAGTTTAATTTGAGTGAATCGCATTAATTTTGTGAATTTACCTGGCTCCTATAAAAACAAAAGCCATGCTTTATAAATGATATTCTCGAATGTTGAAAATAATAGCTAACCCCCGACAAACATCCTTTCAATTGAAAGCAAAATGAAGAGAATTTTATCATTAAAAAAAAAAAAAACTCCATTTTTGCTTAAAAACCATTGATTCGTTCTTCTCTAAATTCGAGTTGTTTCCTGCAAATTTACTTTCCTCAGTTCTATTCTATTTCCATCTAATCAACTTCTATCGCCTCTTTTACGTTCCCTTGGGATCCGATCAATACTTTTTCTTGCGTTTCCTTTGTTTTTTTTTTCTTGTTTTCGCTCATTCGCTTATTCAAAAAAATCATCAATTATGTTGTAAAACATTTCGCAATTATATATACTTCATATGTTTTGTTGAAATGCTTCTTAGTGCGCCTTGGAAAATCAGTAATAATCGTCAGAATAGCATGTTTTGTGCGGGGCAATGTCCACAAGAACTTTTAGACGTTTTATAGGAGAGTGGAAGATGGCTGGAATGAACGATAGGAAATCATAATTTTTCCCCCGCAGAGCTTGCCCATTACAATGAAATAGAAGTTGAAAGACGTAAAGGAGCTTTCGTTTACCTATTTGCCAACCAACACTGTTACTAATCGTCGCAGTAAACGAGGAATTGACACGGACGTATCCACTCCACTGAGAAACTGTGCGTCTTTTTGCTGTGGGAGCTAATTTATTTCGTTCCACGCCGGAGATGGCAGTTCACAGCACAAACCCCATCGATGCACTTTACTTGCATCCTCCGTTCATAGAGGGAGGCTGATAACGTGTATCGTTATGTGTTTTGAAATTAAATAGTTGCGTGTAATTGTATCAATTTCCTCATACACTTCCAGCGCTTTTTTAGCGCACGGAGAAAGCACCTTTATTTTTGTGGACAAGCGAAATAGGCGTTTGCATAGGCAAGAATCTTCATAATGGAAATAAGAAAAGATATAAGCTATATTGACGCCAAGTTGCAAGTTTGTATGCTCTCATGCCCACCTTCATATGGAGTGTTTCTGTTATAGTTTGCTTAAACCTATGTCCCACCTCAAATAATGGCATCTACCAACAGTTTGGAGTTTTTCTTTGCATTTTCCGAGTAATTCTTTGAGCTAAGTTATAAAATTTATTCAAGTATTCATCGATTTACATTCCAACGATATCGGGAATAGCAAAAGAGGAAGGCAGCGTTACTGACCTTACTGGAAGTTCCAGTTATGAACCGTAGCGTCGGAAAGTAAAGGATTTCATAAGAAGGTGGGATTAACGTGTTCGATGTGGGCAGAGGTTTTAGCGGTACGTTCTAGCTTACAATAGTAAGAGGTCCTCAAAAAAAGACAATTGTGAGAGCGCGCTTGTTGAAGAGTTAATTATGCGCTCTCAGATGTTATTGCGGCTTGCAACGACGATCGTGTTTCTTGTCGGTCTTCTTCCACGCACCTCGGGTGGTCGTGGTTCTTTGATTTTGCGCACCCGTCAATCATACAATGACCATGGCCGCAGTGACCGGTCGTATAGCGCTAAATTATTCGGCCGTAATGACCACTTAGAAACACTCATAGTCATTCTGTTGTGAACGTTGACTGCGACGACAAAATGCTAGCATTGCTAGAAGCGAACACTCTTTCGGCAACGCAAACTATTGTTCTCGCCTACTTTTATTTACTTTGCTTGCGTTTATTTATTTCAAATTCTTGGCTAAATTTATCATCTGGCTGGCATTATTGGTCTCTTGCAAAGTTATCGTTCAGTTGTTGATTCTAGGAATCGTTAATGCTGTGAAACGAAAATGTTACGGAAGTAATTGTTTCATCATAGAAAACTTATCCACACTATTTTCTGAAAAGAAATGACGAATTAAATTTCAAGCAATAAAACGTCGTCATAATTTCAAGTTTTAATCATATTTCCATACGGATAGGATCAACGATATCATAATCACAATTGACTACAACGATAGCATTTTTGCTATCCTCAAGGTGTGAGTGGCGACTGTAAGGGCTCCCGCAAACGTGGAGGTAACATTCTCCTCGCGTTTCTGCCACCGGCACAACCCTAGTGATTTCTTCAAGGGGCGGGATTACTACTTAATTGGGGATTTCTTCGTCATGAGAAAGCGAGTCGGGAATGTAATGGAGTATTAACGGCAACACGTCTCTAACAATGCTATCATCTCTCGGAAAGGGTAGACAGCCTCGCCTTAGCGATCTTCGATGCTCCTAGATCCTTGTTGTCCCTCCGAGCGGACCACGGCATTTTGAAAACGACACAGTATTCTTTAAATTTTCTTCGAATGAAAGTGATTGAATTCGCTTTTTTCGCTATTCTATTCTGACCATCATCATATCCGGTTTTTAAACAACATGCAATTTATTAAGTGGAATATTTGCATTGCTACACTGTGGTTAAGTTTTGCTATCACAATGGTTAATGAATATGTTTTTGCTGACTTTTCGCCCAACTATCCAACTTCCGTTTTTTTTCCTCTATCCAAACTCGGCTACTTTTAAACGAATTTCTCCTTGAAGTTTTGAGCAGTACCCATGGAAAATCATGTTATTTTTCTATGGAATACAATAAATCAACGTAACTATGCTCATAAATTCTGTGCATGCGCTTTTCCGTTTAAGTGCTTCTACTCTGTCGTTTACAACGATGCGGTCTTTTCCATCGCCTTATTTTAGTTGGTTTGGTCATAGATAGGGTATTTTCGTAGTAGTATAGTTCTTGTTCACCTGTAGGAACAACAAACGTCCGCTCACAGATAACCATCGCTATCGGCTTACATACACACCGGCATGCGCAGCGTAGCCACCTTTGAAGCGTCAACAATCGGTTCATCTATGTGTGCAGCCAGTGACGGCACTTTTCTAGATCTGATGCATTCCATCAGCACATAATCTACTCTTTGATCTTATCATGCACTTATAGCTGATATTTACTCGCTGTGTATTGTTTTACTTTCCCCCTCCGTCACCCTCTCCTTCCGATCCCCACCTTCAGCATCCTCCGTTCATCCATGAAATTCAAGCGTTCTACTACTTATTTTATGATTTAAGATAATCTCATCCACATTACTGAATTGCGAGGCTTAGTCGTTGGATTCCTTTCTACCATTAAGCTCTCTCCGACTATATAATAGATATATGAAAGCTAATGTCGGTTACTGCACATATCAAGTATCGAGTAATCTAAGCGATTGAGCAGCTGTGAATATTTGTTTTGTGAGCACAACTGTAAGGAAATGGCGCAGCGCCATTGCTACGCTTCAGTTTGCACAGCCAACCTTTGCACAACTCAACAAAAATTCTTTTAATTGCTAGCCATTGCTAGTGCAAATCACATGAAAGCCTTGCTAAGTGGAATAGAATTTTTGTTTCCGGGAATGAGGGAAGCCGATTGGCATGAATGAAAGAAAAAATTAGAGCAAAGTGAGATTTGTGAGTGGCGTTGAAAGAGGGGAGAAACTCGATACGAAACAACTAAGAGAAGGAATCGGAGCCACCAAAAATATGAACGATCTTTCTTTCGTTTATAAGCATAATTTTTACCGCTTATCTGCCTGGACTTCCGAGTTAGCAATTCTCCTAACCTCTAGATGTTACTGCTCTCAGTCTAAACCTTTTATACCGAATTTTCGACTTAAATTAGCCGATTTCAATGCTCTTGAACAATTTGATTGCTCTTGTGATGTAAAGGACTAGAACGTGCCCGTAGTAAAAAAAAAGTCACATTCATTGCTATAAGCGTATTTGTTGTTACTTTCTCTCCTTTATTATCTCCAACTGAACTGCTGCCGCAATTTGTTACAATTTATGTCCATATGCAATCACTGCGAGTGTAAAATCAGATCATATAACGTTTGTAACCTCCGGTTTTTGAATTTTAAAAGAAGGTACCACAACTCTTTCAATATCGCATTCGAATTGCTTCTTTTCCGCCCTAAGAAAGAAATTTGTCTCAGCAATACTTTCGTTGTTGAGATTTTGTTTATTCCCACGAGGGCACATCGAAAAAATGGCAAGGAGTATCACCATTAGACACATGGTCATTTCATGGCTGATCAAACATATTTTAATCGTCGATGCAGCAATACCCGATCCGATCGGTGACAATAGCGTAATTCTCGAATATGTCATATATGCTCATAATGTCATATTCGTTGATTAGTTGCACACGATTTTTGCCATACTTGATCATTTATTATTTATTGTTGCGGGAATATATGGTTGATAGCGCATAATTTTCGCGCAACGTTTCCTAGTGTTTATTAAATGAATGTCATATTCATTAAATTTGCTTTTTTTTTTATTTCTAGAAAAGACAATTCCATTTGTAATTTTTCCTTATTATAGGCAACTAATGGAATATGATAGAAACCTATTTTTTCTCTCTTCAATATTACGGTGCTATGAGGATTTTGCTCATTTTCATTATTTTTATCACTCACTATCTGATATTTATTAAATGCTTTCTTTTAATATTCTTTCTTTGATAGGAATACTTAAATGAAACTTTGAAAGGTTATTGTTGGCGATGAATTTTTAGCAATTTTTGGAAAATGGAAAATTTTTCATTTTCCAAGAATTGCTAAAATTACATGAAAAATTTTCTAACGCTAAAATGTTGCATAAGTCAGATTGCTTTTTTTAAGCGTTAATTTTCAAATCAGAATTAATAGATTATGAGTGATGAGTTTTTCCTACAAAATAAGCATTCACAAAAGCCCAATATGTGCTTTTCATTTTCTAGAGCAATGATGATGATGTTATCGCGATCGTGCTTTAGGAGTTTTTTTTTTCTTTTTTTATTCGGCCTCCATTCGAGTGTTATTCACAGTTGATTCATCTCATTTGAAGAGGGCTTTTTTCGCGAAGTAGACGTGCGCCTAGCAATGTTTGTCCCATCCCATGCTCTTATCAGTTTTAAATAGGCGGCTATCCAAGCGAAGCCGCTCGTCTCTCAATGGACGCAGTCCACTGAGCATTAAACGTGAAACTGTCTTCAAATAACGGAAAATGAAAATTCCAGGTAACATATCTTCCCTATATATAATATACTATTTATTAATGAAAAAAAAAAACATAAAACTACGATTTCGATGGAATTTATTTCATTGAAAATGTATCCATCATATTTTTAAGAAAATTTCACGCTTTTTTCTCTCAAGCACCTGGCTAAAACGCGACTTTCATAATGAAAAATTTTTTGATGTTATACTCATCGATTGTTTCATAGTTTACTTCCATAATCGTAGTGTTCCATCGGCATAGGAAAACAGTTATAGTATTGCATAATTTTTTTCCTACCGTTAGCTGATATTAAATTGATCGATCGCCAATTTTTAATGATTGAGTGATATGAGTTGAGCAAGTGGGACAATCCTTATTAAGTGCTCAACTATTGCTTAGACAAAATTTGTCTGCCGATTTGTTTATCGTTGTTTTACGCTCTAAGCATCAATCGGCAAATAAAACGGCATTTCGAATTCAATTTATCAGCTTTCTTTATTGATATTAAAATGACAAGAAAATTGCCGACTTTATCAGTGAATAAAATTTTTATCGACGAAAAAAAAATCAATAACGCATTGTAAATTCGAAGTCAAGAAAAATGAAAATCGTTTTCAAATCAAATTTGCTTTTGCTACGCTATAGTAGCGTAACGAAAGCACTCATATACTTTGTTGATTTTGTGATGCAGAAATCCATTCTATTTTCAAATGATTTTGAGGTTTTCTTTTCGAATTTTTTGAAATATTTCACAGTGTATTAGTTTTTTTTTTTTCGAGTCGAATTCTACTTCAAACTTTTGCATGACACATATTTAAAGGTTGATTGCCTATGATGTTCTCATTTATGCTATGAGTAATCTTTGTGGAAAACGATTAGTTAATAACTGAAATAAACTATTTCGTTTTTCTTTTTTCACTTTCTAAACGTTCATTGCACCGTTTTGAATTCTAAAATTTATCGATAATTTTTCTATTGTTCCTATGATCATCAACGAAATATCGCATATATATCAACATATAATGTCAAAATTTTTGGTATTGCGTTTAATTTTACTTATTTTTTAAGTGATAAGATAGAGTTTTATCATGAAATATTGTTTGCGCGCAATTATTTATTCGCAACCCTCTCTGGGAATATCCTGAAAGGAATAAAATGTTCCATTAGGAATTATGCAAATTTCCAGTTTAACATGCTTTGTTTATGCTCACGCATAATGAGCACTTTTCTTCTAAAACAAAAAATGGCTTTCAGTGCGGAAAATACAAAAAAAAAATTATCACTACATTGGTGGGTGTCGTAGCTCTTTCTTGCCATTTCTTTTTCCTTTGCTTAGCCAAAAAAACCCTTGAAGAAATCAGTTTAAAAAATGATTATATTGCTATTAGAAAGGAGGTTCCAATGATTTTGAGTTAATGGAAAAACGCGCTAAGGCAGCTTGTTTGTTGGCACGATATGTGTTTTATACTATCTTCTTATCAAACTATTCGTAATTTAGTAACATATAATAGAATATACGCAAGAATACATTCACATTTTATTTGAAACGTTTAACACTCATATAAATCTAAACCGCTTGAAATTTATTTTATCATTCGGCTAGTTCATTACGAAATGCGATTTGCTTAGTCGTAAAGGTGTGCGAAATTCTACGCAAATTTAAGCGTCGAAATCAATTTTCGACATGTCGATCACATTTTTATACGCATTACATTCACTAAATTTTGTAATTTTTACCTTCAACACGTGATTGATTAGAGGAAATTGACATTTCACTCAACACATAAATTCACACACATTAAAAAAAAAAACGCACAAGCAGAAAATACATTCGAGAATATACGACATTCTGTTGAAATACTATGCAATAGCAATTTCCATATTGGAAAATTTCTCTCAAAAGTGGCAATAAAAATTTACGCATTTGAAATTTTCGAAGTTAATCCAATTCGAGCAATCTACGATTAGATTTGCAAATATTCGAATTTTTTTTTTTATTGCTGAGTGAAGGCGTTTTAACGCCAAATTTGCTTATTCATTCAAATGAATTGCAAACTGTCTCTCTCTCCTCTCTCTCTTCTCTCTCTCTCTCTCTCTCTCTCTCTCTCTCTCTCTCTCTCTCTCTTTTTAAAAAACAAATCTTCGTTTGCTCACAAAAGATTTTGGGTTAGTTTTCGAGAAAGCGGAATGGAAATGTTACCAATTCCTTCAACTCATTAAAGATTCAACAACGATATAATTGATAGCGATCGCTAAAAGGAATCGCTCTTTTGCGAAAATCAAAAAATCGTTTTTATTCGTTTTAAATTATTTCTCAGACGCAAGAATATTTTAGAATGTATTTTTACTCAATTATTTGCTTATATTAAACTGACTATTATTATATTAGCATGAACTATGAAGTTATTTCACCGCCAATGAGGTGCCCTTTGTTAATGTCATCGCTATCATGGCATATATCACTATTTAAAATTGATTTTTGAATAATATATATTAATTCGAAATTTGCATATTCACTTTAAACTTTTGATAATAAATATAAAGCAATTCGATGATTGCGACTAAAATATAAGCTGTTCAGGGCAAATTCGCGCGTAATTCTTGTATATTGAAATGAACTTCTTCGGCTTTTGTTGTTCGACCGTTTTTAATGCTCTATTGATTAAAAAATATGCTGAAAATTGTTAAGTTTTTGTATCGCTATTAGAGAGGTATTTGCTGATTTGATAACTCTTTTTGATAATATTTAATTTTATTTCGATTATTGGCAATATTTTTATTCCTTATCGTCGATCATATCTTTTTAATCATTTTCACTTTCGAATGGAAAATTTTTTTCGAAGCAAAGGTCGTGAGAAAATTCGTTTTCTTGCTTCATCACTTGATTGTTATGTATTTTCAATTCAGTTTTCATTCTTTCAGAGATAGCGATTTTTCTAATGCAATCGCTTCGTTTTATTTTAGTGTTTCCTTCTAGAGGATTTTATTATCGTTTTCAATTTCTATCATTTCATCAAGTTTCTATCAGATCGTTACAGACTGCAGTTGTTTATAATAGATATTATGAGTACAATCGTGAACGAAATAGTCGGAAAAGAGGGAAATTCAGAGATTCAAGGTGAGCATTCCACAAATGAACTAATCAATATTGGAAGTACTATTGATGAGCTAAAAATTGATGAAAATACTTACCTTTACTTCATCGCTAATTTTATTCAATTGAAAATTTTTATTTTGTAAACTCTAAGCATTACTAACGGCAGCGCATACTTCAAGGTGGTCTCTTCAGGTGTCGATTCACACTATAAACGATAGTGAATCATTGCGCTTTTTGATGTGCCACTCAATAGATCGCCTTTCTCTACACCATTAATAATAAGGTGGAAAATTCTGGCAGGTATTATCATACCTGTCGTAAGCTTCATATAATCATAACTCATTAAAGCACCATCTTTAATTACTATTTAACTTTTTCTTACTATGAGAATTTTTAAAATCTCTTTTTTTTCAATTTTATTCAGTAGACAGATTGTATGTCTTATTTATGAATAGTGTTTCTCTAAACAATTCCGGCAGATTATATTGAAAACGTTTTGCATTTTATTCACATTCAACTATAGACCCTTGTGGGGAGGATCGAATAAGTTTTTGCACTTGCATATATGTTTTGCGTTTGTAAATATGCAAATTTCGTTTCTTTTCAATTTTTAACTCTCATATTTTATGCCTCTTTCGCTTTTTTCCTCTCTCCTTTTTTCCACTCGTTCCCACTTAGAAATAGTATCTTCCAACTGAGGTTTAAGCTCTATATTGCATCACTAAATTTTCTAATTTTCTTATAATAATATGATCCACAAATCAGTTTTGGTTGATTTTTAATAACTTTTTTTTGTATGTGAATATTTATTGAAATGCGTGAACTCTAGTTATTTAGTCAATTTCACTGCATACAATCTTTTATTTGAGTAAATATTTTAGATATATGATAAATGCATGAATCATCATTGAACCGATGAGCGGAAACAATTTAGTATCGAGGATACGCAAGGCATTTAAGGGGAAAGTGGCTCCTGGGATGTGAAGCGCTTCCGTCACCATCGCTCAGCGGGTGATTCAATTTCGTTGAGAAACTTCCCCTATCTTCTTCCTCTACTCAGTAGTGCTTTCAGTGGCTTACTAATTACGGTGAGGAATTAAGTCACTCTTCTTATGTTCGGCAACATATTAGTTCTCATGCCCTTCAAAGCCAATAGGAAGCCCTATCTCTTTTACCGCATATCTATTAGAAACCGTGCCTATAGACCCTAAATGAAGCGTTGATCATTGCCGCTCAAGAATGTTCAAAGGTGCTGGTTCGAACAGTGTTTACAAACTTATCTTCCAATGTTTACTTATAAAAATTTGTTGATATTGCATGCTGGATCAAAAATTTAGGATTGTCACAACTACTAAGCCAACTATTTTGCACAGATATCTTAGGGTCCGATTTTACTGCGATAAGCAACATTAACCACATTTAAAGCTGTTTAGCTTTTGCAATCATTAATTCTTTAAGTAGGTTGAAATACTCAATACATATGAAATTGCCCATATCGGAGCTATCAAAGTAACGAATTCTTTTATCTCGATAGACGTTATATTTAGAGTGCAAATTCCTATGCAATATTTGCTCATCGCTTCATTTTGCATTTTTTTTTTGCATTGCATTGCATTTTTCCAATCTTAAGCGCATGAAATATTGTGAGCAAATCGAACGAATGATTTCGACAGGAAATCGATAAATAGATTAACGTGTGAACGATGAGTAAACAATGAGGATTGCAAATCGATGCGCATTGGATACGAATCTAGAATTTTCTCGATTATTTTTGCAATCAACTAAAGCTGTAATAGTTGCATTGTCGCAATTTAGAGTAGAGTGTTGATAAGCGTTGCATAAAGTACCAACATAAAGCCTGAAAAGATTTCCAAAAATTGCGAAAAGTGTGATTTTTTGCTGAATGGTTGCTCATTTATATTCTATAAGGTTTGAAACTCGATGTTGCAAAATTTATGGGAATGAGTGAAGCAGTGGGGAACCAATCTTTAGTTACATTGTTTCGTTTCATTTCTTTTTTTTTTTCTCATAATTTGAAAAAAATTTCCATATTATTCGTTGTTATTGAAGCACTTAGGAAAATATGAAGTGATGCTAATTTATCTTATAGTATTAACAAAACATTTTCGCATCAATTGAAACGAGTATTTTGACGTTTTTTTCTTTTCCAAGGTTCCATTAATCTAAGATATTCTTCATAAAAGTTTTCCAATAGTGATATTATTCCGTTGTCAGCTTTATTATTAAAATATTGCAAAATTTTACGCATAACATTGAAGCATTCATTCACTTTTGGTGGTAAATAAATCGGCGAATTTTGCAACGAAATATCTTTCTTCGTAAATCCTTAGGGAGATTGTTCACATTGAACATCACAAATGTGACGTATTGATATTCAAAATTCGTCAGTGATCGTTGAAATTGAACCCTTCACAATTGCCGTCACCTTCATTAATCATAGAAGCACAACGCGTTTAAACTACGCCATTCCAAATATGTTTAAAAAGTAGCATTTGTTTAGAAGAGTTTTTTCATGCGTTGAATTGCGTCCGTGTATTTAAAAGCAAACGAATGTGGAGCCCGAGCAGATCCCCGAAAGTATGCCTAACACAAATGTCCATCTATAGAACTAGTAAATCCAAGTAATTGATTTATCCATAGATTGTGTATATTTTTCATTGAACCCATTTAGAATCCTATACATATCTGCATAGGCGATAAGTAGTTCATATAATTTATGTTATGATTTATTTTAATGAAAACAAATAGAAAAGATTTTTAAAAATGGATTAAAATACTTAAAAATATATAGAACGAGTATTAATTCCATTCCCTATGGAATAGTACATTCATTCGTTGAACTAATATGTTTCAATTTCTTCATAAAATTGCTCACTGATTTTTCGGATTATATTTCCATTAAAAAAATCTTTTTTTGTTTCAAAAGTTACGCATCCATCATAACTAAACGTCGCATTTGACTGCTTCACAAATAACAGATGAGCATTCATTGGAATGATCATATGTGGTTACTTTTTATTTGTATTTAATTTGTATAATTACTTGTTAAATTCGTATTTAACTTATTGTCATTATAGGTTGCAGATTTGTACTTGATAGTTAGCAAGCATACTAGTATTTACTTACTTATTTACTTTAGTCGATGAAGCGTTCATTACGAATAAATGTCTCTTCATATCGCTTGCACTTCCATTTAAGTGAAGTTGAAAGGTAGAGTCAAGATTACTTCATTTATGATCATACTAGTATATCTGTTACTTTTTTATGATTTCTTACAAGTAGCTTTCATAATGAAACAGCAGCAATACGAATAATCTATGAATGCGTTTATAAGTGGTGGTAGATCATACGAGTTGGTTATAGGTGATGTGCATTTTTGATGAGAATCTCCAACGGTTGCGGTGCTTGATAGCTCTTATACAGCGTTGCACTCGTTCTTTTCCTCCAGAAAAAAAGACCTCTGTTTGCAATCTTTCTCTAGCGATGAACTTTATGATTTTATCTATTCAAGCGTTATCTGTTACATTTATAAAGAAGTTTTATTGTACTATGAAATTATTCTTCATTGTCTTGAATGTAACGTTCAAGTTATCTCGCTTTTTTTTATTCTTCGATAAGCAACGGACGAAGGAGAATTTGACATTATTTTGGCTTCTAAACTTATATGTAAATTAATGCATTTACAAATGGTGCACATTTACAAAAAAACACATTTTGTGCTATTGAAACTGTTGTGGTATTAAGTCACCATAATTTTCTAATCATAAACAATTTTGCAATAGCGCATATGCTAATTTATATATGTATAATGTTATATGTTTCTTATGAAGTGTTGTCGAACGCTATATGACCGATGCACGAAGTACAACGCTCGGCTGTCCACAACTATTGGGACATTCATTAGCCGTTGGTTTGCGCATGTGTACCACCCCCATATACACACATTGACTCCGCCCCACTCGTCGCAAGTGCTCACTACGTTTTGTGGTCGCCTCGCCTATTTGGCCTGAAATCATTGAGGCACTCACTTTGAATGTGAACAATGGTGCGTTGAGGCATTCACAATAAGAAATCGTTTATTAACACGTTTCGAGTGCACGTCGCATGTCGATGATGGGGAGCTTTTCTTCTTAAGCCTCAAATCGAAATACTCTTTTATTCTATTCTTGAATTGCCGTCATTCGCTCTTATTTTTATTTACGACATTATTGCAATAGATCATTGAGAATATGTGTACTCATCGTGTACTTGTTATCGGTAAATTACTGCTTTGAAATTTTTTAAAAATACACTATTTCACCGCTATTTAATAAGATTTAAGTTCTTTTAAATTCTATTCTAGTATAATACCGTTGTCCTATGAGTTAAACGTTTCCATCGTTTTCTAAGATGGACAGGTGAATGAGGAAGTAAAATTCTTTTTAAGCGCTTCATTCAGATGAATTGTTGTGAAGACGAGTCATATGTGGGAGGAGTTCCACTCAGGTGAACAACAAGAAACCTTCTTCTCATGTTCTTGGGGGGTTTTTTTTTTGAATTCTTTAAAGAGAGCTCCATTTTCTATTCTCGTTTCTAACGGTAAACGCATTAATATTTCATTGTAACAGATTTCCTCATGAGGTTTAACATTCTTTGTAGGTGATGATATAAATCGAAAAAAAAAGCCTCAGCATTGCATTCGATAGTCAGGCTTTGATTTGCTCTCTCAGGTAATGCACAATTTCAGCGATAAATTTCTTCTGCATTCAGATTTTCCTCACACCAGCATCTACTGTATGGAATAAATAACATTTAAAAAAACGCACTATAATGCATTTACTGTATGCTTTTCGAAAAATGAGCTTCGCTATTTTTTTCTCAATGGAAAAATCTCACAAAACTCGACAAAAAATGAAGGTGAAGGGGAGGAAGTTGTGGCAGTTTTTTAAATAATATTTTACGCAGCCACATCAACCGTCACTAAGAATATGATCTCATAAATTTCTTCAACGCTATAAATTACAATATTTCATTATTTACTTATTGTTGTAAAATTTTCATGATACGTTGACTAGTACTAACTATCATTATAACATTTTAGTCATTTTCCTCTCCACTAGACATAAATTTCGACATTCGGCATTTGAAATACTTTTTCGATCATAAAAATATTCGAAAATGCCGAACTATATGCAAATTTTATCGCTAAAGTTTAACCTATGACCTTAATTCGATATTCTAATATATATGGTACAATATTTTAGTAATAGCGCATATGCTGCAGAATTCTTTCGATTACTATTAGCTTTCGATTACTATTTATTTATTTCTTTCGATTACTATTAGCAACAGTTCACATCAGTATAGTCGTAATATACGTTAAAATTCTCACAAACATTCAGCATCAATTATAGGTTATTCATCAATAAAGCACAATTTCATGCAACCTTAAATTAAACCAATGCTATTTTATTCATTTCTTGAAAATTCTTGTAGAAATCCTTAGCGAAATTCATAGAGAAATATTATGTAGAATTCTTCCATGTGGAAATCTTATTTCGCCAATGCAATTTTACGCCGGCTTTTGCATAATTTTCATGAAAAAGCCATTCTAAATAGTTTCTCAAAAGCCGAATAATGAAAAAAACGATCAAAAAGAGAATCGGAGGAAAAATGGTAGAAAACTTTTCAACGTTTTTTTTCCCATAAAATCGCACCCATTATTTCATCGTTTTTTTTCCCCCACTATCCTAAGACTACATCTCAAGTATTTTTAGCATTTTAAAATAACTTCGAATGAAAAAAAAAACTTTTTCAAAAGGTTTTATTGCGAAAGATTTTTTTCTCCGCATTCGCCAATCACCGGAACGATAAATTTCATTTCATCTTATTTCAAAAATTCAATGAAAAAAAAATGTTTTTTTTTCAAATTCGCGAGAAAGTTCTTTATTTTTTTCTCATGTTTTTTTTTCTTTCAGTATTATTGATATAAGTAATGGCAGAGTATTCGTTTTTTAAGCGTTTACACAAATTTACCTTGTAATGACTCGATCTTTGTGAATACACATTAGTTTCCGGAGTTTTAACCGCAGAATAATTGAAGCTACCTATAGTTATGAGGTTTGAGGGTTATAATTTACTTACTGAACAATATTCCTTCCAATTTCCACATTGATCTTATGAACCCCAAAAGTGTCGAAAAATTTGCATACACAGTGGGACCAATTAGTCGTCGTTTTACGCAGTTGCACCGCACGCTACACGAGCAATTGGTCTCAAGGCATATAGGAAAAAATCAATTTTTTGTTTTATTCTGCATATTATTTTTGGTATTAATTTATTCCATTGCTTTTTCGCATTAGTGTTGGCACCTTTATTTGCACATATTTGATGCTATTATTATTAAATCTACTATTATTATTAATACTATTATTATTATTACCGTTATTACTATTATTATTGTTACTGTCATATAGGCCTGAATATATTCTATTATTTTTGTTCATAACATATGAAACTGGTTAATGAGACGCTGAGGATACTGACAAGCAGATATAGGTCCATTGGCGCATTTCTGTACTCGCTTATTAGCCAGACAAACGCAAATGAAAAGGCAGCTTTGAATACACACGAAATCTTGCCCACTTTCAAATATCTATAGCCCTGGCGAACACCATAGATAAATACGTCCTACGATGTCGGAGGTTATGATACAACTGTTATTAATGTCTAGCTAATCAGGGTGAGCGGGCTTTTGGATGCACATATCTTGGCACCAAACCTAATGTGATTATCGATTTATTTTCGAACTTATTTCGTTTTTTCATAACTAATCTGTTTGATATTGCTTAAAGTGATGTGTCATATCAGTTAGTTCCCATGGGAAATTGATGGGAAAGACTTACGCTTTTACTAGCCTAGCTATTTGTTACACTCTCATTAGTTCAGTGAGATTTTCACTGCGATAGTTCTTAGGGATTATTTTCATTACCTTTACGCAAAGTATGCAGTAATTGCTAGTGTCATCTTAGTTTAGCACTAGAATAGTTTCTTACTGCGCTTAACTTTATTAGCAATCAAAAATGCGCAAATATCGTTTAACGTCTGCTTGAATTCGAAATGAACAAAAACATGCTTTTCATGTAAACCTTTGTTGTGTACAAAGACAATGAAAACGCATTGTTCTAGTCATAGAAAAACGTTCCTATTGTTTTTATTTCTTCAATTGTTTTGTTGAGTACTTAAAATTTCTTTTTATAATTTTTTCAATTGTCGTTCCGAAAAAAAAATGATTGAAATAATCCCCCCCCCCCCCCCCAATAGAACGTTTGAAATTTTTGAAAAAGATTCCATTAAAAGTATTTAAGTGTTTTATAAGAAAATTAAAGGAAATGAACTTTATGCAAATTAAATCATTAATTTTTTTGCATAATTGCATTCTCGTTGATGGAAATTTCATCAATTGTTTCAGAAATTCTAATAAAAGCTCTCCGGATTTGTTGCGAATAATGAGGATTTGTCCAGTATTTTAGTTGATAATCTCATTTAATAGTGTTTTTCCATCGTATTTACGGACATTTTCAGGGATAGTTAATCATTTAGCTGTAAATATGTATGACATATTGATACAATTTGAAGAAAATGATAACCACTCCTAAATTATAGAGAATATTTCACTACGAGAATCTATGAATATTTACAAGCGAATTGATTAAATTCTATATTTTATATATTGTTGGCGTTTTTTTTTATCGCGATCGCAATTTATCAACAATGAGGTCAATAGCGTAATTATATCGACTCATCATCGCTTTCGAAATAATCACTCAATTTTCAAGGTCTTTCAACGTAAATATTGGAAATCCTATGTGCAAATTGTTCATTTGATATTATTTATCGTCACTTTGCTGCGAAAAAAAGAGAGAGAAGAAATCCTTGAAAGTTTAATTGGTTGGTTGGTTCCCTTGGAAGTATCGACCCTCAAAATAGTGGTTCGATGATTCGAGTTAGTAGTGGACGAATTGGTTGAAACTGACCTTGAATTTATTGAGCGAAATACTCGTTTGGAAACAGATCGAACTAGATATCTTTGAGAACGTCGCTTTCAAAAGCGTTCAAGCTTTTCAGATAAGATGGATCGGTGGTGATAAGTGTATCTTTGTGGCGTTATGCATTTTTGATGATAAAGCAGAAATTTTGTGAGATTCCAAGCAAACGTCGCACTAATCACAATAATCTTTCCTCCAAAGGATAAATCAGCGTATTGAAGCATTTTTCAACCTCAAATAGGAACTTAACAACTTTCTAGTGCATACTACTTTTTCGAATTTGATATGCAATAAAAAGTTAAAGGAAGATCTACGAAACGTCGGAACAATTAGGGATATAGTGATCGAACGATTCGTGATAATGGATTGTACAGCGATCAGCTGAGCAAACAAGAAAAATTTAAGTTTATTAGTGCGTACTAATAAAAATGGAAAATTTACAGCCATATTGCGAACTTTTTGATAAATGCTTGCTTTCAGGGCAACGCTAAAAACTTTGCAACCACTGAGAGACTATTGGGACCAGCATGCGGAAAGAAGCAAAATATTAGTGCATGAAAATCCAAAGAAATCTAATCGAATGGCATCCCCTAGTATGCATTGAGCCGAGTAATGTCATCAACTGCGTTGTTTGATGCGGCTCTTTGATTATATTGATGAATCCAAATAGGGGAGTAAAAGAGAATTTTATTCTTGAATGAAGGTACCCTTTGTAAAACGATTGAAACATACTGCGTGATTTGTGTGGGAGAAGAAATTTCGGTGGTTTTTTTTACTCTTCTACATTCATTGCTTTTTATCTACGAAATACTTCAACTATCATCCATTGTCGGAGGTTCGAAAGGGTACTGTTTGTCTTCGGAAGCACTACTTTTCTGAGGAACACAATCATAGTTGGAATGTTTCTGCTCAAAGGTAATGTAAATCGTCTTCTATACTCCATATGCACAAACAACCTCCCATTCTTCAATTTTTGAGGAATAATCTAAACCTTGCCTCACACATCATAGAACCATAAAACCATAATATATGCCGCACTTACAATGTTGCTGTACTATTCTCTCGTTCATTTAGCTCAGCTATCGGTGGCGGTCGGCACGACCATTCGACGGGTATTAGGCAATTTGTAGGCCTTTGTTCTGTTGTAGCCATTAGCTATGTGCTAGTTGCAATTATAATGAGCTGTGTGCGGAAGAGTTCCCTCATATAAGATGGTCGGGTGCTGGGTGTTCTTGTGACGCTCATTAGCTATTGGTGCATGCCATATTCTATTAGGCAGGGCTTCTTCGTTCATTGAAAGATGCCTCTGATTGCATCACTTGGCTTCATTGGCACACATATTACCATTATACGTTACGTCGTACAAATCGACCACAAACAATCCTCTCAAATGTTTCAGCAAATATGTCTAGATAATCGATTTTTAATGTCAATATCTTCTCTGAATGTAATTTGCATATTTGAAAAGATTTTGCATATATCTTTAGAAATTCACGTTTATCAAGAAATTATAAAAAGTATGACATATATATCGAAAAGAATATCATTTAGAGCTATTAACTTTCATTATACGCTCGAGAAAATATTTCCAATGGATGATATGACTCCATATTGTTTACAAATTGATTCTATTCAACACATTTCTTTCTATCCTTCGACTAAATATGTCGAGGAATCATCATATGTAATTTTGGATCCTTCAGTATGGGATATGAAGCGCCATTGAACAAAGTTCTAAATTCCTAACTTTGCGCTAATCTTACTTCGTTATTGCATTCGAATCTTCTCTCAGGATGGAACATTTAGGCGTCCTTCCTTGTTCTTCTATGAGTATTAACAAAGAAGCGCTGTTCTTTGTGCTATGTTTTTCGAGCTTCACTATGAGCTAAATTCTTCGCTCGTATTCCAACAAAATATTTCCTTCAATTCGATGATATTATGAGATATTTCATTGAAATCATTGGCTTTGAATATCTGACGGAATTTTTCTCTATTATTTTCAAAGTGCTTCTAAAAATTTTCACTTAGTGTTTACTGTCTTTTCAAAATAAAGCGAATCCACCGGTGAATTCTTTTTTTTTTTTTAAATTAATGTTCATGATGATCTCTCGTTGTTTACATATCTTGTCCATTGTTTTGCGAATAAATCAGCGATAGAATTACTCATAAGGTAGTTATCTTTTTTGCAGTTCCGCTCGACTAAATCCACTGCATTACTCATCAATAAACACTTTTTTCGATAGTTTATTGAGCATTATCAATCAAGAATTCTTGCTGTATGTTCATTTCTCTCTTCTAATAAATCCCACATTCACTGGCTCAGATTTTTTTAACCGTAGTCTCTCTGTCTATCGACATTTTAACTCACTATAAGATTCAAAAGAATTTGAGCAAATAGAAAACGAAAATTATTCTCATAGTTCATTTCTCTAACATAAATTTTTAAGCATTTTTACGCATTTCATTTGCATCACTATGAAACATTTCAGTTGAGAAGAGTGTTTAGTGAGATTCTTTACATATTCTCTTCTCAATAATCTTTATTGGCAAGAGATATTCCACATTACTTCGCAAACAGATTTCATTACGATTGTTGGCCACCTAATTTGCTCCAGTCTTCTTTTCGTATGAAGTGAACAACTGTTCGCTATATCCTCATTTGAATATTGTGAGAGATGAGTGCTATAAAGCTCCCCACCATGGGCACTCGTGTTATAATCTCTAATTTAGCACACTCTCCGTATTTTAGTTGTGGCGACTATAATTCGACCGGAAAAGATTGGCGTTATATTCACCGAATGCGATATTTAGAGCACCATTGCGGTAATAAACACCGGATAGACTAGATATTATGCCATCAAAATCATGTTCAAACGATAAGCGTGAACCTTGCAACGATGACCTTCAACTTGTACAATATGCAAAACAAGTTTATATTAAGTTCGCACATGATAGAATCTCTAAATGTATTATTATTTTATGCAGCATTTCGTTTTATTATATTTCTTTTAAGGTTAGTTGTTAAGTTATAATAGTCAAGTTGCCAACTTACGAGGATTTAATTGCAGAGCGAAGTTTTATGCAGAGACTGAGCTCGTGGTTCGAGCAACTACCGTTGCGCAGGCGCTCTTCACAGCGCCGCGCCGAAGCTCATCACCCTCAGAAGCAATCGAAGTCGGCCGCACCAAGACTCCGCTATAGTGTTTCCGCCGTACAAAACAATCGACAACGGGATCATTCCGTTGATGTCGTGCCACATTCTCTGATCAGTCGAGATCAGCCGCATGGTATCAGCTTCTATTCTTTGACGTTTTATTCTTTCACACACACCTTAACTACCATGAAATCACTTCAGCGTAGTTCGAATACGCATGCGCACATACGCGAGCATACTGCAGCCGAACGAAGAGCACAATAATTTTTAGCCGTATCACCGTTTTGTGAAGACATACCCTCGCACTTCTTTTTCATATGCTTAGCAAACCTGCATTTGTAGAGCTCATTCTTGCATTTTCGTGTTCATGCATTTGTGTGTTTTCATGTTCAAAGGTCTTTCGTCGACTCGGCAAGTTTAGATCAGGATTCACTGAAGCTAAGGCTACAAAATTTGGTATATAGAATGACCTCCTCTATGATCTTTCATTTTGGTGCAACAAGTTCGAATGCAGTCATTAAAAAACTGGGCTAAATCATTTGGTCTTTTCATACGGTTCAGTCTTGCATTTCAATTTAATCAAATGGGAAGAAAGCGAGTTTTTCTCGTAAAATTCGTGCAAAACGATCAAGAATGTAAATGCGCCTTTTCCGTACGTTTCATCATTTGTCAGAAACCTATAGGCATTGTTGATAAGAGTGCAATAGAGCCGATTGTCTCACTTCTTATCATACGCGTCTCCAATTTTTCTGCTACTTCTGTAGCCTTTGAAATTATAAATATAAATGTTCAATTTTTTATTGCTTTCCACTGTACGTGGACGATAATTTTTTCAGTCGCAGTGCCGACTTCTTGGAACAGGCAAGAAACGGTAAATGGTTCATGCAACGACGCTGTGTTACCGACATATGGATCTTTATCTCAATCATTCTCTTCTGGATGCGCTTCAGGAAGAATGGTAATTTGTGCTTTTAGATAAAATTTCCACTTGTCGTTGGGATATTGCAATGCTTCACTGAATCATAAATCATTCATTTCATTTTTATGCCCACAAATTACGTTCTAAGCCTTTGAATGTCCAACTCAAACGTATTTGATGGTTGATTTGATGATCATATTGGTTTATGGTGCAGTTGTTGCGGCATATGAGACGTCTCATTTATCTTTAGAAAATCCGGACTAATCCGTGGATTTCACGCGATCGGCCATCGCTTCGATCTAGTCTGTTGCCTCCGAAACCACCAAACGAACTGCTTTACGCATCGATGGATCGATGCTCCTCACTACGCGTCAAAAGTCTTGATGAGAGTACATGCAGCTCAGGATACGGTAGTCAGGATAGCAGGTATACGAAAAATTTCTGTTCTCCTTATGGAAAAACTGATGTTGAAATTCTGGTGGTTACTAGCTAATGCGTTAGTACTCATAAGATATATTTTTCGTTGTGAGTGAAATTATCCACGCAGCTTTCTATCCAATGCTTCACTTAATATCTGTCAAAGCGTTCAATCTTTTTTGGAAGTTTTGCCTACTTGCGTCAATTATGACTAGTAATTCCCTGAGATGGATTGTGATACGGTTTAGATAAGCCACAGATAAGCCACTTTACCACATTCAATAGAATATTCATTGATGTGGAAACCACTCAAAAATACTGTCTTGCTTGTCAAACCTTTCGGTGCCTGAAGATACCTTCCTGTATAGAAGTGAGCATAACGCGGACATTTCGTAGAGTGAACTAGTTTCGTTATTTGCGCAGAAAAACATCCCATCAACACAAGAAAATGTGCGATTCAATTTGGCAATTCTTAGTATACTCATAGTTGAGATGATCGTTCTTTTTTAATGTAATTGTGCTGAATACCATTTATGACTATTTTATTAGCCTCATTGATCAATTTATTGGACTTTATATACAAAGTATAATTCGGCGCATTGGAATAGATTGAGTGATGGCCTTCATTGCGATCACAACAATAAGCAAATCAAGTGCAGTTGTAATATATCGTTCCCATGTGAATAGCGAATGTTCGCTTTTGCTCTTCTCGTCTCGTCTCCCCTTCTCTTCTCTTTGTTATTCTATTTTGTGGCCACTTTACATATATATCTATTGCGCACCTCTAGCTAACTAAACAATCCAGGATTGAGGGGAAGTACTCTTAGAACTGAGCATTCTAAATTTAGAGGAAAAAACGCTTTTTGAAAAGATACATTAGTTGCGTAAGTACAAGCCAGCAAACATCGATCATATAAATATGTATTTATTCTTGGGCAACAAGTAAACCCGCGGAAATATTAGCACATTTCAGTTGGCATATCTGAGTTGCATCTACTTATAACAGTGCAGCCGCTACGGTTATTTTGCTCGAAAGAAATTTTAGAAAACAGTGTAACGTTATTCCATCCAACTATTATTTGTCGCCAATCACTACCCTTTCCGCAAACGGCTCAAAACCTATGACATCCGGTTTTTCGGATAAAAGCGCTCGCACTGATTTGCTGCCGAAGCTTTCATAGGCCATTGCATTTTCTAACTTCCCATCAGTTTTAATGGGCACATAACGCATCACATTAGTGAATCTATAGTGGCAACAATTAAACTTAGACTGATATCATTCAGGATGGGACGGTATCCTGGCTGTCACCTGATTTCGTGCCAGGTTAAAAGTTAGCCAAAACATAAACTTCAGTCGCTCAAACGTTCAATATGCTCCTATTGAAATTTTAGCTTTGCGGTTTATAGTGAAACCACTCGTTGAGGTTTCCTATAAATGACCTAAAAGGAGACAAGCGTTTTGAAATTGCTCAATCAAAAATAAAATTTTCTTGAACTTTCCTCTCCTTGGAAAAAATCAATCGGCGATAATGATCGTTTAGTGAACAAGCTTATTGCGCAATCCACTCAATAAATTCGGTGGATTCATCTGTCTTCATTAGTCATCTTCTCCGGGAAAATTATATCCTAACTGCCTGAGAACATCAATGTGTTTGGGCAAACCCTTCGAGACTTCGTTCAGATGCTGCAACCCATTGTTAGATGACCCTGAGCAAAAAAAAAGGAAAACAAAGTATGTGAGATAGAAATCAGAATCTAATAATTATCATCAGAGCGATTCGTAAGAAGTGAAGGACGGAAATTCTATTTTCCACAAGGAACAATCGAAAATTGAATCGTTCGTTCGTTCACCAAATGAACGCATAAATGAACAAATAAATTGAATATCTAGATTTCCATCTTGCTTTGTTCTTTTCTTTCTTTTCACGTTTAGTGGAAAACATTGCTGCATTCTATAGACGATTATAAATGAAATCAAATTCAGGTGAATATTTCATCAGTTTTTTTTCTAACATATTGCAAGCTAAGCCTAAACGATATTTTATTTACTCATTTTTCAGTTAATAATGTAATATGTATGAATGATATAGAGAAATATGCTTCATAATATAGAGAATGATATAGAGAAATGATAGAGAGAAATATGAAGTTCCGATTTAGTATTTATCGATATATTCCTCTATCGTCTATATTAGAAAGAACATCTTGAGAGTTTCAGTTAAGAGCATTCTGCAAGATTTTAGAGAATCGCTTTTATGAGATGAAGTCGATGTCACATGTTCTGAAAAATTTTCGGTTTTGATAAGCCATCTATGATAATTTCGTTAAAAAATGATCAAAGTTTTCGACATATATTGTTGAAAGGTTTCCACACAAAAAAACTTTCTAGTGATGCGGATACTATCTATGATACTATCTGTATGCTTAGTTGCGTTGCCATATAAGTGGGTTTATTGCGGCTATATAAGTGATAGTATTGTTTTCTAACGAATGACGATGATTTCTTCACGTAAATGCTATCACTTTAGAGGTTATCTCAATAGCTCTTTGTAAGATATATTTTCTTTGGTGAGGAGGTAGGGCGGGAGGGGAATCAGCTAGCTGAATTTGATTTCTGTTCATGAGGAGGGCTTTGAAAACATAAACCGATCGTTCACTACGTTAGGTGGATCGTTTTTAGTCCGGAATCGTCAGTGCATTCACCGGATTGGCAGCCAGCCATATCAGCTGACAAGAGGGGTCGACTAGAAGATAAAGCTGTGGAGTGTCGATCGATTGACGTCGATGAGGCTCTTGGACTAGACATTGATGAGGATGAAGAAGACAACGATTCACCTCACTATAAGCCGATCGGTGATTGCGTACACGACGGCGAGCATGTTTATCATGAACTTGAGGTTGAATATTTTTATGAAATCGCTTTTATGCTTCGTTGTTTTTATCGTTGTAAATGCACGTTTATATATAGGTATGCCGGAATTTCTATCGGAACATGTCTGAGGTTCGGAAAGGTGCGAAAGAGGGATAGAACAAACTTCGCTGTTTTGTGAAAAGTCCCGCCCATAAGAGCTTGAAAAGTTTGTATAATATATTTTATATGAGCGCAACACGTTAGTACTGAGATGTGATTGAAAAAATCCGTCACAACTACAAAGCAGAGTATATGTCACCCATAAGGATCTTCCTTGGAGTTATTTCTACGTAATATCGTCATAACTTTCGCTCAAATTATCGCAGATCATGCATATTGCATTCTTTTTTAGATGTGATCGGTTTGTTTTTTGTCATTATAGAGAGAGAAGTTCCTCTTTAGGGAAGAATCGTTAATTATATCAAGTTATATCTTGGCTCAGCAACACAGTCTGCATCTTCTTTGGCCGATATCTTCCGAACATCCGTACTTGCATTTTCGTTCACATTCAAGTGATTTCAGCTCGTTTAATTGCTTTCATCAGAAATTCTTTTGTGAAACAAAAATTTTTTTTTTTGCTACTATCATATAAGTTTGAAAAATCTAACCATCGCTATGAGTATATCAATGAATATAAGTATTTGATTCGGAATATTGAAAGCAAAAGGATCTATGTTTATATTCAGCAAGTTTCATTTATGGTATTCGATACTAACGAGCAATGAGTTACGAGTGGAATTAGTTATTTTTTTCAGGCATATAATCGTTTATCGATCCTGCTGGATGAACGTGCATGCTCATCAGATTCGGAGTTCGCGAGCTCATCATTTAGTCTGCAAAAATCACCACGTCTGTCACCAATTTATGCGCAACCTTATGCCGCCTATCCATTGCAACGTGGCAGTCGTGACATAGCATACGTTGATGAAGAGGAAAATGAATTCCCAAATGTGGCGGCTAGTTTCACCTATATACCTTGTGCAGATTACCGGCCAGCGCCAAAATTTTGCGCACCTCCACCACCACCGAGTCGTACCGATTTCGATCGAGCCGAAATGGATTTTCTTGCCGAACTTGACGCACAAATTGCTGAGCTGCAGGTGAGCTTAACTGTGGGCGATTGCTTTCCACTTCTAATGCTAAGAATTTCGAAAAAACTGAAATTTTGCACTAATTAGGGGAGTTTTTTTTCTTTATCGCAACTCTTACAACGTGCAGAGTTATTTTCCTTCGGCTTTAGCTTAACATGGTTAGGTATACATGGGATCTTTGAAAGAGTTACTGCATAACTACATGCAAAAAATTTTACATCTTTGTGAATATGTGGATGAACTATGACGCAAATATGAGCAGATACGATTAATGTGTGGGAAATTATTCCGAGAAGAACTATGGAATTGATATAAAACCGTCCAATGTTGTTGTTGTTGTTTGCCCATATCACTCTAAAATATCCCAACTAATCACAAAATGGTTGTAGGAGCTCACCACTGCTTCAGTAAATGTAAAATCCAACCTTTACATACTGTACCCTCCACCATCGGTTACGTCATCTTAGTATAGCCGCCGAATTATAGGTGAAAAGTGTGGCGGTGCGTCAACTTGTGGACGAGGCTCGTGAACGACGAGATGCACGTGCACGAACCAACCAACTATGTATGGAACAATTGGCTGAACTGCGGCGACTCAAATGGGTGATGCGTGATCATTTCGAGCTGATGCTTTAAATACGCTTACTACAGCATTATCCATTAAACCAAGTGGTTGATTCACTCAGGATGCACAAGCTCCTCGAAGAGATTTTATAAATAGTCTTCTTGCCAAAAAATGAATCCCAACATTATTTTCTCTTCGATTTTCGCGCCTTGTGCATGGCAGCCAAGGTACTCATAAAATTGGAAAATTTTTGCATAAAAGTTGTGAGATATGTCGAATTTCTCGAGAAATTTCCATGAAGAATTGTTTGAAAATGCAAAACTTCTGGTAACTTTTTTCAATGTACAACTATATATCTGCGTTGCATTTTTTTTCTTTTTTAATTTGAATGTGTGTAGGCTTTTTTTGAGCAGAGAAAGAAAGCCGAATAATAAGACGCTACTCCGAGCTTGAGACAGTATTTGGTTGTTTTTGTAAGAGTACTGTTGAAGACGATGCGCTTCCTTCATGAGCGCAATATTGCAGCATTTATTTTCCTTCTCCATTCCGCACCTTAGGGCACCTTATAAGTTTAAAGACAACTTTCTGACTCCCTCATTCACTAAAATGTATTCGATCTTTTCGCGTCGCTGTTGGATTTTCATTTATATTTATAGTAATGAGGGGAAATACTGATAGATAAAATTTTGACCAAAGAGTAAGAAATTTTTTTTAATTAATGAATTTTCGAAAATTAGTTCCGAAGTTTTTCTAAGGTACTATGGAATTTGACTAACTGCAACAACAGAAACAACATATTATAAAGGAGTTTTCCATCAACGGAAATACGTATTCCCTTTTTACAGCTATCAAAACGTTATGCAGTTGTGTGCTTTGCCTCATTTTATATATAAGTAAATATTACAATGCATATTTGCTTATGCCTATAGTTGACTGCTAAAAATAAGGACTTTATTTCGTTAACGCCGATGCTCTTCGTCTATAAGAATTCATTGCGAAGTCCGGTTTTTCTCATATTCTTTATATCTGTGTATCTGTGTTAAGTAATTATATATATTTTTTTCTTTCATAATTGTTGAGTAAATCTTTTTGAAATTTTTTTTCAAAAAATTTTCAAAATCGTTGAAATAAAATTTCACAAATAGAAAAAATTGTTCCAAGAAAAAAAAATTTTTTTTTTATTCTCACATGAAAATTGTCAATCATATTCCATTCATTTGTTCAAAAATTCGCTTATTTACATAAAATTTTCGTCTCGTTAACGAATTTTTTTTTCTGTGACACTTGCGCCATATGAATGTTTAATTTTCGTTTTTTTTTTTTCACGAATATTCATCAATTTTAATTATTTTATTATACGACGATTTGCCGATTGTTTTGCTATGTGAAAGTAAAATTTTCGAACGCATTTCTTTCAGTCGATTTCACAACAGAAAATTTTCTTCATCAGTTACAATTTCACGTGTGTGATTTTCAGTGTTATGCATTCGATTAAATACCCCAGAATACTGTGTCTAAGCGCGATGTTTCCGACAACGCTTCACATAGGATACCGACCGGCTGTGCATGCAATATGTGCTTCTTAGAAAGTGGGTATATCGGTCATGAACGTTCCGGATGCAAATGAACTTGATTCTTTGTTCAAGGTGGCAGCTGTGAATGTACTATTAAGAACTGCTTCCAGAAAAACATTTTAATCACATATTCAAATGAAATCACTTTTGCATAAATTTGCCATTAGCTTCGATGGCATAGTTCAGCGTCCACAATATACATATATACATATATGTATATATGAATAATACATGGAAATGAAATGAAGAATTAAAAATATTTATATTTGCTCAGGAAATCGTTCACTTTGCATTTATCAAATAACTCACTACACCATTTTGCATAATGGATACCGTAAGCTTCGGCAATTTCGCCTAAAGAAGAATTTTGAAGTATCTATAGGATATCTTCAGTGAAGTCGATCGAAAAGAATTCTTGTTGATTCCTCATGCAGAACATTTAATGTCGGTAATATTGCCGGAGGAAATTATAACGGGGGCAAAATCATGAGCTAGAAGTCAATATCGCACATTTAGGATTTTTTCATACGAATTGCATTATTACGAAAAAGAATTTCAACTACTGTCATTTGTGATATCAATGTGCTATTGAGTAGTTTTTATTTTCGAAATGAAGAGCGCAGTCTTCCAACTGTGCAAAGTTTAGGAGAGCATTGTTGAATAAGCGTTCATTTATAGCACTAATTTGCGGTTAAATGTGTACGACTACAAGGCTTACGTCGAACTTTTAGCTCACCTCATGAAAATAGATATTGAGCATAGTTATCACAGTTCAAAACGTAGTGCTTTTGGAAGTTTATCGCCGCCTAGGTAAGCGCTAATTAAAAATGTTTTTGCACATGGATTTGATTCCACCGTAATTTCTTCATTAGCGGAAACAGTGAAGAAAATGACGCTGTTGTTGTCGAACAACAGCAACATACCTGTTCAACTATGACCTTGAACTTGTTCGTGCACTAATGTTGGCTTTATTGCAGAAATCTGCTCCGTCTATTTTCTAAAGCGGTACATTTTCTTATGTAAATGACTTACTCCAATATCCGGCAGAAATGTCGGACAAATTTCGTGTGATTATATGAGCTGACTTTCTGAGGTATACGTTTTATTCGGTGGTAAGTGATGCATCTGCAAATGAAAATGCACTACCTGCAAGGTAAAGCAAAAGGGAGGAGGGACGGAGGGTACGCGTTCAATGCGTTCAACTATTGATATGCACAAGGTTCTGGCAATCTTTATTGAAGGATAATGTGGTTTGAAGTAACAAAACGCCGTATCGATATAGCGTCCTATTGCAGCTATATATTCTGTTTGCAACGGCCGTCAACACTAATGGACTTCACTCTGTGCTATGCTCATTGCTAGCTAATTCGATTTGCAATCGCCTTAAATTACATTCGTTGGAAAATCTTCCAGTACTCTTCGAATAGTGATGCGATTTCCTTTAGATTGTCTCTGAGTAAACTCCGAATCGTATACTGTAACTAACGAAATGCTAATCTAATATTGAATTATATTCTATTAGTAAAAGATTTTCTAGAATTGATTACTATCCTATAGCATGTAAAGAATTTGACTTTAAAGAAAAGAGAATTATAAGGACAGCCGGTCTTAGAGATAATTCTAAGGGAATCTCTAGGAAGGTCAAAGCATTCGTTTAGGCAAAACGAAAACCTCTGTGAGGATCGTTCAGCTTGCTGACGCTAAAAAATGGAAAATGTAGAAAAGTGGGCAGTGGTCATTATGCGGAACCACTTGCAACTCGATGGATATTTGCTTATGAAGTCGTATATTTTGCAATCATTTCAAAATCGCTTAATATAGAAAAGAACACAGATGCATCAATAATAAAAAAATTTTTGATTAACTACTATGAAGAATAATATTATATGAAATGTTTTATGAAAATATTCGACACAATCTTCTCGTATTTTCTTCAGAAATATTTATTATAATTCCCTTATAAATCTTCGAACTAGAATTTTTCACAATCACTTGGAAAAAGCAAAACTTTTCTTCATCAGTATATCGTAAATTTAATCATATAGATTATTTCTTTTTCTAAATTATGCTTATCAAGTGGATTCTTTGAAAATTCAAAAAGATATGCTTGAAAAACATACTTATTTGTGTTGCATATGTGTGGAACTTGAGCACTGCATTTGCACAATCATCAAATGGATGTAAAGTGTATCTATTTCAGCAATAATCTTGTAAGTTTTATTGTCTCATTATAAAATGAGTAACTTCACAAATAAATAGACGAATTTTGCGTTGCCATAAAGAGCTCCTTCATCTTTTATTGCATTCTCCTTAATAAAAAAAAGCAGAAATTATCCACTCACTTCCTCCAGAAGGTTGATTATCGTTGGAATTCACAACGGTTTTAAATATTCAGTCTATTTTCCTTATTGAATAGGGGAAACTTTAGAAATGAAGAGATAGAAATTTGAAGGATATATGAGCAATTCTTAGTAACGTTTTTAATTTTAAATCGCTCTTTGACGAGTTAATAAGTATCATTAGTTCAAACTGGTTAAAGTGATCAACTTCTCTTGAAAGTTATTTGTCCACAATTATGCAACGCTGAAGTAAATCATAAAAATTATTCTCATGCTTTCATAACATTACTGCCATTAAATATTAGACTGGAAAATTTACGTTCGAATCAATTGTTGTTAGAGTTTTTGCCGATTAGATTTATATTTTAGACTATGAGAGAATGGAGATTACATTTTAGACTATGAGAGAATGGAGATTCTAGTGGAAACAATACTCAACCTCTTAATACTCATATATACTTGAATCTGGAACATTTCCAATAAAATTTAGGAGCACTGAATCAATTAACCACTCATTAGTCGCTGTTATAAACGTCGCTAATGCTTCGCGCAGTTTGGCCATATCGCCGAATATAGAGAACCGCTATTGTGGTATATAACCCCACATAGTGAGATGGCACACAAAGTCATGGGAAATTGTATTGGATTTCATCTCATCATTGTTGCTCTACCTACTACTATATCCATACAAGATAGTCGATTCAGGAAGACGGAGAGAGAAGGTCAGAGGGAGTGATTAGTGCTCTTTGATACTACATGCAATTATCTTATCTTCCCTAGGTGTAATGCATAGAGTGCTCTTGTAATCTTTGTGGCATGAATTTCCAGCAGTTTTTTTAGAAACATGCAAAGTTTTTTGGTCCTCAGTTTTCTAAGTTTTGAATGAGAGGGCAAACAGTGCTCTTTGAAAGCATTTTCAGCCTTCTCCCTCCTCACTTCCGGTGAACGTCTGGTTTTGCCAATGGAATCTGACAAAGGATGACTAAGTAGAAAAGCACAGTAGTGGTCGTCTTTCATTACATTGCAATCTTTTAAAAAATTTTGACACCACAGAAGCAATGAATTAATTGTTCTTGTCTTCAAATTATAAAAAAGTGTAGTAAATTTTGGGACCACTTAGGCAAAACGAACCGTTCTTACGTTTTGGCAATCACCGTATTCAGTAACACGCCACCACAACTAGGATATTACTGCTGCAACCTGTAAAGAATTTAAACCAATTGTTTACCTCACCTTTCAATGGCTCCACCGCTACAGTGAGCAGTTATTGGCACTTAAGCATAATATTTACACGATTTGACAGGATACTCGTAGCCTGATATTTGGCAAGTGTAATTCCTCACTGATCCGACTGAACAATCCTCGGTTTGTCGATTTGCATTTTCGAATTAAATTATTCATTATTTCTTCACTCGATAGAATTCATGAAAAATGAAATGGGGATGCATGGACGCGCAATTTCTCGTATCATATAACTGAACAAACATTGGAAATCTTATGCATTTATCGTTCATTTGTTGATTAGTTTATGCACAATGAATTTCACTGGCAAACAATTTCTCCATAGCAGAAACTTTATACAAAAATAGTCAAATCCAAAAAAAAATCGATGAATCTTTTTAGGCGGCAATAAGAAGCAGAAAAATTTTGCATAAAATAAAGCACATAAATTCACTGATGCAATAAAAGCGTATTTAGTTGCGATTAAGAACGAACAAACAACTTTGCATATATTTTCCTCAAAGTAACAAATACAAACACATTGAATCTTTTCAGAAGCAATTTCTATCATATGCGACATATTTATACGGTAACTAGGGTTCAATTCGAATCTATTCATAGATCAACTAAAGAGCTAAGAATATCTTTCACATTAACTAAAATAAACCCGTAGAGGGAAAAACTATAAAAGATCATAAAATCTGCTGGAATTGATTGTGTCTTCCGTTAAAAAATTGAAAGATCTTCTAGAAACGTGCGGAAAGTTGCATTGGTAGAAAAGATCGTAAACTATTTTATCATTTCGTTCACGTTATCTCAAAAACGCTTCGCTCGATTCGGGTCGGTTTTTCTTTAAAATGTTGGAAATACTGTGCTTATGGGACCCGTTTTTTTTTTGATGGATGTATTGCGCTTCTCGATTAAGATATTCTGGATAATATGGATTTTCCATAGTTAAGCATTTTTGCCGATATCTTTTTTGTGTTTTTGTCGCAATGTGTTCATGTTTTTTCCATTATATATGTAATCATGTGGCGCATGTTGTCGGCTATATACCAAGTGACAAGTAAAAACCTGAGTATGAAAATTTTTTTGGAAAATTTTGGAAATGTATGAAAATCAATCCAGAAACGTTTAAATCTTTGTGAACTCTGAACTTTTTGTGCAGTTTTTTTAGGATCTCTCGGAAATGGGGGACCATAGGTGCTGGTGATGAAACTTGCAAATATTTAGTGATCCTGGCGAGATATCCATTGGAAATTCTGAAAATGCTTTTTTTCGCTATGTCCGCTCCGGCTGGGTGAGTTGAGATGGAACTTCTTCTGTTATGGATGGCCTTTGATGCGGTAGTGGATTCCTTGAAAACTTTCCCGATCTGACGAAAAAATTTGGCAAATTGCCGGCCTCATTTTCTGCAACTTTTTTCTCCATCATCCCACCGTTTCCTCATCAACTACATTTTTCCACACCTCCTCAAGAGTATTGCAAAAAAAAAATATTCCGTTCCACCCCGATCCTGCGTTATCAGGATATCCTGGACTCATCATATTTCCGTTCATAACTCCTTTCCGGATAATCGCAGGCGCGCGCGCATTGCGCCTTTGATGCCCCATGCAATTCCGTTTCCAACACTCTAGAACATGCTTGGCTAAGTCTTTCGCAGATCATGAAATTTGCATTTGGTGGCGAAATAGTACGTAAAGGTGAGAGAAACAGACAAATCATATTATGCCTTCATAACTGCTCCAAATCCGAACGGACGTGGATGGCGCTTTTTTTTATTGCAATCATCATTCACTTTTCTACCGAACTTGGTAGAATGTAGCGGTGAATATGGGAGAAAAGAAGCTAAAAACAGTGATTTCCGGCAGGGATGATTTAATTGCTGCCATAGCTGCACCTGCAAAATTTCCTCGCTTGACGGTGTCACTAGCACTGAGAGTACGGCGGTCATGTGTGTGCATGGCTCAGTGGTTGGCGGGTGGTAATATGATGGGGTGATGTGAGGGTCTGCTCCAGGGCGTTCGTCACATTTTCCGATTGCAACTTTTTTCCACTTTCTTCTCCATAAAGTCGCTTTTTTCGTAGCAACAACTACACCCCGATGAAAGGGGGGTTAACGGGCCTCAACCCCCCTGACACCTTGATGTTTAGCACTGAAGTAAAAAATGTATAGCTAATAGGGTTCGTGTCCTCAGTTCTGCCCGCGATCAACATAGTTTCGATGTACCCCTTCTTATCGGATCTTCTAATTTTTACTACTGTATACACTGTTCTTTCATAAAATGTATCATTTGGATTCTTTGACATCGAGTTTGTTCATTATAAAAACTAATTTATATCAATTTTCTATAAAAATGTACTATATTAGATAACTCCCAATTTCTGTCTCGCCAACGGATAGCTCTAGTGAGTTCTGGTTTCATTTTTCTAACAGAACTTTGAAACCTGTATCAAATGGTATGTAAATTATTTCAATTGGGAAGAAACGTTGAAACCCGGTTCCACTGGCCACGATTTCTGAAATGCTGATTTGTGCGATTTTCGGGGTTTTCGTTTTCGGGCGATGCTTCACATGGCTGTAAACGGTGTCTTGATCTGTGATGTGCTCGCCGAGTAGATGAAAATCTGAAGGCAGATTAAAATGTGAAGGTAGATCGAGGTATCAAAGTAGGTAAAATATGAAGGTACATCAGAATGGATGAAAGTACATGAAAAGGAGAAGGTAGATCAAAGTAGATCAAAAAGTGAAAGTAGATCGAAGCAGATCAAATTCTGAAGTAGGTCAAATAGATCAAGTGTGGAGGTAGATCAAAGTAATTGAATCTAGATCACAGTGGGAGGCCAGATCGGAGTAGATCAAAATGCGAAGGTACATGAAAGAAGATCAAAACATGAAACTAGATCAGAGTAGATCAAAACGTGAAAGTACATCAGAGTAGATGAAAATATGAAGGTAGATGAAAACAGATCAAGCGTGGAGGTAGGTCGAACTGTATGATAATGTGAAAGTACATCGAAGTAGATGAAAATTTCAAAGCAGAGCAAAGTGGATCAAAATATGAACTTAGATCGAAACACACTAAGTATGGAGGTACATCAAATATCGCAGCAGATCAAAAACGTGAATGCAGATCAAAGCAGATCAAAATGTCAAGGAGATCGCAGAAGATCAAAATCTGAAGGTCAATCAAAGTAGACCAAATGTGAAACGAGATAAAAGTAGATCAAAATGTGAAAATGGATCAAAGTAGATCACAATGTGAAAGCAGATCAAAACAGATCGAAGTAGATCAAAATGTGAAACTAGATCAAAGTAGATTAAGATGTAAAGGTAGATGAAAATATGAAGATAGATGGAAGTATATCGAAATATGAAGGTACATCAAAGCAATTGAAGTCAAAATCAGAAGGCAGATCAGAGTACATCAAAATATGAGCGCAGGTCAAAGTAGATTAAAACGTGAAAGTAGATGAAATCAGATCAAAATCTGAACTTAGGTCAAAGTGGATCAAAGATCATGGATCAGAATGTGAAGTTAGATGGAAGTTGAACCAATCACGAAAGCAGATCAGAGATCAAAGGAGATCAGTGTGGAGGGAGATCAAGGCATTATGGCGGATGAAAATGTGGAGGTAGATGAAAGTAGGTCAGAATATGAATGTACGTCAAAGGAACTGTACGAAGATCAAAATGAGAAGGCGGATCAATGTAGTTCAAGGTATGAGGGTAGATGAAAATAGATCAAATCTGAAATCAGATCAGAGCAGATCGAAATGTGAAGGTAGATCAAAGTAGATCAAAACGTGAGGGCAGGTCAGAGGAGGTCAAAATGTGAAAATAGATCAGAGTAAATCAAACTGTGAGAGTAGATCAAAGCAGATCAAGAGGTGGAAGCACATCAAAGCAGATCAAATTCTGAAGGTGGATCGAAGTAGATCAAAATGTAAAGATGCTCCAAAATATGAAGGTAGATGGAAGTAGCTAAAAATGTCAAAGTAGGTTAAAGTAGATAAATCTGAAATTTGATCAAGACAGATCAAGTTGGAAAGGCAGATGAATGCAGGCCAAAATCTGAAGATACATCAAAGGAGATCAATTGCGGAAGTAGATCAAAGTAAGTGGATGGAGATCAAAATCAGAATTCCCTCAGATAAATCAAAATATTAAGGTAGGTAAAAGTAGATGAAATGTGAAAGTTGATCAAAGCAGATCAAAATACGAGGGTAGATAGAAGTGGATCATAATCTGAAAGTAGATCAAAGCACATCAACATGTCAATACAGATCAATGTAGATGAGAATGTGAAAGTAGATCAAAGCAGGTCGAAGTGAGAATTAAGATCAAGACAGATGAAAATGTGAACGTCGATCAAAGTAGATCAAAATGTGAAGGCAGTCAAAGCACATCAAAATGTGAAGGTAGATCAAAGCAGGTCAAGTTCTGAAGGTAGGTCAAAGTAGTGAAGAGTGGAGGCAGGTCAAAGCATCATAGCAGATGAGAATATGAAGGTAGATCAAAGTAGATGAAAGTTTTAAGGTAGATCGGTGTTGATCAATGTGTGGAGGCAGTTCAGAGTAAATGAAATATGAAAATTGGTCAAAGTATCAAAGCAGTTCAAAATCTGAAAGTAGATCAAAGTAGATCAAAACATGAAAGAGATATCAAAGTTGAGGAAAATCTGAAGGTAGGTCAGATCAGGAAGATAGGTTAAATTGTCACAGGAGACCGAAATCCAAGGTATATCAATTTGGATCACAATCTGAAGGTAGATAAAAGTAGATGGAAATGTGAAGGTAGATCAAAATATGAAGGCAGATCAAGGTATCAAAGTAGATCAAAAAATATGAATGTAGATCGAAGTAGATCAAAATGTGAAGGTAGATGAAAATATGAAGGTAGGTGAAAGTGTCAAGATGGATCAAATGTAAAGATAGATGAAAGGAGATCAAGATGTGAAAGTACATCAAAATATGAAGGTAGATTAAAGTGTCAAAGTAAGCCAGTATTACCTATCGACCTTTACTCGGAATTGTTGTTTAAGTTGAAAATTTATGATCGATCTCAGTAAGTGGACCCTCACGGGTTGGGATTTGTTGCAGCGGTCCCTCGCTGGGGAGGTGAACTTTCGATCGCGGGGACTTCCAAAGTCCAAAATTTATAACTGAACTTAACGGGGGTTGCGAGGGCCACAAGAAGAGGGGTGGGGATTGGGGTGAACTCCGGACACTGTGGAGAACCCAACATTTTAAAATAGCCAGATCACTTTCCTAAAATTGGTTCGTTGTATTTTTTCGTCAACTTTGTTAATCAGAGAGAAACTTAAGCTTCTTCCCGTTTCGTGTGCTTTCACTCGCTCGTCCAACTGTTCTTAGAGTGACTTCTTTTCATTTCCTGATTTTTTTAATATGCTACATTCTGCTGACAAGAGTCAAAAGCTGAATGGCTAAGGAATAAAATACTTCATGTAGAGGAATGACCTCATATGGCACTGAAATAAATTAACGTTCGAGTTACGCTTACGCAACGAACTTGCATTCATTAATTTACGTTTCCTCATTTAAATCCGAGAACTGAGAGCGACCTTTCCCGCTTACAACAAACCAGTATTCAAGAAAGGTGCAATTAAGAGGTGCTGAATCTCTAAAAACTTGGCGACTGAGATCGCACTAGGAAGTTCGATAATACAAATGTCCTGCTTCGTATTCAAGTCGCCTAAGGCCTCCTCTATTCCTTGAAGAGACGATAACTAAATAAAGCAACTTGCAGCGTGCAAATTGATATGTTAACGCACAAAGACAACTACCGTCTACTCAACTCTACAGTTACATCGTTTATCCTACCTCCATAACATGCGATTACTGGGCAAATTTTGAAAATGTACTGTCATGATAGCTTGGATATTTCTGCTTGGAGGCACAAAAGATGCCCCACTATAGAGAATTTGAGGAAGTAACTCAAGAACGTATGGAAAACACTCTTTTACAGTTGCACCCTCGTAATTTAACATATACTGCTAATGGCAGCAAAATTAGTTGTGCGAGATTAGAGTTTTATGTTCGCTCTATGCGAACGGCCAAAATTGCTTTAATGTAGCTGTACTGTGTGTTTGGCTATCGTTTATTATTATCGGTATACCGAATGTTCTACTTTGTAATGAGCCAATTACAAATCTCCTAACATACTAGAAAACAGTTGAATTTGGCACCAGTGCAATTATATTTGCCTCAAGTTGCCTGTGCCACGATCGAGATAGGAGTGCAATGTGCATTTTGAACGTTCTAGAAACAGCGCAGAAATTTGGCTTTATTTTCGATTATTTGAATAGCTTGAGATTCCACAGATCTTGAATCCTTAAAATTGAACTTGAATCTCATCGATGACAAATTACTTGCTCTAATCGGTTCGGACGAGCATATTTCTCCCCCACTGTTTCGATATGCTGGCGTTTCCGGATGGAATGATTGCCATTCACCAACGAAATAATCGTTCAAAGATCCACGTCTAAGAACCTAAATAGTTTAGCGTCCAATCTGCGTTCTCATGCTATACAGTTTCTATCTGCATCGAAAAGGTTTCTTTCTGAAATAGTACTGTAATGCTGGAGAGAGGCATTTTCGTTCAGAGGGTTTCCTCCACTTCAAGCAATTATTGCACTTTTTGGCAACGAAGTGCATCATATATGTCCCAATGTAGTGAATCAATTATTATGAGCCTTTTTTTGAAAGAATTCATCCTAGCCTAGCCTCTATTACATTGCATGGATTCCTTACCTTCTTCAGAAGGGTATGGCCATTAGAGGAAAGCGTTTTGCTCATAAATAAAAACATTATTAGCAGACTAGACATAGACGTGTGATCGTTCGATCATTTCCCGTCTATATATTCTCCGCGTTGTCATCAAAAGACCACTTGTCGTCTGAGACTCAGCCAGGATAAAAGCAATTGTGAAATGCATTGTCTATTCTGCAAATCATCTGTAGTCCATTATTGGCGAGTTGTGTTCAAAAAAAAAGCGCTTTGCTGTCAATCTCATCTCATCGCACAATGTTGTGATTTAAGGAAACCGCTAGCAATGATTTGTTTTTCATAGGGGAAACTTGAGGAGAAATGCTTGCGACGAAGGAGAGAGAATGTGAAATCGTAAAAATCCTGCTTTGCTGGTGGAACGTAAAAATCGAACTTTACGCTCAATGAAAAAGGAAATGAAATTGAGGAAGAAAAAAAAATACGAAAGCAACGAAATTCTTCGTCCTAGCAGCAATTCATTCAGTTTATTCTTTTCTACAAGTTAGCATAGTTGTTTTTTGCTCTACATTCCATATGTCATTTACACCTTATTTGCGAGAGAAACTTTTTCACTCTCTCTTGGTATCAGTTGCACACTTCTTCAGGTTACTGTAGCTGCGTCATTTATAAACGCTGCTTCATTTTGAAAAGTTATAAAAATATTGCCCACAGCGTATGCAGTTATGCCTGTAAATTTTGCCCACTTATTTCCAGCATGTTTTTAATGGACGTTCGATTACTTTTTAGCTTATATGAAACCTCAAAATTTGCGTAGGACAACTTAAAAGTGAGCAGCGAAGAATTTTCAGTAAATTATGATCGTTTTTTTTTCAACCAAGAGAACATATACGTAGTCGATGAAATTTTCCTATTATAATAGTTTTTATTGTCTCTTTAAGAAACACTTTAGCAAGTTTTCACAACTTTATCAAGCATTTATGCAAATGATTTTTGATTAATAGTTGCAAAAAATTTTATATGAGATCGTGCTAGACGAATGTTTGAAATATAACTATAGAAGTATGAAACTCTAACCGAATTACGAACGGCATTTGATGCATACATCGTCATTTTCTATTCATCAACTAAAAATCAGCTTGATCTTTAGCGCTGTCATAAAATTGTCGCTAAGAACAACTACAAAATTAATAATGTAACATTTGAGTTCGATTGAGGTTATTTCCATCAATTCTTCTTTGCATTTTAGTTAACACCTCTGATATTTATGTTTCTATTTATTGTGCCTTCCGTTTTCTAAGTTCCCATTAATTATTATACTCTTGATTTGTGTTAAAAGTAAAAAGTTCATCTATGTGCTATAGAATTCAATTTCTATCAATAGCTTTTAACGTCAAACGATTGATTGCTTATATTCTATTGTTGTTTATTTTGCATTTACATTTGAATCATTATAGTTGAAGAAATTCGTATAGAATTCTTGAACCATCAGCATGGAACTTCAACGAAGCGAGAAGCCATAATGTCGTCGCAATATTTTAAGACGAAATCGAGCAGTAATAATATTTAGTTTTTTTTGCGATAACGCTATCTTCCATGGAGATAATAATATTTCAGTATCCTGATCCTCATTTCATGCGGTCAATTTGGTCTACAAAAAAAAGCCAAAAGATGCGATACTAAAATTTAATAGGCTTTTCGAAGGATGAAAATGCCATCAAACATTCGCTGACTCCTCCCATCATCAAATAATTTAAGGGCCACCCAACACTTCGTCAGTCGTAGAACATATATGATCTGGTTTATGTATTTCTTCACTTTTATCAGTGTATCATTTCCTCTCTTCGATTGAATTGATGTCATGTCTTTGAAAGTAATTTTACATGTTCCAAGGTGCTGAGGTGCTTATAACTTCTGAATATGCCGCGTCAACTTGCGGATTGTTCTTCAGCTTAGTTGTTTATGGCAGCTTCCACTTAAGCAGACTGGGATCCAAACAATTTTATTACTCACTTGGTAATCGATCACAACTGTAAAAGTGATCTTTTGGAGGAGCGCTAATTTATTTCCTTTTGGAGGAAAAAATGAAGTTTACTTTATGCCAATTACAGCAATTTGATTCTACCTGGAGAATATGGCTGATGTCCTCAAAGATGGGACGGAATTTTCCACTGGACAGAAAATTAAATGCATACTTTGGTTTCCGTTTAGTGCCTCGAAGACGCTTCTGTTGCCGTCAATGAAAAAGTCCTGATATCTAGAGTCACATGTGAAAAATTTTCACAGCATTTCCAGCCGGAGGGAGGAGGAAGGGAGAGAAGAGAACGGAGGGGAGAAGGAGTAAGGAGAATTCAGCTAAATTATAGGGAGGTCGAGGATCTGCCTTTGTCAATGCGTTGACAATTATCTAATTGCCAAATGCATGTTAGATTCTCAAAAGATTTGTTAGCGCGTCCTAACAATGCAAGAGCACGCGTGCGCACAACTCGGGCAAATTCCTTACGGGTGGCTAATGTTTTACATTTGTGCGCGTCTAGTCTCACAGAATAAAATTCTCTTGCTTACGTCACGTTCGATGCAACGGCCAAAAAACTTCTTTATGAGAAGCTTCTGTACTAAAATATGAATGTATATCAAATCGTACGAAGCAAGTCCAATTTACCGCTGCAGGAAACAAGGAAATCGTGTTGTTTAGTGGTTTAATATTTAACCTGTAGCTACAAAGAAGTATTAATGGAAGATATGCGCTAATATTCATTGTATACCATTAAGGAAGATCTTTCAGACGCTGAAATAATGATAACAGAGAGGGATAGAGGGACAGAGAGAGACAATGGGACGTTCAGCGCCACTTTTCTCGGCTTTTTGATGAGCAAAAGAGCCCAAATTTCTAGAAGTGGAGCATAGAAAGTGTGCAGAAAAATTCAAAGCTGGCAATAAAAGCGAGCAGCAAAAGTTGGATTTAGCGCTTAGATGTTACCTTTATCCATCTTCAGTCCTTAGTATGAAGTGTATGAGAGAGGAAGGATTAGTTATTGATTCTCGAACTCTTCTCTTCCACATAGTGGTAGCAATTTTGTTATTTTATATGATGGTCATTAAAAATTATGCGTAGTAAAAGTGACTTATAGATCCCTTCCCATTATTTGCCATAAAACGCGATCAACGTTTCAAGGACATGTCTGTTGCAGCGAATACTGCGGCAGACATGTTCTTCATTAATATATCGTTCGATTTAAATATTCAGCCAAAAAGTTAAGCACTAAAGGTTTTTTTTTGTTGAATTCACCTTATTTCCATTGCAGCATTCGAAAGGCTACTCGTCATATGCATACGTTTATGGATGAAATATAAGCATAAGTACCTTTTCTCGAAATATCATACGATAACGCACGTCGAGTAGTCATATTTTAACAATTTATCGCCATGTTAATATATTATTGCACATTATAGTTTCCTGGAAATGAGGATGTACTAATGAGATAGCAACTAACAGACGTAAATGATGTGCTATAATTACTATCTACGAATATACTGTGCTCACAAATGGATATTCAGTGAATGGAATCTTTTTTTTTCAATAACATATTGAGCCAACAAATGACGCCGCAAATTATAAATAATCATAATCCGGTGTTACTTGCGAGTTTTTTGCACTTTAATTTTTTCTTAGGCATTTAGTTGAAATGTTTCTTCTATATCTAACAATTAACATCGAACAAATTGTTGCTTACTCGATATGGATAACAGAATTGACTGTGAAGGATTGTCGCTTATTTCATTTGCATTCCACGTATTCGGTTGATCAAGAAGAGTACGGAAGACAAAATCAACGAAGTGCCATATTCCTGATCCCTATGTAGAGCATCAGCTTCGTTTAGCAACTCAACCGTTCAGCAATAGAGAAGTATTGAATTTTAATAACTCTGTTAGTTGTTAGCCAGGTGAAGACCTAGAGGGCTATGAAGTAATATGTGCGATATGCAAATTTTTATATTTAAGAAATATATTAGAGTATGATATTTCCATAGCAAATTCTCACCCATAGCGTTCACCTTAAATGAGCAACCCCGAATGTGACTAGAAACGTCAAGCGGAGAAACCTGCTAGGTGGATGATCCGTACTTTTTTCGTGACAGCTCACGGTTTATCCAATGCCTGCACGTGCAAAAATTCCTAAGAGGTTCAGTAATTGAATCTTCGAGGGAATTATTCGGATTAGTGAGTCCCGCATCAAGACCGTTTGCCATGGATTGCATCCGACCATAGAAGAAATAAACTTCGCTTGCAATTTAAAAGCATTTTTATTCGCGCATCTAACAAGTGATGCATATGATGGTACTGACGTTAACAAGTCAACCAGTAAGGCTCACACACGGAAAGATGCATGCATGCACGAACACACGGTCCTTGCAGAATCTGGAAACGTCATATTTTCTAGCGGAGCGTTACCGCAAGGGTCACAAATTTTTGCAAGAGCGCATTGTGACAGTGCGCTATTTCTGTGAGCATCACCTCGCCGGTATGTATATATGCGTTTGTGTGCGCGCGTGCGAACCGATCCGTATGTTTGCATGTCTGTGTGTGCGCGTTTACGTGCAAATGCAGGTGCCTGAGTATGCATTCGTGAATATACCTCTGTACCTGTATGCATCTATGCGCATGCGTATGTACGTGTATATACAAAGTTCGTCTTCGTTGAGAGTCTGTTTGGCAGTGTACAAGTGAGCCTTTGAGCCGGCATGACTTTTAGCCGTTCATTTCCACAGCCACTTGCCTTGGAATCCAACCACCTCGCTTCAGCCGAAACAGGTGGAGAGGTCCCAGAAACACTGTTCAAAGAAACACGATGTACAGCGGGTTGGTTTCATAAGAAAACACGTTATTATGGCGTTTCGCCACCGTCTTCAAATATTATCGTCCGACTTGTCTTATTCAAAGGCGTATATTGTAGCCTCTTCTCGATTTTCTGTTTTCACTACTCATGAACAAGTTCTGTTTAGTTCTGTTTAGTTCCCTCCTCATTTCTTCTGTGCTATAGGCTTGTTTAGTTGCGCTCGTTGAGCCAAACAAACAAATAAACATACACGAACCCTTTCTCAAAGATTCGAGGGTAGATCGGATCAGCTAAACTAACAATCCATTCTCTTTCATGATTTGTTATTCACTAATAGTTCTAAAAGCTGGTTGGTGTTGCCAGTTAAATCGCATAAGTGCATATCCTATACGTTTTTCTGACAACTTTTTTTTCAATTACTTCATTTCAGCAATCACTACTGTGGCTAAGGCTTATATATATATATATATATATATATATATATATATATATATATATATATATATATATATATATATATATATATATATATATATATATATATATATATATATATATGCCCACTGTCTCTACTGTGTGTCCTTAGTTGCTTTATCATTTTTTCTACTTTACAAGTAAAAGGACAACTGGAACTTTTTTTTGCAAACGAATGAATATTGCAATCACTTTCAGCAATTTATTTCTCACAGCGTTTCACACAATTTTAAATTAATTCAATTTTTTGCGAGCATAGGCAAAAGAATCGGAGACGACGAAGCTATATATTCAGATAAACTCATTGATGTTGGAAATTTATGCCAAAAATGGAGACAATATGGAATGCTTCGGCGAAATTTGAGTGCAGTTACTTGTAATGTTCATTCATTTCAATTTTTTAATGTGATTTGCAAGAAAATGCACTGTCGCGATATATATATATATATATATATATATATATATATATATATATATATATATATATATATATATATATATATATATATATATATATATATATATATATATATATATATATATATATATATATATATATATATATATATATATATATATATATATATATATATATATATATATATATATATATATATATATATATATACATGTTAGATGTGAGCATGTATAATGCGAACTCGAAACATGTGTTGCTATGAAATGAGAACGCATATGTCAACTGCATGAAATAATGCATTTGCTTCACTTGTATATATTTCATCCACATAGGAATAAGTATTTTTCAATGACGTTTTAGTTTCTCATTTCATAAGATCCTTATGAAAGAAAAAGTCTCCGCAAGGCAAATGTAATACCTTCAAAAATGTTCTAAAAAATTTATCAAAAATTGCTTTGAATTGCTTAGCATCTCAATTTCGTCACTATCATGATCACCTTGTTAATTATATTGACGAAGTATTTTCATAAATTTGCAAACGTCATATATTGGCACGAGGTGACATTCATTTTCCTAGTCTTAAGATTGTAAAGATTAGCGATGGATCGTAAAATAAAACCATTAAATTATTGTTAGTGAATTCTCTAAACGGGATTCACGATTCTTCGCACAAATGCAAATTTTACACTGAAAACCTTCAAAGAAAGATAAGAAATGTGGAGAGTCATCAATTTGTGCTATCGCTAGACCTATCACAGTCGTTCTCATCCTACTCCTGAGGTGTTCTTTAGTTTGCAGACAAACTCCAATTGTAGCGGTTTCTTCCTGGTTCCGAGCTCTTTCCTTGTGAAAATGACATTAATGCTAAACGCTTCTATTCTTCTGTAAACGCTCTCCCACCAGCGAATCTACGGTCTTTAGCAGAGAATTACTAAATTCTAGATGGACACCGATAGGGATATACATGTAAAACTTTGCTCATTTGCACTTAAAAAAAAGAAGTATGGGTTATTTTAAACATGTCGAGATTTATTTCATAATTTTTACAAAGCATCAGCTGAATCGACTGGTTGCTGCTTAGTTCCAAATATAAATGAAAGAACGCGTTAGCTTGCTTCCTCCTGCTTGACGGACCGGTTGTGCAAAGCACCAGTTAAACAGTTGGTATTCAACAAAGTTTGGCGTGGATTGAAGTGAACGATTTTCAAACCACACTAAAGCGATTAGGACCATTAGCAATAATGCATATGAAGTTGAGGTGGAGAAAAGGAGTACAAAAGATACTTCTTAACAGGTTAAAGTATAGAACAATGAAGTGAGGTGCTAACAGTATTGGGAAGTGGCTTAGAACTATGGACGAAGATTACGACGAACGAACCGTTTATAAGCATTTGCTCAGTTCAAGTGGTTTTCTTTTTAACCGAGAGCCGTAAATAACGGGTAAAAGGTACGATTATCAGCTACTGTTTTTAAGTTTATGAGGATTTCCTCATTCATACCCTCCTCCCTCCTTAGCTTCATCTTTTTCCTCTAATATAGCATTTATTTATCAGACTTCAGCGGTGCACCTACCCTTTTGCATTTCAATCATCATTGGCATATCCAGAAATATCTCAGGGATCCCTGTGACTGCATTGAAATCAACTGCTTTAAAATGTGATCAGTGTGCCGATGATGTCATCGAGCAGTATGAAACTGCCTGAATATTGAAGTAGCGTACTGGCATTCACCATGTTAAGTTCAGTGTGCAGTCATTACGTGAGGAAATGTGATGTTCGTGTGCTTCGATACAATTCTCTTTTTGTCTGTTCTTTTTCGAATGGCCTTTTATTTCTAGCTCATCTCCGTTTGATGTGATTTATTTATGATTTGCCACTAAAATTTATATATATATATATATATATATATATATATATATATATATATATATATATATATATATATATATATATATATATATATATATATATATATATATATATATATATATATATATATATATATATATATATATATATATATATATATATATCGAAAGAACCGTTGAATTGCGTTATGCACTTAAATCATTATTGAAAAAAATACAACTGTCAACAACCAAACAAGCAGTATGCTCGTAGTAGACAGTACTTCAAGTTTCTGGTAGTAAGCTTATGTCTCCCTGTAGCTTAAAATCGTTGCGTTTCCAATGTGAATTAAGGAAAATTACAGGCGACGATTAAGACAATATATTATTTTCTGTTACGTAATTAACGAGTTGATATCGAATCTTCTTCGCTTCAACCAGAAATATGACTAAAACCATTGTGCAATATGCTCGCAGAATGTAGAACATCCATTAGAAGCATAAATGTCTATTCCACGAATATTACTTATATCAATATGATGAATGAGTGAATATCTGGTGTAGAACTCATCAAGTTGATGTTACTAGAAGTCAACAAGTTGATGTTGTCAAAAATTATGTGAATTAAAAAATAATCTAGCAATAATTTTTTCCAAATCTATTAACTCTGCCTAGCTGCTGATTAATGATGGATTTTGATTGCTATCGAACACGATTACGCTTCAACGTAATACATCTTCCTAGGTTTCACAACGTCTCCGAGCTTATTTATTGCCAATATATAACTGCTCAAAAAAACGTCCTTCAACGAGTGAATATAAGATGTGCATAAAGCGGGGAAGAAAAATGAAATAAATATATCAACATACATATCGCATTCGATGTTCATTATGTTTGAAAGTAGTCCTGGTCATTATTGACTTCAACGAGATCAACATCTCTTAATATGTGAGGTGCCGATAGCACAGTTGCCGACTATTAAATCTTTGATGCTCTCATGCATGCTTGCGCGAAATGAATTCACTTCTATGAATTTCGTTGGCGTTGAGCTGCTTCAAAATATTTGCTTTCTATAATCGTATTTGCACGCATCGCGCTATTGAAATATGCAGAAAAGCCCATCAGCATCTGACGCAATATGCGTTTTCGCATTTCGACAAATAAGGCCAACCATTTGTTCATTGACGCAAATAAAAAGCAATGAGGACATTAATAATGCATCTTTCCATTTATTCTCGCTCGAATGTATTCCGAGACAAAAAAAAAATCGTTTTCTAGGTTGCACTCACTTACGTATAAGATAAAACTCTAGGATATTTTATGACACTTGTTAAGCGCAATGATTTATAGATGAAAATATACCTAATAAAGTGGTAGGAATGCGGGAATACGCGAAGCCTCAGTCTTTCATACTGGATGTACCATTTACACATAATTTTCAAAGCTTCAGAGATTCGAAATCCGTGAATTTAGAGCAGTAAGACAGACACAGACGCACACAGACACATACAACCTGGACACACAGACACAAAGAATTTGGCGCATACACACACGCGCGGAAACGCAGGTGCTGAAGAGCACAGGTACAGACGTGTGCACACGCACTTAGATGCTCGCTAACGTAAAAGCATCAAATTGTTCACGAACGCCTGCATAAATATTACCAAAGCAGCTAGGAACAACTAAATAACGTATAAATGTCTCTATTATAAGGGTACAAACAACAGACATAATTTCAATTATCTTCTAAGGAGCTAAAATTTCTTGGGGGGGGGGGGGGTGAGCGGGTAACAAATTGAAAGTGATTTTAATATGAAAAGTCATTTTGTAGTGCAACTTAAAAATCACCATCTCTTCCCGTTTAGCAAATAAATAGTGCAATTCTAAGTGAGAAAATAGTTTTAAAAAAAAAAGCGTCGACGAATTGAAAATAAATCTTTTATGGTATTTATGCTTTGCTCTATTCAATGTGTTTCATATATGCATTCTTATCCGTTTCGTCAGCTTAATCTATCATTAATGCTCGTTGAATGCATTTAATAAAATGAAAACCCATCGCATTATTGGAAATTACAATCGGTATACTATGAATTTTTGAAACATAATTTTCATAAAATGCCCTAAAATTAACTTTCGAAAGATGTGTGAAAAAATTTTTGTTTGTTAGTGAAATATGACGTTTCTAGAAAGAAATATAAATATCACCACGTATGAATAAGCCACTAGATGTGGGGGATTTCTTTTGATTGCTGCGAGGAAGCAGCATTTCAGCCTATATACAGCTTATTTCCGTTGTAAAGTTAGTTCAAATATGCGTTATTAATCGATGTTGAACTTAGGCGTTAGCTGCTTATGGATATAATATATGAGGCTGCTATGTAGCGAATAATATATTCCAAAAAGGCATTTCGAGTAATGCATTCGTGTCATAACATTCTTCAATTCTAAGCGTCTAATTTGTCGATTGCCGAAGAAACTACTCTCGATGGATTATAGGCAGTACATTTGGTGATAATTCATTGCCGATAAGGGCGATAGGTTGATTGATAAGCTATAGTCTATGATCCCTCCCAATTTCACTCCAATGTAATGAATGGAGTTAATATTGCGAATTTCTTGCATTTGTCAATATTTCAATAACGGTTTTTTTTTGGATGTTAACTTATTTCTCATATAATATTCTCTTCTTGCCGTTTTTTTTCCCTCTCATTCAAACTCATTTTTTCCATTGGTTTTCTTGCAAATCGTTAAACAAGTTTAGCAACTCTTATGCAGCAAACAGAGGTTTGACCTTTTTGGCTTCACCTTCAGAAACAACTGTTGTGAAACCACTGCAGCGATCATATCTTTCATCATTTCCCAATGGAAATATGATTATATCAAACAACCGGCATCGAGGAAGACTTGAAAACATTGCTAGAGAATAGTTCATGAAAGTTCAACGTAAATGACAGTTTTTTATCGAATACGGAAATAAACCGAATAAAATTCTACACGTAGAAAAAGAGGAGGATGACTTCATTATTGTAAATTAAAGAGTTTTTTTTTATTGTAAAACATCAAAATCCACATTATTGTTGTATTCTAGAAGGTGTTTCGGCATTATATAGGAGTGATTTGTGCTAATATTACCATGCTTTCGCATGTTTTTATCTTTAGTGAACTTGAACTTTAAATAACATCGAGAAAAGATTGACTTTTTTAATAAGGAGCTTTATATCGATAGGATTGCATCTGTTAATCTGCTCTTGACATATTTCTTTTGTAGATTTGATATTTGCCAATGGTTTCGGTAATATCATGATGTTTATTTTTCGCTTATAAATCATTTTGCACTCTATAATTATGTGTGCTTTCATCGTCTTTACTTACAGCTTACTCTGCATTAAATGTACCTATATTGATTTCAATAGCGTGAGTCGAATCATGCGTACTAAATATAACTGAATTAATGAATTGCGGTTGCTCTTATTGGATGCACTGATGGAGTGAATGAAAGAGAATACTTGAAATTAACAAGTGAGATGGCTTGAGCAATAATAATTGGCCGTTTATACGAAATGTTGCTCTTTCGAGCGAAGAAAAAAATAGTGGAGTTCTTATAAAACGGCGAGTTTGATCACAGTCGTGTGGCGATGCGTTGTACTATTATCTCTGGTAAATAGAGGAAGATATTCGTTGCAGAAAAACCCCACTTAACCTTTTATGAATAATTGCAAATGTCATAGCGTCATAATTCAGAGGTCTTTCTTCAAATACAGTGGATCCGTTTGTTCTAGCATCGTAAGTTGTTGCAACAGAATCCACATGATCCAAGAACATTCTGTACTTCCTATATGATCGAGAATATGGGCTGTATGGAGCAATGCATTTCACGTCGTGAAGTTTCTACATGAATGAATTCATTTCAAGAAAAATTCTCCTTGTACTAATTAGTGACGAATGAAACTTCTATGAACTTTATGTGATTAAAGAATAATAGTAATGCATAGGGTGAATACATGCGGGATAAGGCAATTCTAAATGCAAAAAATTTTGTTCAATGTGAATGTGCCAGAAGAAAACGAAAAAAGAGAGATGAAATGTATAACGGTTATGCTTTGTGAAAACGACGCAAATATCGTTGAAAATAACAAAACGCCAATTCTGTAAACATCACCTTTAGTTATTATTCTTTCACTAAAAAAAAATGATCCACTTGTGGATTTTGTTAGTAAGTTGAGCGGTCAAAATGTAGAGGCTTATGTAACTAGTAGATAAACTAAGCGGCTATTTTCAAAGTCAACTATGGCCTAAGAAATTCTTTATTTCTTCTGTGACAACCAAACAACTTCATCTCATGTATAAATAATCTACATTCCCTATTTAGCTGGTCTGGCAAATCATTGGTGTCTGTAAGGACCGGTAATAGCGTAAAGACTGGGTTTTGTAAAGCTCAGAATATTGCTGCAGTATTCTGAGAAATGCATTCGTTTACATCTGTGATGAGTTATTCCATAGGAGGTGGATATGTGGAATAATCCTGACTAAGAAACAATATTGCCCGCTTTAGCTAAGTTCATAATAGAGCATCCGTATAGAGTTGTTGGCACTCATAATGCGGTAGGTATTCGTTATGTTGGTAAGCCTATGAATTATGGCTGACCTTTATATCACGAAGTTGAGTTCACAGGGGGGAATGCGAACTATGATCAAAAGAATGCTCAGCTTAACTATGTGGTTGATATTTATGGACTTTACAAGCAATGCTGGTAGTTTATCTGCTATATGTATCTCATATCTCAGTGAATATTCTGAGATGTTTTCTTAACAATATGCGTAAACTAATCTCACATCATCATTTCATCATACCTTTGTGATCGAATCCTGACATATCCTGCATTCGCATGTTAAAACATGGGTTCATAGCTTTTTAGCGTCACATCCACTATCGCTAATTAGCTGTCCATCAAAATCACATCTTTGTGGCAGCTCATCGCCGAAATATGTATGCTTTGAGTTGCAAACGTTGAAAAAGTGAACTGAAGCTTAATTGAGTGAAGCATCTTCCTTAGCAAAGATTTATGCTACTGACGAATAGCATTACCATATACATGCAAACAACATTCCTTCTAGAGAGTATAGTTATCGTGTAACCTGCAGGTGAAGCTTGCTTCCTAACCAATAGACTATGAATGATGATTCTATAATGTCTCGTTAAACGAAGAATATGGAAATAGTGTTGGATAGGTTTTTAGTTATTGGATGAATTGATGATAGCAATTTTCGACGCTCATCCGATCAGAAAAATATTATGGCAGTCACCTGTTAATCGCAATGAAAGTTTTTCTGAAAGTAGTTCCACCACCTCTTATGCTAGTGATTCTTTACCTTTGAGGCACCTAACAACCTCTATTTATGGGAAAGCAACGTAGCCGTAAAATGTTGAATCGTCTTTATCTTTATCAGTAGAAAATATCAACAGTGATTGATAAAAATTTATACTATTATCTCTTAAATTTCCTCTTTTTTTTATAAAATTTCCATAGTAATTTTTAATATGGATTTATTTTATTCACATATACGAGACGTTCTGTATGTGTAGCTCTTGTCAGTTATTCGTCGATTTATTCCATCTTTGCTCAGTACAATTTCGATCGATACAAAAATAAAAAACTTTCAAAAATAGTCACCGGCCGTTATCTTTGGCTTGCTTTATGAACGTTTATGAACGAGATTATTTTCGGCTTGCTTTTATGAACGTAATTATGAACATAAGGCAAAAACACAAAGGTGAAGTTGTTTGTTGTGTTTGGTGACATGCACAATCAAGTCAATATTAGCACTCTTAGACGACTATAAATACCCTTAGGTTATTCCATATCAATGCGAGTGAGGTGTTTAGTCTCCTAAACATCTATGCCCGTAGGTGATCGGTGGCAAAAGATGGTGAATTTTGAAGCAAATTCATTCCTCAACTGTATCATCCACGGCAATTGTGCTAATAGTACAAATTTTAGAGCGATAAATAGCTATTATTGTTCCTCATACTCCACAGTCATTCACTGTCATAATAGCTATTACATTGATTAAGGAGATTCATTACTACGACAAAAACATTGAGTTATCATTGGTGCATTATTGTGGGTTTCATAATGCTATAGGATTATAGGATTTATTTAATACCTCTTACAATTTAACTTAATTATATTCAACATTATAATCATAATGCAGCTGTTTAAATAATAGAGCAATATAGTTGTGCATCATTTAGCAGAATTCGTTAGTTAACTTCCTTCTATACTATTCGTGTGCATTTGTCGTTGCTAATTTCCTATTTAATATTGCTTAGGTGAGAATTTAATTTCTATAATGCTCAAAAAAAAAATTACTTTCTATTTTCATATTTTCGGCACTGTATGTAGTGTCTCTTTATTTACTTGATACCGTTCATCGAGAGTTGAAAGGTTTTGTGAAGAAATGTGAAAGCTCTTAGTGTCCGTTCCATTGAGGAATTTAATGCCCTTCATACCAGCATATATTGAATTCGCTAACGGATGCATTGAGATAGTGAGCTAAGAAAGTTACTGGCATATTTAGGATAAAGGAACATAATGATACCGCAATGAAGAAAATTCCTCCCTATTGATTCCCATAATGAATTTCATAGAACAGCGATTTTTCAACGCTGACTTTTAAATATATTTGAGATATAGCCTCCGCAACCATTCCATAAGTTCTCTCCCATCCAATAAATATGCACAAGAAAAGTAGTATAATTGGATGCATTATAAATCCACGAAGACATTGCGTTCACTTTTGCGTATTGATGAATGACACGTTCATACAATTCATTTAGGCCTGAAGGACTTATTCACATTTGCTTTGAGAAATTCCTGGTCCCTTTCATTTCCTTATAATAGCTGTAACTAGAGTTTGGCTGTGCTAATGAAATGTACCGCCGAATTAGTTCATGTATTCTGTGTGTATGCAGCTAGGATACCAAATCCAGGCGCTGAGGGAAGACAAGCAACAAGAGACCTCTGAAACTCCGAAACAGAGACCCCGCTAATAATCATATCATGATCTATTTCCTCGTTGGCTCTGTACTATTGGCTACAAATTTTGCCATTTATATGCAGCCAATTTTCAACTGGCCACATTGACAACTGATTGCAACCGGATAGAGAGGCATACTTAGTGCTATTCAGAACGATTCCATATTGGAGAATCTTAACTGAAAAACCGTGACACCTTTGCCACGATTCCTGAGTTAATCGTCGCGAGTGCGTCTTGCTATTTGCTTTCGGAAGTCCATAAATCCATAAATTTTGCTTTCTTCATCTATGGGATTTAAAATTTAATCATTATCACTACCATCGTTTATTACGGAACCAACTTTCCTTATTACCTTTCATAACTTCTTTCCTAATCATGAGACAACTTCATCACTTATATATTTTTAATAATTTCCTAAATACTTCTCGGAGATTATGATGATTGTCTTTTACACATAATAGATGTGTCAGTATATCAAATGAAGCATCCGCATTAATCGTCCACTTCAAATTTTTTTTTCTTTTGTGCTTTCTGTGTTTTATGCTTTCTTTAATAACCCATGACATATGGGAACTAGACAATAGACAGATAGTGGGAAAGTAAGGGAATTGTTGAATTTTTTAACGCTTCCATATTGGTCTCAAAGGTAATTAGATAGCTATAGAGTTAAACAAGTGGGAATTATGAATGCGATAATCTTAAAAACTATAGGTGCTTATCAGCAACATTTTTCATAGGCATTCAACTGTTCTCTGAATGCGATACTGGGATCTATCAATCGAATCAGTTCGTTGTTTGTTTAGAATTGTGTTTCTACTTATTATGTGGAATTTAGACTTAGTGAGGATTTGTGGACGTAGTTAAAGTTGATTTAGTTGTATGTTGATTGTTTTTGTTTTCTGGTAATGTTAGTAACGTTTTATGGTGAATTGTTTGGACGTATTCGTGCTGAGATACGCTAGAAAGATTGTTGCAACTATAATATAGATCATCATAAAGTTATCGTTTCTTCTTGTAGAAAGTGAAATTTTTGCAGGAGATTTGGTGAGGTCACCTAATGCATATCCACATACTCATTTCATTCCATTTAGAAAGACTTATCACCTACAACGATGCGTTTGTTATGATTGTTTATAAGCTTTATGTTTGTTTCTAAATTTCCTTTAAAAATGCGCATTAAACGTCTCTCATGATCGCTTTCACCTCTAATCTTAATCCCATTTAAGCTTGAAGATTAACGTAATTGAAAAACAAGTCAGTTTTTGTCACGAGCTTCAGATCACTCTTCTATTAGTTGGGGTGATATATTGAGAATTGATACGTTCATATTCGCTTGTTATAAACTCAGAAAGCCAACAATAATAATATTCCTAATTTAAGCTCAAAGTTCTCAGAAATCACTCTAATATATTATACTATCGATAAATTACTTTCATAGCGTCTACCATTTAAACAAGAAATTAGTAAAAATTTTATTTTAAGGCTATTTTTTGTGCAATTACTCCAAAAAAAAAAAAACAAAAAAAAAACTCGCATAAATAGCGCAGATTTCTTTAATCATCTTTTGAGAAATAGCTCACATTTGTTTTTTTGAAATTGAATGAATCATGTCGATCGGTTCTTATATAGACCTGATTGGAAATAGAAATTAAAGCTGTTGAATTCACGAAAAAGATTAAATTCAATTTCGATAAAATCAACAACACTTAATTGACGGAACAACATGTCAATTTTTTAAAGAAACTTTTATCATTTTCTCAAAGCAAAGCCACAGACAAAACCATTAAAATAGGTATGGATATCGCCTCCCCCTCTCCCTACTCTCTATCCCGGAAAATATGTAAAACTGGAAAATATGTAGCACGTTGTACTATGCCTCACGTTCGTTTAATTTGACGTCTCGTGGATAGAAATCCTAATTATAAGCTTGCCTTCTCGAAATCCTTTGCAATTTTCAAATATTACGAAGACCGTTAGTGGAAGCAAACATATGTGCGTTGTGCTCTTCGGCAATTTCAACTGGGGAAACATAAAGGGTCATGGGGTCATGAAACTCGACGGCTTTATTGTCGGTAACGCCTATTAAATTAGCGTTATTTGGATAATATACAAAACCTCAGAGTTTGTAAAAAATAGCAATTCGCTGTATTTTTGAATGCACTCGCTTTTCCAATTTCTCGAAACTTTTCATGGAGATGTCTACTAGTGAGCAACCTATTATTCGCGAGCAATAATTTCCGCTTAAAATGCGCTGTAGAAATTGCTATACTTATAAATATTTGATGCTGAAATATCTCGTGGATATTAGAAATATCGTAACTGTTGGCTGATGTGTTTTAATCAATTTTATAGTTGAGTTATTCGAGAGCAATAAACACAAAACGTTTGAATTCATTTGTGAGATGATATTCAATTCGAAATTATTGGTGATGGAATATTTCGAAAGAAAATGAAAGAAAAAAATTTTTTACTGTTATTCCAATGACAATAAAAGTATGAAACGAATATCGATTTATGGACGCAAATGGAAATGCATTTATTATTAAAATCATTTATTTTTATCTATAGTTAATTGCTCTTCCTGATATTATTAAATTATTACTTCTGATAATATAAAGAACGTTGATGATTTTCAAAAAAATTCAAAAAGTGATAATTTTATTTTTTTTTAAAATGTTTTTATCGAAAGTTTTGAATATTGTGGAATTTTATTCTTTAAGGATCGCTTAGTAGATCTTTTAATGCCTTTCCTAAAAAAATTTATTCTTCTAACTTGACTTTTTATGGAAATGAATTTGCGGCGAAAAATTTCAATGCTTCATCAAAATATTCGACAATTGAAACGATGAGATTATGGATAACTATTGAGCAATATCGATTACAGAATCATCGAAATAATTTCCACTCTATGTCGTTTAAATTGTTCATCTATTTTTTATTTCGCATTTTGCATATTTCAATTTTCAAAGAGCACGGTTGTGTGGTCTTCTTTATGTGCATTAATATGTATTCATCTATTTGCGTGGTGATTTAATTCAGACGCTAGTGTTCTTAGGAAATATAGCTTGTAAACCATAAGTGACCTTCACGACTAATTTCACTTTCAACCATTAATTCCTATAGGATTTATGCATTTAAATGTGCAAAAAAGTTTCTACTTTTTTGTAAAAACATTTTGCATCGATTGAATTGTGAGGTATATGCAAAAAAAAAAAAATTCTTTTTACTCGGGACATGTGTGAAAAGTTTACTCGATAAATGATGGCGCATTATGTACTATTGCTTTATTTTTGAAAAATTATGGAAATTTAAAAAATTGGAATGTGAGAAAATTTGTGGAAAATATTCCTTTTGAGATGAGAAATCGAAACAAGAAAAAAATAAAATTCACTAGCGCATTTTGTTCCGTTTTTCTTTCTTTTCGTCTAATGCAATTTTTCGTCTTACGTCAGTGAGATTATTTCCATAATCAGATTATTTTTCAGGGGATCGCTCGTTTCATGAACTGAGTAAATAAATTAGTATGAGCGTTTACGATTTTTCATCTCTTTGAATTCTTAAACGCCCACGGCGATTTTTCATGAACTTAGTGATCGTTTGAAATATCGTATTCCTCGATGAAAATCAATACTGTTACTGTTCATGTGGAAGATTGCTTACTTGATACTGTTTTCTCGTATGTAAATCCTCTTCATATACCTAGGCTTTCTTCGAAACTGTCACATTTCCTCATCGATCGTAATATGTCTAAATTATCAACTCCCTCTAGCATATAAATGAAAGTTACGACACGTGTATAGTTTATCATTGGACGGTGATTCAGATAAAGCCAATTATTTCCTTTGACATCATTGAAGTGAAATGTTGATGAAGCTTCAAATTGAGATCTCATCGATAGAGAATAAAAACAAAGCCCTCCTCTCGTGTTGATCAATAAACTATTACTTTGTGTTTATGTCTAACTCTTCAGTCATAATTTTGAGAAATGAAAAACATCATTCCAGATTCTTATCCGCTTCCATATTCTAAAAATAAATAACTTTGCATATGAAAAGAAAAATCACTCTTGGGCAATAAACGATCATCGGAAGTATTGTGTAAAATGCACAATCATCAATCAACTTTTACATTCTGTGCGATATAAAATATATGCAAAGTGGTATTTTCGATCTTATTCGCTAATGAATATGAGCACCCCCCATCAGAATGGCAATTTAATCATGCGTAATCCTTAGAATTATATTCTATATCGTAATATTAAATCATTTATAAATGTGTTGCTGTATAGGCGAGATAATGAAATGAATTTTACAACAAGGTAACGGAGCAAACAGCATATAAGAAAAAATGGCTCATTTAAGGAAGAGGGCGACGATGCATATAGCATGGTTCAGTTTACGTCGATTGAAAAGACAAGAAATGCAATGACGTTGTGCAATACGTATACTAGCAACACTGAACAGATGAGTGATATTAGCGGCGTTGATCATTATCTGTCCTCTCATCATTTCTCTTCCTACTCGCTCCCCTCACCCTTATCATCCTCCTTTAGGAGTAAAAGAGCGATCTCCAGGACGAATATTTTTTCGAGCAATTGTTTGATACACCCAAAAAGTGCAAGGTCGATTATTGCTTCATTCGACAAGAATCATACTCGAGTATAAAGAGAAAGAATTATGAGGTTTTCAAAGCGAAGTGCTAATATAGAAATCGAATCGAATCCGTCAATGGATCAAAATGTGCAGATTTTTTTTTTCAAGGCACTTATATCCTCGAAAACTCTGTTCATAATGAAATAAACGAATCAATGAACTTCTTATTTGCTTCATAACCGATCGCTCAGAGAGAACTTATTAGGTGTACTGAAGCGATATTTTTGTTGCATGAAAAATTTGCATTCATTTGTGAGAAAAAATAACCGACATTATCGTTCAATTTGAATATGTTACAATCATTAATCACTGCAACATTAACGACGCAAATCTCATTGATAGTTTTTTTTTCTTTTTCTGTTGTTCGATGCATATAGCGCACAAAAATATGAAATATAATTTAATCATATGATAATATAATAATGCAAAATGGTAATTAAATAAATCTGAGTGCATAGTGTATAACGCAAATCGATTCAGCGTTAATATTTACTGAATGTGCTGCTCTAAATAGGTTGTGCTTCATTTGTCTGTGCAATATGCGCTTAAAATGCCAGAAAAAAACAACGAATTGCTAAAAAAAAAATTGGGAATTTCAATGGTGAATTAGTTGATAATTGCAATGTAATGCAATGCAATGCAATGCGTGGAAATTAAAATGAAACAGTTATGAAAACCTCTTCTCTATTTCCATTTTCATAGCAATACATCAATCTCACACACAATTAACTCAACTTTGAAGATTATATGAATTAATTTACTTCAATTTGCATAAAATATTTGTGATTGCAATTGCAATCTATGCCGTTTTGCTAATATCGAACATCGTAATCGTTGTTATTGATCCATCATCTAGGTATTTTATATAGACGGTAAAATATTTAGTTCATATATAGATTATTTTGATAGCCGACTTTTATTCGTTTATGAAGCTCATAATGCCTTTTTTTTTTATTTTACGCTAATATGAAATGAATTTTTATAATCGTTTCTTTTCTTTTTCACACAAACACTGTGAAATTTTTCAATGTCTTAAATATGGCAACTATTCGATTAAGTTCATAGTGACTTATAAAATCTCAACTCATTAATTTGTGAATCAAGAAATGAATATGTGAGTAAATTTAAATCTCATCGAAATTATAAGGTTATATACCATATTTATTGCGATCTATCTTTGTGGCTCTTTGTTCATTCTCTGATTAAAATGAGACGATTATAGCGTAATATTGATGAGAAGTGGATCATTATATTTTACGAATGTATATTTTCAGATATAAATGGGAATCTCACATATGTATATATCGCTATCGTTTGTGATTGCGTTCGTATGTTCGGATCCATATCTTACGCCATTTCCATATTATAATGCATTCGGCGATCGTAAGTGAAATATGAGTATTTTTGTTATTATTCGAAATCCACGTATTCATTGCCAATGAAAATTTTTATTTCGCATGCGAATTTACAAATTTCAAATAAACGGAAGCCGATAAAACGAAAATTCTTTTTGAAAATATTTGTAACAATTTTGCTTGCTGAAGAAAGTTCGCATGCGAAATTTTAAAATATCATGTGCGAGCTATCTCGATATATAAAATACACTTGACCGAAGTGGCCAATGTTATCATGTTGGTTTTATACTCATAGCGATTTCGGCTATTTCGAATAGCATTTTGTTCAGGTTATCACATCTAATACAATGAACATTTCATCAAGGCAATTGATGCTTTAGTAGGCGAGATTTTTAATCACACCCGAGGAAAATGCAAAAATTGTCTGCCCAACCAAGACACGTTTTCAATGCACTTCTGTGAAATGCGACATAATAATTCTCGCTATTTTAGAGAATCTACGACGAAGTTTGTATAATTTTCTAAAGCGTGGCACAATTTGGATATTCTGATACATAAAAGGAGCAGATAGTTTCCTAAGAAGTAACACTTGATGATATGATGAGATTGCAAATTTCAAAGGCATATGAGGGAAATTTAGAATTTTGAAAATGTAGAGGCAATATCTCACATGAGAAAATAGAGTTGCGCATTTAAGAGGTGTTGGAAAAAGTATGACCGCAAGCTATATAACGATCAGTGAAACGAGTTTGAGTCATAAAATATTCACAACATTATATATGGAGGGAATCTTCAAAATATTACATATATGATATGCTTGCGATTAGTTCAGGTAATAGTGAGTGAGTGTGAATGTTTTGACAGCGATTTAAAAACAATGCCATGAGCTCAATATTGGGCAACATTCGCAATATTACTCTATGAGAAATGGTTCTCGTCCGTTCGCCATGCCTGTTTTTCCAATTGGCTTTTTTTTCGGGAGTTGGAAGGGAGAGGACTCTCGATCCAAGAATTTTTTAGTATATGATAGAAAATGAAAAGTAGACCAATAATTCAAGGTTTTCACATAGCTACAGCTCATTTAGCCTCAAACGATGCTCTTGAATGAAAACTTAAATGTGGCAATTTTTTCATGGAATCATTCACATGTCATAACGAGAGAAAGTTCAATCGAAGTGCTCTTTCACGCGATTTCCAAAGAAGAAATCCATTTACTAATCAATATTATTACTAGTTTCGTCATGGGGGGGGGGGGGGGGGGAGGGAGCTACATCAGGGAGCATTATGTTGTGTCAGGTCCTACCATGCTGGAAAGGCTCCCAACAGGTTATGGGGTGGTGGCTGCGCGCCTGATCCTCAGTGATCGTCTCGGCTAATTGTGTAAGAGCAAAATGCAGCTATAGAGGCGTGAGGGCTAGCAACCTGAACCACACTGCCGCAAATCTTAATTGCTAAAAAGTCGAGTACGCAAGCCGGCAAGATCAGCGTCGACCATTGGCGAATGGATGGATCATCAGGTGAATCAGGTAAATTATTACTAGTTCACCTGTGTCAATTGTTTTCAAGTTAACCTATCAAACATTTTGCAGCAGTAGACCGCTTACGCCGAGGACAGATGCGTCCATCCGGTAAAGAGATCATCTTGTCTGAAGATGATATCAAGTTCGAGCCGTCATTCTCACGTGTCGATCTCTTTGAGGATCCAATGATGATACGCCAAAGCAGAAATCAACTTCATCAATTAAATAGGCTCCTCAAGAAGCCGGTGTTCAACTTTGCCAATCTCTTTCGACGCAATTTATGAACTGCATTCAATCGCCGATCTGCTTTTCTCTAACGATCTCATCTGGCATACGTGGTCTTCTCGAGACGCTAATTGTTATATCATCATATTTTCTTTGCTATAGAAATGCCCCTTTTTTTTCAGAGATCTTTCCTTATCATGGTTTCAATAGACAGGAAAAAAAATTTCCTTAGTCGAGAATTTCATGATTTCAAAAGAGCGCAACATTCACTGCTATCAGTCGGAGGAACTCAATATTCAAAGAGAACAGCTGAGAATTGGGGGGCGATTCTCTCTAAAATCATTTAATGCAATCCTTATTCAATGGGATGAACAAAAAAAAAAACTTTTTTCCTCGCACAATGCAAACGATGGAAAGAGATGTATAAACATAACAATTATCGTCTTCTAGATTAAAACAATCAACAACAAATTCGATAATTTTCATACTATTTCCTACAATTATAAGACTTCTGAACAGCCTCTTCTCACATTGTCCAAGATTTTATTGAACGAACGAAATTGTTGAGGTAATTTTAAAGAATTTCTAAATGGTGAGAACTATGAAAGATCAATAAATTGATTAAAGTTTGTATGGTGATTGGTAATACAGATTTATAGAAGAAATTCTAATGCAAATTTCAACTTATCAGTACGATCATAAATTTTGTGATCAGATTAAATCATCGCGTATGCATTTTGCAAAAAACCATTGCATAAATCAAAGTTGATTTCAAGCGGATAATGCTTGTAAAATTATATGATGATAGTGATGAGTTGAGGTCAAAGAGAGCTATCATAAAAATTGATCAACAATCGACTCGTATTGTTTTTATCCTATTTTACTCGATTTATGACCATCTAAATAGAATTATTTTTTACTTTTCTATAAAATGCGATTTACATCTATCGTCTATTAAATCATCACATCGACGAATTAATTGATGCGTATTGTGCATGCTTTAAGCATTTGAGATTCTCATATAGTACAATTGATTTTAGGGAATTTTAATATTCAAAAAAAAAAATTTTTTTTTAATGCATAAAACGGAAATAAAGTATAGCAATCGTTTCCACTTGTCTTCTCCTTCATAACTTCTCAAAAATTCATAAAAGATATCATCGATATGCTTAGCGTAACATATTATCCCTTCCGTCATCAATCTTTCATGCTTATGAAACGTCTAATGAATTATTTTTATATTATGAGATTTAGGATATACGATTTTTATCAAATACTATTTTTTTGCAATATAAGGGTTCTATTAAGTATTCCATTTGAAGGCAAATGCTTAATACACCCCCCCCCCCAAAAAAAAGTTGTTGTTTTCAATATGCGCAATTCGACCAAACAATTCGTATTTTCCTCCAATTCGGCAGCATAATATTTTCATGCATTTTGGCTAGTTATCAGTAGAAATTTTGCAGTGCCGCTATGCATATTAGTCTCGCATATACTTCAATAAACTATCAAATTTTCTACTTGCACAGTCATAATTTTATGAGGCGAATTCAATAGGGAATTTGATATGAACATTTAGAATTGGTAAAGATTTCCTCTCGATTTGGCATATCTGCAACCATTAAAAGAAAATAATGAATCCACAAGCAATCGATCTCATCATTTTTTTTTTTCATTTGGCGGTCATCGTTCTTTTTTCACCGAAATCGATTAAACATGGTGATATGTTGAACGAGAAAACTATGAAGATAATGATATCTAGACATCTTCATACACGCATAAGTTAATTCGCTAATGCTTCACGAATAAAACGAAAAAAAAAAACGCTCTTCACCTCAACCACTCTCTGAAATTCTCAGCAGTTCCGAGTTGATGGTGTTAACGACTGTGCTCTTCCTTCCATAAGCTAGAACCAATTTAATATGGAGTAATTTAAAATTGTTGTTGTATGCAGATAACATTTCCAGAGAATAAATCCGAGTCAATTCAATTGCATTTTGTAGTAGACCTGAGAAGAGGATCAGTGTTTGCATTTCATGACTAAACTATACCTTGGAAGGTTACCAAAAGCTTGTTGCTAGCATTCATAAGACGGCTTTCGTAATTAATAACACGGCTTTCGTGATTAGTGCTTGTCGATTTGTCCATGGAAAAACCAAAGAAAGCGCGTAGTTTCGTTCGAGAAAGTGTTATGAACGTCAGTTGGCAATCAAACTTTTCCAAGCATTTCATAGAATCAATGATTGCATAGAAAATCCCTCACGAATACGCCTAAATCTAAAAGAAATTCCGACGGTATGTGCATCGCTGGCGTTTATTTATGCAGCGCAAAATAGCTATGAATTTGACGAGTGACGCTGTAAAATGCAAATGGACCGAACGCGTTGAGATTCGTTTCACTTAAACGGTTAAAAGAAATGCAAATATGCGATTCTCTGAATTTACACCTGCAAATCAACGATGCGTTACAATGTGCTGAAAATGCCGTTGTTGTGTGATGAGTGGCGGCGTATCAACAAAAATTCTCTACGTTGCTTTGTGCAGCTAGAGCACTATGTTCAATGAATTAGCGTTATGTTCGATAATGACAGCTATAGCAGCAATGATCGCCATTAAACAATCTGTCATGAAAGTCGTCATATAAGTCAATCTCATAAATTAATTTACACGGCTTAGAAAGGCAAACATCATGAGAGAAACATATACATGAGAGCTGCAAGCAAAACGAAAAACTTGATATAATTCTCATTACATTGTCAAAAATTTAATTCCATATGTGGTAATTATGCATATTTCATGAAATGATCAAGTAATGAGAGATCTGCTTATATGTTACTATGACGATTGGAATTATTGTAATGAATATAGCAATAATTCTATGCTTATTTCATTTTCGTCATTCGTCGCATATAAACTAAGTTGCTCAAAGATCATTTGCAATTTCATTTGAAGAAAAGCAATTAGTGGCAAATTAATGATATATGAATTGTCGCTCTTTGTTTATAAATGCTATCATGGTCATAATAGTGTAATATTTTCTATCATAATTATCAATTGGTACTCGAATCGAGTACCCATTAAAATAGGCGGTTATTGAATATCACAGCAATATGGAAGAAATTATGACGCGAGAAGAAATGAAAGCACAAACGGATTTGAGAGAATATCGCCAATTAGCAGCACCATAAAAACATAAAGCAATATATCACAGTGAGAAATAACGAATAGGGAAGTCAAGTTCCATAAGGAAAAAATTCGAAGTAAAAATTGTGTGCGCATAATCGTCTAGAAGAACATTGCATTCGTTTGTATAGTTAAAGCATCGTTTCGTAAATAATATGAATATTTTATTTTTAGTTTTATGCTTGTGCGATGAGAAATAAACGACTTTTTTTTTTGCAATCACCATTTACAAATATTTGATGTTGTACTAAATTTGCAATTTTTTTTGACTTTTTTTTGCATTTTTGTAATTTGCAATTTGCAATTTCTCTAATTGCAACGACTTTTTTTAAAGAAAATAGAATTTTGAATTTTGAATCACTCTTCGATTTCGTTGACATATAAATACGAAATAACATAGTCGAAAGAAAAAAGGTATCTGATGCAAAAAAAAATCCCTCAATTGCAAAAAAATTTGAAATGTTTTCGACCACTTCACTCTCTAAAATGAAGTAGGTTTATTTCTATGAGGTAAAATGACTGGAATAATGAAAGCACTAATCGTAAAATCCTTGAAGATTTAACGTCAATATAGCTGACTCTATAGCATATTGTAATTTAGTGAAACTAATTTTAACGGTTTCAAGCCAATGATTTGCTCTCGACAAATCACCACTTGCATAAGCATTCCTCCATCGAACTGCCGGATCCATAATACCGGCAAATAGAACACCTCCATAATCGTTATGTTCACTACTCGTGAATACTAAATGACGATATTGTGTGCGCTCTGCATAGATACCTTGCTCGAAGATAAAAGCACGTTCAAGATTTTGAACACGATTATTGAGCATTTCAGCTTGCCGAATTGTAACAGCTTCTTGACCACGATTCACCGACTGGAAATAATTAGATAAACGTTTTCATTTAGCATAAATGGTTCGAAAAATTGAGCGTAATGGAATACATGCTCTGAAGGAACTCATGAAGAAATGCTTCTTCTATTGGTGATTTTAAAGCATTTTTTTTTTGATTTATTTGAGGGACCTCATCATCCTCATCATAACTTTTGAAGAAAAATTCAGTGGCAACGTTTAGCATGTTAAAATTACGCATGGTACCATTTGACCCTCTTAAATGTTGATATGGAAAACCGAAGATCAAAAAATGAGAATACGAACGATACTTTGATAGGCAATGAGTATTTCGTATTTTACCTATCTGAGAAATTGAATATGCAAATAAGTACTCCTAAACAATAGCAAAGGATCGAAAAAAAAAATTTTACCACACATATCTAATTCGCAGTCAAAAAATTTGCCTTTTATCCCGCAACATATCTGTCTAAAGATAGCATTTAAAATTTTGACGTTAATTTTCAGTTCTTAGTTAAAAACCTGACGTATACCGTTGATATTCCTCAACGAGATACGCGGTTGCAAGTATATTTCTTATGGGGAATGATCCAAGATGGCTAGATTATTGCATGCTGAAACTACCATTGCGTTAAATTCATCATCAACTTTCTTAGGCTTCCTAGTTGAACTGTTGAAATTCTTTAATATTCAAATAATCAGATAATAATTCATAACACTTGCACAAAATACCTTTGTAATATGAATTCAAACAAAAAATTGCAAAAAAAAAAAAAAAGCACAATAGAAAAGAATTCTCCTTACATGAATAATATGTTGCATACTTTCGGCCGATGATTGAAATCTTTTCAACGCATCCCTCATATTACCTATCATTGCTATAAATGTAGTTTTTCCAATCGCAAAATGAATACCAATATGTTCGAGTTGATGAATCATTTTTACCACACCATCATTCAACATTAAACTATAGTCGAGCACATTGAATGGTATTATCTAAATATGGAAATATTTTCATAATTATTTGCATATTTTTATGCATTTACTCATTTAATTCTATTGAGAAAAAAAAATCAACTTATTGAATATTTTCATACAGCAATATTCTTTTATTCAAAAGTTCTGCAGCTCTTCGTTTAATTAGTTTTTCGAATATACAACATTTCATAGTATGTAATTATTAGAGATAATGGATTACATATTGTTCATTGTACGAATATAATTTTTTAATAATGAAAGCATTAAAAAATATGGGAAACTTAAATATAAAGAAAAATAAATTTTTGATTCTTTAATCATATAAAGAAATTTCACCGAATGTTAGGTGTATTTGTAAAGCGATTTCTCTTCTAATAATCAAGTATACTAAACCTCATATAACGTGGTAGACGCGATATTGAAAATACTCTTTAATTCTCGTCATATAACGTATGAAATTGATCCTTAAACAGTTTTCGAAATATTTGATCGAATTTCATGATATTTAGTGGATTCAAGTGTTTTCTGCTAGTCTTTTGCTTAGTACCACCATAGATCGCTATTATGTAACATTCGAGAATTAAAGAAACACCTTCCGCAAACATCTTCCACATCCTTTCTCGATAAATCTTCTCCATTCTCAATATTTTAGAAAATTATATCTCTAATTGTCTCAATTTTTGTCTCTATTGTTTCAAAACTTACAATACTATCGGCGAGATTTCTTCCCAATTCAAGCCATAATCGTCCAACAGCGCTCATTGCAGCGAAATCTTTATCGACAAGATTTTCAACGGTCCATGGGATTTCATACATTGAATGATAGACCATATATGAATAAATAGGTGCACATTCAAATTTAATATCCGCTATTGGTATTCCCAAATATGAGATAAATCGCTTAAAATATTTACTTTTTTTTTTCTTAAATAAAATACCTCTAGCAAAAGTGATATATTCATTATCGATCGGTAATATTTCAAAACTTGGAAAAGATAAATATTTTTTAATGGATATAAATAAATGGAGAAAAATTTTTAAATCTCTTTTTTCTTCTTTCACATGAGTGAGAAATAAGCTGCTAATAATCGTTAGTAATGATAGAAATGATGCAATTAAAATGCAATCTTTACTCGCAACGAAGCATTTAATGAATGACTTCCTTTATGGAGTAAAATATTATAGTTTATTCTTTTGTCATAGCTGCAACGATTACTTTGGCTGATTAGTTGATTCATTCTTAATGAAAAATTAGAGAAACTCATCATAATTGAGATAATTTCCTTTCGGCATTCTAAACGAAAATTCCTATCTATTGTTGGATTGATAAGATTAGATTTAACAGCGGCTCATAAAGAGAGTCGTTAAAGATTCCTATACTATTCCCATGTTTGCAAAAAAAAAAAAGAGAGATTCCGCTGAATAATGATGACGTTGTCACCCTTCATAAATTGTAATAGCATGACGTCATATTTAATACCGAATATTTTGGTTTTTAGTGGTCCTTTAAGAAGACATTAATCAAAAGAAGATGTGCTGAATCATTGTAGAGCAACATTAATTGTATCCGTCGCAGTTGATATCAGCACTGCATTTGCCGAACTAGTTTCCTCCAAATATATGCAGCAGGGGGGGGGGGGGGGGGGGGGAAGTAGGAAAAGAGAGTAATGAGTAATCTCTCCCGAAACCAACGCTGCTGCCTTATCTCTACTTATAAATATTTCAACACTCACTCAAAACTTCAAATTCGCTAGGAATAGATTCAAACCGCAGCAGTTGTAGTGCCGCATAGATGAAAAGCCGCAAATGATAAGCAATACGTTCACAGTGAGCGTAAAACTCTCGTGAGGCTATAGAAGGTCCTCACGTTTCCGCCATATTTTCGCTATTCAAAAGGATATGCGAGATAATGGATAACACTGCGATTCACACCACTTGAACTGGTTGATATGATCGAGAATGTTGAACGTTATTCTGTGTGGTTTCTTTGAAAATTACCTCTTTAATTTTGCATGAGTTCATATGTAAACCAACCTGAAAGTCAGATCCAGATCCGGGAATGCTAATCCCAGGAATCGACTTGTCGCCTGCAACGGGACCTTTCGGATAGTAAAACTTCCAAGAATCGAGCACCGTCATACGACCAGCACGATGTTCAGAGCTACTCGGACTCGGCGTCCTAAAAGTTTTGAATCGTGAATCTTCATGTCATCAGGGATTGGGGTCGTAGAATCCCTGAAGTCCTTCTATTTTAAAGGAACTATCGCCAATGATTCCAACTTGATGGCAACAGAGTATAAACTCTATATGAGAGCGCAAAATTTTATATTCATACATGAAGGGACAATAGCTCATTTCCTAACATCAGAGCGCAATTATCTGGACGAAAGCACATCCAGACTTCTTCCATGGACTGATTGGTGCAGAAGCAAGGAATGGCCATCAAGGAACCTTGATCACATTCCCGTCGGCTTTCTCCTTTGGAGATTTATTAAGCCACTTGAACATCAAGAATAGTCAGTGAATCCTTAAATATCCTGAAAAGCAATACATATCCATAAAAATACAGCTGAAGAAATTTGTTCAAAAATTATCGCTGATTTGTGCAAGCGAATATGTCAATTAATATCGAAATGTCCGCAGAAATTTACTGAGGTCGATATGGCTCAAACTTTGCTGTATTAATTGCAGCCTTTCATACTGCTTATTTTGCCTTAGAAATTTCGATGAAACGAACGAGACTTGCAAAGTTGCATGTCCAAAAACTTTACTGCAACCTGTTTTACGAGTGAATTTACCTTTGTTGCAATTTGCTCACCTGATGAGATTATAACGTTGTTGGACTGAACTGAAGTCAGATGGACCTCGTTATAATTCTTGGTAAACCAACCCCATTTTAAGTGGCTCTGTATTGTTATGTCCTTTCACATGCCAGGTTGCCCTTTCAGACTGTCCTTAGAAATTTCTACTATTACCTCAGCATATTAGAGTGGAATAGGGCGTAAAAGCAATTTGAAACATTTTTGCTTACTTGGGCCCATATTAAAGTTGGGTCCCTGTGATTTCTTTTGTTTTTGCCAACCTATCAGTTGACTTCCATTTATGCATTTTGAAGAATTCAATAACAGTATGCAAATCAAATGAGCCTTCTACAATACTTACTTTGCAGTGGCATCAACAATCGCTCGATATAGCAATGGTACGGCTTTAACCGAGATTGTTGTATTACCATTGATGTTATCGACATTGATCATTGCGACGGCTCTTTGTTGTAATGGTTTCATAAATTCCTCCACCCATTCACTACTTCCTTAAAAACATATTTTTCACATTTGCTCTACTCCGTATACCTTGTGAACAATGCAAAAACGTCCACCAAAGTGCCTGCGATCTACATTAACTATAAATTCCATTCATGTAATCTTATGACACTAATAGCTGTAAATATGGATTCTAAATAATAGCGGCAGTTAAATAGTCCAGGATGCTGTGCCACAAGCCAGGATTTCATTATCATATTATTTTTCGATATTTTAACTTATGTGAAATACTACGTTAATAGTGTTGTAAGTTCTCGTACCTAATCTGATGCCTGCTTTCATGAGCCTCAAGTTGGGGAAGATTTATTAACAACGATGAATTTAAGAAGTGAAAGTTGAGGTTTTCCTGTAGAATCCTAAGCAACATTTACTATATCTACCGATGATCCAATTGAAATATAGAAGACGCAGGTGTCCACTCTTACTCTAACTTCCTAAACGGCGACGAGGAAAACATTACCGAAAGAAACGCATATATTTACAGGTAGACAGAACGGAAGAAATTATAATATTTTTGGCATCGCATTGCAAAAATCATTGAATTAGTAAACCTATCAATCCAAATTCTTCAGCATCCCACTGACAGAACATAATCGTTCGTCGTGGACGCCATTTGATTTCTCGTGAAACACTCGCCAGAACTCTTGCCATTTCAAGTAATGTCGCTGTGCCTGAATTCGGATCGATTGCACCCTATAAACAGTAATTGTAATTGGAACAAAGACGTGATTTCTCTTCATCAGACTAAATACACGAGTAAATTTATAAAAACGCAAAAAAAATGTCATTTCCATTGAAATTCAACAATTTACACAAAGAGAGTATCAAAATAAATGGAAATTTTTCGACAGTTTCTCCAAATGCAATTATAGGAAATCTGAACCTCTTAAAGAAAATATTCTATTTTCGAAAGTATCATTCAATATAACATAAAATGTACTTCAATTAATCTTTGATGAAAATTTGAAATTTATCGCCTCTAAAAGACTCAAAAAATGAGTTGTCTTACTTGAACCCAAGCATCGACATGATTTCCGAAGAGAATATAACGATCCGGTTCATCGGTTCCACGCATCGTTGCGATCACATTTGTAATCGTTCGCCGACTAGTGATTGAATTCACACTCAAACGAAATCGTGTTGAACCAGTCAATCGATACGTTGCATTCATATTACCTTTCCAACCGCTCCACTTAAAAATAGCCAGGGATATTTCAATCTCTTGCTTAATGAGCTTCTTATAATAATGAAACTGTCATGAGTGTTTCGTTGAGAGGTGGTGAAGACAATATGCTAACGATGCTTACTTCTAGAATCAAAATCTTAGCGGCCCTGAGATATTAGTGTGAATTAGAGATAGGCATGATGGCGAGCAGAATATGAAGCCGTGATATCTCGCTGCAAACAAATTCACCCTCTATCTAGTGCGCCCGTAAGATTCGACTGCAAGCAAAATGCGTTGCATAGTACGAATAAACTAAACCTGTTTCGTTCAGAAGTGACCAAGCAGTTGCTAATATTGCTGATATCGGGAGAATTGCTGATATCATTGCTGATAGCATTACTAGTAATATTCACATCGCTGATATACTTAGAATTTATTTCAGATCACCAGATAAGTTTGATCGTATAAGAACACTTACTTCATAGGGTTCTCAGATGGAACAATGAGGGTATGGATGGGGACAGGGAAAGGGAAGGAAGAAGGGAAAGAAGAGAACTGGAATGCTTCAGGCTGACGTTCTTACATAGAAATTCATATTTTTCAATTCATAATATTTGTTTGCCCTCTGAATTAAGAACTTTTCTTAAGGCTCTCAACTGGTTCAGGTCTTCTCCGTAATTCGCTCCTTCTCCCTCCTTTTTGGACGTGCTGGGCACAAAGATTTTCCTCTACCTGGACTTATGCACTTGCTGAAATGAAGTCAACTTCATGCGCTTACCGGAACTCGTGGCCCGTCTAAATTTTGCATAATTTTCACAGCGTCTCGATAGCCAATCGGCATAACCGGAACGTTCGGCATAATTCGCCTATTCCTTAGTTGTTCTTCTCGCTCCGTTCGATACGTGTAATGTTTCGATGGAAAGAACGGTGTCTCTGGATCACCGTCAGTTTTCAGCAGTGTCCCTCTTTGTGCACCGGACGGTGGCATCCAAACACGATCCGGAAATGTCTGAAATATTGGTCATTACTAAAGTGGACTAAAGCATTATTTAATGCTTTAAGTCATCGATGAAGCAACTTGCGTTTTTCTATTTATCTTACGAAATAAAACCTTTTCTGCTGTTGAAATTATTAGGGACAAGGTAGGATTTTCCGTCCCTCCTCGTAACTGATGGACGGATTATTCCTCGCGGCCCCTCGTTTTACCGAAGCCTCTCTCCTCTTCTGGTTTCCACTTTATTCTCTATTACTGCAACAAACTCATGCCTTCCCACTTCCCCCTTGTCTCCTTTTAAACCACAATCATGTATACCATACTTGAACGATGGAAGGCACTCCTAGTTTTGCGTCAAGAGCTTTGAAATTTGAATTTTTGACTATGCACCAACCCCCCATCGCTAGGCAAATGGTCTGCCTTTTTGTTGGGTGAGGGAGCGGGTGAGGGGTGGACTGATTCGTTTTTTGAGGTTAGAGGAGGGAGGTGGTAGAGAACGTCTCTGACCTCCTCTTGTTCCCCTAATAAGCTCAAACTTGACTCATTCTTTCCATTGTTATTAACCACGGAGACACAGTAGGTAATGAGTGAAAGATTATTGCAAACTAAACCTTCAGCATATTGTGCAATCGAGGATTGAGCAATGTGAAAGCCGCGAAACAATTCGGATACTTCAATTTAGTCATTTGATTCCTTGGCATTATTTTATCACTCATTGTTAGATAAAAAGATTTCACCTTATTGGCATTGTTGTCCCTTGCATAATCGAATGGATCGTTATATATAATAACACCAATCGCGCCTCGATCTTCGGCGATCTGTACCTTATCTCCACGAAAAATTCCACCATATCGACAAAGAACAATTTTCCCGTTTAAGCTTATACCAAGCTGAAATGTTTTCTCAACTTAGATCTGCGTTTCTTTACTCATTTACTCTTATACAGATAGCCGGCTTCCAAAAAGACTACCACTTCGCTGCTTGTACTATATAGACCTTAAGTGAGAAATTGCGTCGACAATTGAGCGAAATTCTGTAGCGATAGAAGGATCTATTCTCGCGGATTTTCAAGACATTCCTTAACATGAAATAGTTCTTATATAAACCTATGTAATGGAACGAAAAAGCTACGCGCATACGAATTTAGGCTTAATTAAAACGAATGTTTTGTTTTAATGTTTTGATTACTGTTCCCTATTGAGATGAAAAACACACGCATATAGTACAATCGCAAAGCGGTCGAACTCTTCTTCCCTTCTCCTCTCCGTCGTTTCAGAAACTTGTGAGAAACCTTTTTTCGAGACTCAAAATATATCGGCTAAAGATTTATGTTATTTTGAAAAGTTTTTCGTGTACGAGATTTGAACTTCACACTGAATTCTAGGCAGAATGATTGGAATTGCTCTCCGCTGGCAAAAGGTAGGAGGAAGGGGGTCCGCAACCATAAAAATTCACCTCCTCCCCCCCCCCCGTCTGCTCACTAGTATGCAGCCGTCCAGAGTGTAAAGCTTTCAAGTTGAAAGCATTTTCAAAACGCACATTTATTTCATTTCCATTCCGGTTATCGGCAACGCACCTATGTGCAATGTACGAACTCCACGTTTTAGCGAAGTCTCACCTATCCGGTCATAATGATGCCTATTGGGTGTTCGAATTTCATTTTTCTAATCTAACAAAAGCAGATTTTCTTTCACCATTTGCCATTCCGGTGATTTTCCATTACGCCATTTGCCCATTTTCCACTACGCCACCTAATATGATTCAAATTTGAATTTCTAATTCATTAAGTGATGAACGAGATAATTATTTGGAAATTTTTGATTCATATGAGGAAATAAATTCGCTCATTGAGGATTTTGAAATGACGAATGAAATAGTCGAATAATTGCAATCGTTGTATTTACCATATGTCATTCGTGCAATTAGTTTTCAATTATTCATAAAAACTCATCAAAAATGCAATGATTTATTGGTGAAAAAAAAGAATCAAAAATGGAAATCATTTCCTCAACAAATTTAAATTATCCATACAACAAATAGAGAAACACATCAAATGAGTTTGAACCTTTTTGACCACTTTAGCTAATCAATCAACGAATAAATTATCAACGAGAATTTAAATATGCGAAACATGCTTTCAATTTTCGACTAATTTCGATCAACTGCAGAAACCTTTAATAAAAATTTTGTTTTCTAGTGCTACAACTGGTCGAAAATAAGCATTTCAGCAATAAAAATTCATGCCAATTTTTTTTTCCCGCATTGAAAGGTGTTTATCTTTATTCGAAATTGATATTTGTATAAAAACTATGGTAGAGGAGATCATCTCATAGTTTACCTCGTAAATTTTTCGTTTCTTAATTCAAACTTCTATAGTTTTCGTGCTGCAATTATATGATGCACAAATAAACATAAATACTCAGACATACGCAACTATGCGCGAAGACCTGACGTCGGCAATGGTGCATTCTTTTTGAGCAAGTGAACAAGATTTTCTATGTAGTTCTTTCGGTGCACAAAACTTTCTGAGCAAATAGAAAGCTTTCTTGTATGTATGAAGCTGATTGCTTGTTTTTAGTCCGGTGCACTTTCCTTAACTGTGACTTTAAAATATTAAAGCTATTGAACCTTGTCAAGCTGAGAGTAGTCATCGAATGTGCCATAATTTGCATAGACAATAGATCCTTCAGCAGTACCATTTTGTGAATAGGCTGTCCAATAGACTAGTCCTCGAGGATCTGCTTGCTGAAAATATTCACCTCAATGTGTGAAAAAAAATGCCAGACTTCCTGAAAATCCGGACAGGCGTAAATCGCTGTCTCAACAGTTCGAATCAAAAAATACCTGCTTTATGACTTCTTTTGAATCTTTCCCTCAGTATGCTTCTTATGAGGGTGGTGGAGAGGAGGGAAGAGGAGTTCAGATCAATACCGACAATGGTTAATGCGACCGAACCAAAGAAGTGGAGACCGAAGGAATTATATAAAGGCCTAATAAAATTCACTGCCTCTGTAAATTCAATTTAACTGACTGCATAAATCATATTCTACTCACGATGACAGGTTCGCGAGTTAAAGTTCTCGTCAATGTGCATTTTATGGATTTTTGCACCCAAAGTAAGGCTTCCGATGGAAGAGTAATGATGCTACGCGTACCACAAACACGGTTATCGTTACCTGTAGCTTAGCCTCTTCCGGCCCTAGTCTTTCGCCGAGTCCATTGCTCACTTCAATCCACTCTCCACTTTCGTCAGTGTATTCAATTCGATTTGGACGATCGTAGATCGGATAGCTGAGTAGCACCTTATAATCATAAGTTTTCACTTCATATCCATAACTTTCGTACTGAAATAATTACAATACATACAGCTACGATAACTACAGACAAATGTGGGTTTGTGCAGAAAACATATCAGTTGATTAATTTAACTCAAGTTGGCAGAAGAAAAGAAAATAATTGAAGAAAAACTCTAACAAAATAGCACAACACGCGCTTTAATAATCCATCTCATCAAGATAAGCACCATTGTTAGTTGCTAAACAATGATAAAACACATAATAATGCATGCAAATTTTTACTATTTGCACCACCAAGAACAACCTTCTACAACGAATTTCTTTATTACGAACTCTGACATAGTTGTATTGCCTACTGTGTGTGCTTTACTGTAATCAGATCGTATGTCTCGTTTGTTCGTGAAATTCATGTCTAGCTCGCTGAGGTTAGAAGGATGGGATTTGATCTCTCATATTTGAAATAAGATCATCTCCGAAGGAAATTTTCAGTTGATCTATCAATAAACAGATATACTGATTTAAAAACTTTCAAAAATCTACGGACATTTTACGAATATTCATGTTTCTATTTTCCACGGAACAAGATATAAAAATGGACTCCTTCTAGAGAACTTATGCAAATGCCCAATTCAGCAGAAATTTGTTTTGCCTATAGTCCAGGATATTGTTATGCCCCGATGACAGGAGTTGTGAAACGCTTATTATGTTGACCACTTTGGAAAACTTTTTCAAAGTGCTTCCGACTTGAACGGTGTGAAGTGCAATCCGTTCGTAGCGATAAAATGCAGCCTGATCATTAGCAGTAAAGTGCAACCGGGCCGGTACCGATAACATGCAAATCGGCCCGTACAGGTAAAATGCAGCCAGGTCGACGATGGTAAAACGCAACCGGATCGGCGCAACCGAGGACGATGAATCGATGATGGCGAAATGCAATCCGATTAGTGGTGAAGTGCATGCAAGTTTTTGGAACTCTAAAATACCTGTAGCGCAACTTTCCCAGACATGGTTCTTCAAGCACCTTTATGCCGCCTGGAGCACCTAATAATTCGGCGACTTCCTTCTACTATAGAGAGAGGTGATGTAACATACGGTAGGGTAAGTTTATTTCAGCTGTAACTTTTGAAGATCGAAATATTTTAGATGTGCAGCTAATGGAAACTATAAGAGAAGGTGGTAAAATATAGTGATGATTACCTGTTCGGCAAGTCGACGCATGATCTGTGCGTTTTCGGGTGTTCCGGCAACATGTACCTTCTCGGAAAGCCAACGGATATTGTCTCTTATGTTCATAGGACGAAATGACGACATCAGTTGTGTGCTAATGTCCGACTGCTGCAAATGTTCATTGAACTCGAATTATACATGAATTTTTAGAAATATTGATGCAATAAACGCCTATCATATGCTTATGCAGGTTCTCTTTTCTGAGGACTGCTCAGATGAAAATATACTCCACCCGCTGATTAGTGCTATCGCCCCGAAGACACAATCTGTTCGAAACTTTTTTCCCTTTGAGCCACTATCAGACAGTTTTCTTATCGAGTGTGTATAATGAGATCTACGCATTGCAGCAATGCCTTCGTTTGCTCATGTTCTGCGTTCTTCCATTTCACCGGCGTTCATGTTCTTCATGAAATATTTTCATGAATATAGGGAATATGAGTGTCTATCGCAAGCTCTATATATATATATATATATATATATATATATATATATATATATATATATATATATATATATATATATATATATATATATATATATATATATATATATATATATATATATATATATATATATATATATATATATATATATATATATATACTGCAGTTGGTTCGTAATATTTCGTAAGGCAGTTATGGCCCTCTAGACACGCTCCTTATATCCTTCACTTTTTTCAGCAGTACAAGCCTGCTTATGGAATGACACGAACCAGCTGCAGTTTTATGGATTCATCACATACGTAAATGGTTCGGCAAATTTGTAAGCGATCGTTTCCAATGATAAAGCGAACTAGGGTGATTTCTGCAGCTTCACTTACAACTTCGTAGTAATGGGGGAATGCCATGGTGCTGAGCAGTTGTTCCTAACCTGTTTTGGAAGCCGTTTAATTTGATAGTCTGATTGAACTTACCTGAGAAATTCTATTGTCTCACTAAGATCTTGATTTATTCAAATGGTTTCTGTTCCATATCTGTTCTGCAGAAATCAAATTTATTGCCAGGTAGCTTGTAATGATCCTTTGCTGATCTAAAATATAAAGGTAATATTTTTGTTGCGATTTATGGCTTTTCCTTGAACGCTAATGCTCAAAAGTATGGCAAAATTGATCAATATTTATTTAATCAGAACCTAACTGAAGATTGCATAAGTTACCTGTTGTAGATTTTGCCACATCGTTTGTCGAAAAGGTTTGTAATTTGCAGCGAATCGAGGAATATTTGTTGAGCAGTTCGCGTCGGTAATTTCAGGTATCTTAGCATTCTTGATACTGAGAACAATAACGGTGATTAGAAGAATGATTGAAGTGAACGATAAAACAAAAACTGCCGAGATCAATAATGGAAGAAGGAAGCCCGATGAGATTCGTGATTCTTTATTCTTCAGCTCGTTAGTTTTCACCTTCGCTCTATGACCTGCTATTCGATTCTCCTTTAGCAATGGATACTCGAGTCCATTCGTTCCATAGTGCGGACGTTTCAACAGATGCCACGTTAGACTATCCGAATCGTTATCCAATTCTTGTCGTTCAACGATCCAAACTAAACATATTCCCGAATTAATTCCATTTCCTTAATGTCACTATCAGAGTTATCGATGTGCGTAGATATGTAAGTTAATGCAAATTAGTTGATATGAATTCACTGCATGAATTTTTTGAAATTACAGATTGAGCTCGTAAAAGATTTCTTGAGGTATTTGAGAGGTCATTATATTTATCATCGAATTACCTGCTTAGTCAATTCTAGGTGAGTTCATCATATGTTTTTTTGCTCATTAAAGTGCCTCATGCATTACGGGATGCAACTGTGCACTAAATGATTGTGAGGATTTTATAAAGCTAAATCATCTGTGTGCTCTTAATTTTGATTTAAAATATTGAGCCACAAGATCTCTTGAAAAATCGGGGAAGACAAAAAGAAACTTTCATTTAAGGGACATCTAAGGCATGGATTATCCCCCTATTGAAGTTTGGTAGTTCATCCCTTACGAAACGAATGAATGCTTTTGTTAATCCGTCCTTGTGAAGTACACTTCCACCAATAAACTCACTTGAAGGCAAATCGGCTTTGAAAATATTGTCGTCAAAATGCAATCGTGCATTGCATTTAAATCTTCTCAATTATGCGCCAAATTTTCCGTCAATATCGGTTTTTATGCTGTGCCGAAACAGCGCGCTCAATTTTAGAGGATTAAACGTTCATTACGATCATATGTTTTCCTTGTCCGATGATATCGTCTTCAATGTAAAATTTCTCATAACATATAAATCAAAATTTCAATATCATTTTCATATTATGAGTTGGATCTCTCTTTGGCGTATTTAAAAATTATTTCTAAAGTTCAAGATAGTATAGTTTTATAAATTGTTTTAATTAGTAAAGCTGAATTTATTGGCATATTTCTTGGATAATTTAAAGGAAATCCAGTCGACGAATTGATGAGGACCATTTCGCGGATCACTTCAGAATCTTTTCGCATAGATGCTCTACATATGGTTTGCAAGCATATGAATTTGAACGTGTTGTTTATATTATAGAAATTCACATCAAAGAAACTTATGCACAGATTACTTTGCTATAATTGTTGTTGCATGAATCAAAAGTAATTGCTGTGCTGTATTCAACTTTATCATCATTTATGCCCATTTGAATGCTACAAAGGACACTATGGTATATACTGCCTATATGTTTTATTTCGAACCATTCTTCTTTCCATATCACTGCACCTCTCTTTGCAAAGTATTTCTCAAATGTTAGCGAATTTACTCAAATAAAGTGTTTACTCAAATACGCTAAGTGTTCACTTTATTCACTATTTGCCTCATTCTTTAAAAACAAACATTCTTATATGAAATATTTATAAGCGACGTTTGAAAGATATGCGGAAAACAATCCGACAACATTAGCGTATTCTATTTTTTCAAAGAATTCTTGTCGCTTTGATGATTGTGAATAAATTAGTGACTATGATAAATTTTAAAATTATTCAAAGAATCTCCTCTAAGAGTAAATTTGTGAATTAAATGTAAAATTGATTGCAAAAAATCATAACAAATTTATTATGAAATTTAATTCCATAACGATGCGTATTTGTATAGATTAACAAAGATATTCCATTTCAGAGGGATTATTCGTTGCGTGTAATTTAAGCTCTTATTTATTGTTTATACCTCAGAGACTTTCTATTGCAGATGAATTGACACAATCAAACTCTACGAGCTGAATTAATTATCACAACTTAACTACTTAAGCAAATGATGATGTGCTTATGCTGTCGAAAATTATTTAAAGATATTTCTCTCTATTAAAAAACATTTTTATACGAAACTTTGTGAAATTTATGATCGGTTAGGCTATTTATAGTCAAGAAATTATATGATTCACATTGCTTTGCTGCATTTACTAATTAGCATTCAAGAGGTAAATTGCTCACTTTGTTGCTATGCTAACGAAATTTGCATAATCAGTGATATCTCGCAAATATGCTTATTCATAGAAATACTCGTGTACCCGAACATATTTAGCATCTATCAATAGAATATTATTATCTGTCAGTAGTATCTACCATTGTCTGCCTATCACAATAGATGCTAAACAATAATTGCAAACTTATTCGCATATTCATTTGGTCACTTTTTGTAGCTTATCCCATTCGTCACTCACTTTGCTGTCAGCCTAATCAATGAACTTGAAAATCTACTAGGTCAATTTGTTATCAGTGGTCATTTGTAATGGCTTCTCATACGAGTTGAATAAGAGATCAAACTGGAAGTGGTTTCATAATCATGAGGACTCACCGTTTTTACTCGTATCCGCTGATCGTGGGAAGTTGGAATCCGATGTACTCCTAGATGGGCTTTCATAGTTAGACGTAGTGCAAAGGGATGTCGACGTCGTTGCTTCATCATCATACAAACTACCCTGAAGAGGTGCTTTATTTTCATCACTCGACTTCTGCTGCTCGTCGTCGAATGTATCGTTACGTACGAGACTATCCTCATATGTCACCGTGCGAATCATTCTACTCCACTTGCAAATTCCTCTTGCTGCTTTATATTATTTGAACGTTTGGTGATGAGACAGTACGATAGAGATGACCGATGAACTTGTTTTGGAGGTTGTTGAATCTCGCAGTTTGCACCGAATAAGATTTCGGCTTGTATGAATAGCTCAGTTATTCAGAGATCATGCCATACGAGGTCTAATATCATTGAAGCATGAGCCGCCGTTGCTCTGAATCAGGAAGAATAGAGAAATTTCAACTTCTTCGTCGTTAGCACCTGATTTGACGCCTATTTAGCTGAGATATCACCGATTAGAGGGCGCAAATACGATGGAATACAATCTCTCGCTCTTGTTGGGCGGTACAGACACCCGATTACAACCACCTCAATCTTTCGCCCTCTTTGCAAAACCTCTTTTAATGGGCGGAGTTGATGATTTTCTCAAATAGCTATCCGTCCCAAGTTATATTGCTCTCTGTAAACACGAGTTCTTTAAAGTGCTGCAAAATTATGCAGAAAATTAGTCAGACTCTCGAATGCGATTATTTCCTCTTTTTCATTTCTGATCGGCGGAAATCCGTCTTTGAAATTTTTTAAGCCAACGACAACTTCTGATCCTGAAATTTAGAAATCGTTTAGAAAATTCAATAATTCCGGACGCTTTATAAACGTCAAAGTTCATGATGAAGCACTTGAGAATGTTGTTTGAGAATCATAGGCCTATTGAATTTGAGAAATCAATTCGCTTCTCACTATATTTGAGCGGAATTCTCCAGTCTCTATCTTGCAATGCTCAAATAAGATGCCGGTATTTTTATCGTCATTTTAGTAATTCTCTCAAGAAGTTTGTTGGCTCTGCGATCTTTGAATCTAACTGCTTAATATCTCTTTTATCTCAAGAGAGCTTATATTCCTTTTTCAGTTTTCATTTGCTCAAAATTCACTTGTCAAGAAATTGTCATCTCTCCCCTCTTCTGTGTGTCTCAAATAATTGGACTGCATTTTCAAGCTCACATCCAGGAACTCACAAGGAATATACAAGCCAATCTAGACGATAGTACAACACATATAACAAACAGAGCTGAGTGAAGATAAAACACCAAATGGCATATACCAGTGTTAAACGCGAAGAACACTTATTGGAAGGAGATTAAGGATGATTCTTCCTTCTTGAAAAGGTCCAAATATTCTCGATGAAAGAGACCTCTCTGCATTTCATCTGACGTCGTGACACGGATATTACTCCCTCTGTTCATGTCCTCCATTAGTACATACATATATACACCACTTTTCGGTAGATAAACAGTAGAAGTTAGCTACTCATAGGAAAGGTCTTTGTACAATGCTAAACGGGTACTGTGATCTCGATGGCCGCAAATGAAAAGAATGCCCTTACAGAACGGAAAAAAAATGAGGAAGAGCGCTCATATTTCAGTAAAGCATTATGAATGAAAAACAGCATCGATGCATTGAGAATAAGATTCGATAACTTTTAAAGTAGTGAGATAACAATTATGATCCATATCAACATTCTAGAATTAAATAGATAGTAATCGAAAGAGACGAATAATCGTTGGAATACGAAATGAAATTCAACTTAATAGATGGGAAAAAAAATTCTCTCCTGAAAAAAAAAAAGAAACTCTCTCCTGGAAAAAAAAATGAAATGGAATCAAATTCTCCTCATTATTCAAATTCTCCAATAAAATTCCACTTTGAATTATTTCAAACTGCACAATTAGCGTTCGAAAAATTTCACAACGAAGAGTTGAATGTGTGCAGTTAATGAAATATTTGAAAATGCGAAACATAGAGTGCAACAAATTTCCACATTAAGAAGATTTGTGGGTTTTTTTTTTCCTCACAGTTGATTTCGTGGAAAATAAATTTAGCTGTAATTGAATTTCTCATGATTGTACGCTTGCTGAAGAGAATATATGCAAGCGACGAAAATTTCTTCCTATGGCACTAACAAATCAACATTACGATAGTGCTACAAAATTTCAATTTTTATTTTATCGATTAATTCATATTTCAAAAAAAAATGTTGAAATTTATTAATATTAGTTATCATTACCTAAGAAGGTGGGAATTTTTTGAAGAAAACCGTCTATTGAATGAACTATTTTCAATTGAGCAAGAAATGTGAAGCATTTTATTAGTATAAATGCCATAAATTGGCAAGCTGCTAGCACAATATTTAAATGAGACATTTCCGCCAAATAGCGTTTTCTCTATACTAAGTTACTGGTCGGCTGTATTTTCCTTTAAAGAAATATGGAGTCTGAGAACAAGAGATTATATATATATATATATATATATATATATATATATATATATATATATATATATATATATATATATATATATATATAATATATATATATATATATATATATATATATATATATATATAGAATAAAATATCGCACAAAATGTGGAAATCAGTTACAAGACGGAAACTTATAAATGAATATAGAATGGTAGTACGGAATAGTGACAGCATGAAAATACATCTTCCAGTTCATAAGAGCGAAAAAATTATGCAGCAATACTGAAATGAATTTTTGCAGAAGAATCTGGTTAACTAAACTGCAGAATGCATCTAAGTGCTAATGGGGTATATGGCGGTATAACCGACTGCATTTTATGGCCATTAGTGAAAGCGAGCGTCCACTTAAACTTTTCCAAAAATGTAACGCTTATTCCTATCGTTTTCTTAAAGCATTTTGCTCTTATGCACTTTTTCAAGAAGTCTATATTGTCTTTATTCGATAAGTGAAGTGCTGTTGGCGCTCCGTCGCAATCCTTATTAATACATGGCAACAAAATGCACTATTGAATGGCGATATCTGCGATAAAGTTGCTAAATGCTTGTTTTAAAAAATGACCTTATTAAGGTGATTTTCGCTCTTAGTGAAGCCATTTTACTTCTTGGGGAAATTGCTGATGAAGAAATTTGCAATCGCAGAATTTGCCATATGAATGAGGTTGAAATTAGAAAATAAATTTGTTATGATAGCATCGTTGTAGTTGATTGGTTTCGAAGGAATGCAATCAGACGTGTTTTATATTTGCTTTTGAACAATTGGGACAACACGTCTGCTTGATGAGTTGAAATGCAAATGCACTTATCATGCGTATCTTTATCTCATATTGCTGCATCCCACAGCATGTTTCATTTGTTAGACATAATATAGGTGAATACTGTGCACCGGCATGGAGTCGTAAATTTGCATATTTCACAGCAGTCGATAACCTACTCAATGAGTGGAAATCAAAATTATTTCATTTGAATTCCTTTTTTTTGCGCTAATTGTGATTCTTTTCAAAACGCTCATAATTCTTTTTTTGACACTAAATAGAGATAAATGCGAAGTTTCATAGAAAAATACATTTATTAGCGCATCGTTCCTATATATGCATCACTGTATTATCTATATCGTCTCACAAATGATAGCTATAAAACACTTAAACAGCAAAGCAGCAATGGGAATGAAGCACTCACTCTATTCCGAATTTCACAAACAATCGGCTGTTCGCACAAGACATACGTTCCACGTTGTGCTAAATGGTTGAAAAAAAAACAACCAAAAAACAAGCCTCTAATGTCAATAACATAAACGAGGAGAAGAGACAAGTTTGTTTCTGATGTTATCATTTCAAAAATCCACATTCAACCTCCACACATTTCCCTCCCTTCTCACGAATCCTCATTTCCACTTACACTCCTTAAAATCTGTACGATTTTATTGCTCTTTCTTGTATTCCGTCGAATGCTTCCAGGAATATGAGGAAAATTTTCATTTTCCTATGAAATAACAAATAGCTATGATGTATCGAAAAAAAAATCAAACCGATAGTTTGCATTTTTTCATTGAGTTGTTCAAACATGTCGCAGAACATATCAATGAAGTAAGCGTCGTTTTTTTTTTTTTTTGCGAGAATCTGAGTCTCATATGGATGGAAATTTTGGTCGGCTTATGCCCGTAAAAAGGGATCATTATGCACAGATAACACGCTAATGAAGGCTTTACGTAGCCTTTAAACTACTATAAACAATGAAATATTTCTTTAGTTCGTTCAAAGATGGACAATGCAAGCATAAAGTTGGATTTTCTATTCGATGGGCAAATTCGTTTTTTTTTCAGGAACGACTGCCCTTTTTCCATTCATTCAGATTCATTTATTACGCTGAATGCACTTATATACTTACATTTTTTTTCCTCCATTCACTTTCAAGCACATTAAAGGATATCCTCTACTATTGTATAATTTGCAAACTCTAAACTAAATTACCCCTAATTATGGGCAGAATATTTCCACATTTTTCCTCTCGCGAAGAAAAACTTATATAAAATAAACGAAAGATGCAGAATGCTCATATTGTCGTTGTATAATTACAGGTAAATTTTGTAATTTGAATTACCTTTATCTGATGATTTTCACAGGTCAAGATGCCCGCTAAAACTATAGGAGATTATTGTATGCCGAACAACATTAAGATAACAAATTTCTTAGCATTTGCCTTACTTGATATACTTCTTAGCATTTGTCCTACTTTTTATGCTTGTTATGCTAATCGCTGAAAAATTAGCGCACACAAATGTCTCATAGAGATGAAATATTGAAATGCTAAATTATTGGAATACAGAAGTAAAGTAAAATTTATAGACGTTGTATTTCAACGATGCTGAAAATATGTTAATATTGCAAGATTGACGACTTTTAAAAGACATTTTATGCAATAACAAAGTAGAAGATTTAAAGAAAGAATTTCCCACTATCGAGCACTCAATTAGCATAGAAATTATTCACCCCTTATGCGGCTGACAACACAAGGAATGTGCACTTTTTTATGGCTTCATTTGTGTTAGTTTGCAATGCAAATTACGACTGCACAAAATGAATTAGTTTTTAGTGCAATAGAAGAAGTACTGCTCCCATATATAAATTTGTTTTATGCGGCGAATTTCATGTCTAAAGAAGTTGAAAAGGGAAAAATATGCGCATTCATAGAGTTGACGGTTGGAGCGATCCTCTTGCCAACCTATTCAGCAACTGAAGATAGGGTATTCAGTCTTTAAAAATACTTCTTGCTCATGTTATTGCTTCATGTTATTTCTTCTAAAATCTATTGCAAAACAAATTTCAGTCATTGGCAAAAAATATGAATGAGTTTTTGGTCTGAAATTACTTACAATCTCATATATAGAAAGATTCAACTATCGCATTCAATTGCAAAATACTTTGCACTTCGCATTAGAATATAAAAAGGCAAATTCGAGAACTTTCTGTTCTACAGAGTAGGATCAACAGGATAAGCGGGATCATCGTTTTAAATATGGAGAAATGGATGAGACAATGATGGCAGCTGTAGAAGAGGGAGCTCAGCAGAAACACTCCGATTGTCTTCAGGATCATGTAAGATGTAAGTTTATGGTTGTTCCTCACCACCACACGTCTATTAGGGCGTCTAACTTGATAAGGGAGCATCGCTGAAATTGTACAATGATCTCATCTTATATGCTCTTCTTTTTTTTGCATATAACTCATGAAAATGAAATTATGAATGGGAAGCAATTCATCTCATATCTAAAGTATAACTGGCGAGCTTAGGAACTGTTTAAACCTATTCGCGAGTTTTTAAACTCGCCGCCTAGAAATGTCGTTTTGATGTCGCTTAGAAGCCACTTCGATGTCGTATGGAAGAGCAAAACAATTTGTGCACAGTTGACTATTGACGATAATGTGAGGTAAACACATTATTATGGGTATGCAAATTACATACTGTAAATATTAGTTAGTAGGTATACCAAAAATGTGTATGATAACTGAGATATGATGTAAAACCAAAAGAGAAAGATGCCTGAGAAAGATGTTAGCGCGGTACGTGACTTAAACAGTTGAACCTCCAACAACCCTATCGCTTGTTTTCGTACACCTTTATAAAAGTATGCTATGATGGGCGTTAATTTCTGCTAAAACTTCTTTGCACTAAAAAGTGCATATTGTTCTCTCGTCATTCGTGTATTCGCTGGATGCGAAATCCAGTAGAAATTCAATAGTGCTTTTGATTAGACATCATTATCTCCTTCAGTCAAGTAGCTGCAAGGCAAGAGGTGGTTGGACATGAAAAATAAACCACAATATTGATGCTCGATCACTACTAGCAATTGTTGGCAAAAGCAATCGATTAATTGTTCTCGAGGTGAATTGTGCAAAATTAGAGTGCAGTATGAACAGATCATATTAAGCGCTGTAATACGCAGGTACGATATCTTCAGGTGAACAGGTAGACGCTTAATGACTATACGTGCTCCATCAAAGTGTTCATTTCCGCAACAGCATTGTAACACCTATGAAACAACATAGTATGTTTATAACTTTCATTACAACAAATATGCTAGCGGGTAAATAGAGAAATATTGGTAAACTTTCGACTTATCGCGTTTGGATGTACAAAGTATAATGAGCGTTGGAATTCAAAAATATTTATCGGATTATTTTTTAACACATGAATATCCTAGAATATATCACAGTATTTCTTTTTGGCAAATATATTAATGAAAAATTATTGATGAGAAAATTTCATTCATTGTTTTATAAGCGAGCAACGCTGCGGTATATTTACCTCTTCATATCAAAGATTCCGCTCGCAAACTTCAACCAAAATCCTAGATGCGTGCATGATTAAACGCTCCAATGCATTTAGCTTTCATAACAAGCATCATTAAATGCTCCAAATTATGGATAATTGAAGGATCACGTTTTGAGAGGCTCTTAATAATTGAGGCTCGAAATGTGAAATGAGATCAAGTGCACAGCTGATATTGACAGATAGCTGTTGCCATGCCTCTAGCAGTAAATCAACGAGCAGCCGCCAAATGCATTTGCCTACATCAATCCGATTTTACACTAAGCGACAACTCATAGTTTAACGTGCTTCGTCATTGCTAACCACAAATAAACTCATGCAAACATCCCGATCCGCTTCTCACACAAATCTTTGCAAAATATAAGTTATATTTGAAAACTTAGCACTTGAAACGCTTCTCAGACATTCTGTTTTTCAGGATATCTCAGACATCAGACACTTCAGCGCCTTATTCCAACTTCAACTAAGCAGATTAACTCACACCTTCCTCTAAAACGCTTTTCATTTTCAGCATAATTCAAAGCTGTTCAATGCATTAAAAGCTTTGATATGAAAACTTTGAAAGTTAAGATATGCAAGTAAAATTGAGAAAGTAATGAATATGCATGAAGAAAAGGAATAATATTGTAGGAATAATTTGTAAATTCATGTAAATATTCCGAAAAAATTGATTGCAAATAAAAGAAGTTAGTTAGTCAGTATGATTACTCGATATCATTTCTACTTTCATTTCTACTTGTTCAGCAATCTTTGAGGTATTCTATTGATCTGTGATCATCGTTACAGTGTAATTTGCAATATTTGCCCTCATAGTATTCCTCGATTGAAAATTGGAATGGCTCAAAAAATTGGCGTAGAATAAAATATTGGTCTGCGTGTATAAATATGAATTATGATAAAGGCATTATAGCATCGAAATATTTTAGAATATATTTCGATACTATAATACTTTATTATTTAAAATTATATATATATATATATATATATATATATATATATATATATATATATATATATATATATATATATATATATATATATATATATATGGAATAATTCTTTGCATTTCTTTATGTAATAAGACAGATACTATGCGACCTGTAATATTTGCGCATTGTTTTCCTTTAAATCGAAATTTAAATAGGCCTCATTTTGTTTGAATAATATGAAAAGATGCTTCCTATATTTCAATTCGCACAGATCGGAATGCTCATGGATATTCACAGATGAACCATTTTTTCGTTTTATTTGAATTGAGCATTCTATGCAGTATGTAGTAAAAAATGATTTTATACATAGGAAAAAGGATGAAATATAGGCGAAATGAATCGTCGATGAGTGTCTTTCTTTGAATGAGATAGTTATTCACGTTTGTCGGGCCGCATCAAAGCGTCGCTAAGTAAAAAAAAAAAGAGAGGAAAATTCTATGCACTAATATAACGGAGATATTTAACGAGCCACATTGGTATACGATGCACTTGATAGTATGCTATAAGAGCGTGTGAAAAACCTCACTAATGTAATCCACACATGGACATATCGACATCATTGTACGCTTATTTTATTGCTTCTTTATTCTTACTTACAAATGAACAGAAGAAAAAAAAAATATTATGGGAATTGTGGTGTGACGATGTGATTTCGGCATTATAATGAGAGATTCTGAAGGACACATAGAATTCAAAAAATGGGTTATGAGAAAATTTTGTAGCGTAAATAATGATATAAATAATAGTGATATTCTGTCAACTCTATAGCGCTAAAGAAAAGCCGTCCATAATAAAATGTAACCAACTTTTTGATTATTTTCCCAACATTCTCTTTCAAAAATTATGCAAAAATTTTAAACGTTATTATACAAAAGAAAAATGTATAATGAATAGACGAAAAAATATTGGGCTATTCCATTATAGTGCATTAATTTGCAAAAGAGAGTTACAAGGTATTTTTGAATCTTCAAATCATTCTTCAATTATTCTTAGCTCTTTAGTAAGATTTTTTTCCATCGCAAATGCTTTGATTTTTTGCATTTTGATAAGCTTTAATGATCAAAACTGTGATACGACAATTTTAGTCATTTTATTCGAGAAAATTTTCGAAGCAAAAGATTTGAAGACTTCAAAGAAATTTTACAATAAGTAAAAAATGAAGGCGTATATTTTATGAAGTAACTCAAAATTATCGTCTTTAATTATGATGAACACGTAAAATTAGGATATAAGAACGAATGCGTTGAATCAATTATATGAACCCTTGTAGAGATCTTTCCATCTGTAAATACCTAAATTAGTTATCCACACTTAGATCGTTGTCCTCACCGACTTATTTGTCCTCGTAAACTATCCTCTCATTTCAACGGGGTTGTTCCATTGTACTATAAGCATTGTTACGTACTAATATAAGCCGATTTTTCCTTTGAAAATTTTTTCAATTGTCAACAAAAAAGAATGATATAACGGAATAAGCGATGAATTATGGAAAAAAAAAAGGAGAACCATATTGTACAGATTAAAAGTTCAATAAAACCAATCATTCGATAATGCTATCATTTGTTGAATAATTATCAAAATTATAATAGTTATATCGTTTAAATTCTTTTTTTTTGCCTAATTAATTGAAAATGATGAATTATTTTTCACCTATATTGTCTCCAAAAAAAAAAAAATCCGCATAATTCTTGAAAATTTATTTATGAAGCTAAGAAAAATATTTCAATATAACTAAGCGACCAATCACACAATTCACTAACGACAATTTCTTGAGGCTAAGTTTGCTTCGAAATGCTATCGATAGCGTGATGATCCGTTAGAAGAAGCTGAATTACCTTGATGTATTAAGTTGAAAATGTTTTGCAATCTAATAAATCAATCTTTGCTATGCAGTCTTCGATCACACTGCAACGCCATTGGGGTATTTTTTTAAAAAAAATGTGTTGTTGTACTGCAAGAAGATTTTTTTGTTTTATTAGACCAAACAGTTGCCACGATACTTACGGCAACTTCATTTTTTTTTTTTGCGAATCCTCCAACAACCATCCTCTTCGCTAGGCAAATCAAATATAGCATAGTTCGATAGTTCGATATGCTAATTACTCATTAGAATTCTAGAATAAGATCTGCGCTAAACCACAATACGCTAAGAACGAATATTCATAAATTCTATCAGAAGTAATAATACTTTCGAAAATTTCAATTCATTTCTTTTGAGTTTTTTTTTTTTTTTTTTTTTTTTAATTCGACATTCATCGATGAATAAACAACATTGAAAATAATTTTTTTTGAAAATTTATCAAAAATATTAAAGCATCACAATTAACATTGTAATTTTCATTTGTTGAGAATATTGAAAAATTAAACAATTCGTTTTTTTTTTCTTTTCTTTTCAATGAAATTTTTTTCAATGGCAAAAAAGAAATTTTTTTTTCATTTTTTTAGTAAAATTGTGCGAATTTTGAGAAAAGAAAAAAAAACAGAGATATTTTATATGCCGTCGAAATAAACACTCAATAAGAGTGGAAAACGGAATCCTCTCAATGAACATACTTGCGCGCAATCGACTTCGATCGGCTATAAATTTATTATTATGTATGTTTACTTTTCAAAGCAATTTATGGCTTTGAATGATGAGATATTTACGACAAAGCGGATGTCATGTGAAGTCCTCTAGCATGTTGGTCACTCTTCTTTGTCCACCCCGGTTCACGTAAGAAAGAAACTGTATATTGTTGAGATTCACAAACTCAGATACATCGACATATCGCTTAGAGAGATTCACTTTTTTTTTAAATACAGCGACAGCTCGAAGCGTTGTGCTCTATGTGTGTGTGGCAATGCGTACGTATACCTCATTATGTGCTTGGAGATGGTAATATTGAGTATGCGTGAATATATGTATTGCTTTTGTGAAAATTGGGAGCCGATAATTTTGGAGAATAGTAATAAGAAGAAATGGAAGAATCGTGGGAACCTCTGAAAGATGATAACTACGTAAATTTATTGCTAAAAGCAGACTGAGAGAAATTCAAGTATAGATACACTTCGAAAATATAATCTAACATCGAATAACATAATTCAGCATCCAATAATAAAATATTATTTTTTGGTTTCAATTTCCAAGTTACTTCCAATTTCATTGAAGAGAATATAACCGAATTTTCTAGAACACCGGTGTGATCGTGTGTATAAAGTTAATCACAACAGCAATATTCTATACTTGCTTTCATCTAAAACAGCATCTCCACTATACGAAAAAACCGATGAAAATCTGGAGAATAAAAACACAAAAAAGCGCACCATATATTCAGCAAAAATAAAAAATAGCCGAATAAAATAATTCATTATTTAGAAGCAATGAGTTTTACGAATAGATTGCATAATATGAGCGAATGAATCTCTGAGGCTATGAAAGAACTCAGAAAAGGTAGTAACATCTTTGCGATTGGTCGTCACTCAACAGAAATGCAGCAACACCGGTTTTTGTTTATATTACTAGCAGTGCTCTTCGTATTACTCAAACATCACAACAAAAAAACATCTACTTACCTCGAATTCGTCTTTTTCAATCTATATTTGCGTTAGCTAACCAACATACAGCACTCTTCGCCTTGACAACGTGCTTGAAAAACATAACATTGCCAAAAACTAATGGAATACGATAAGGTTGTCAAGATGGTAAGAAAGAACGATGAAATGATATTTGAAAATTCAATGAATGGCAATATTTGAAATAAACAATTCGACGATTTTCAATGATTTCATCAGATAATTTCATGCGATACGGTTTCGTTGTATTTTATGAATTATTTTGGATGAAAAATGACGCAAAATACTTTATCAATCTTTCTCATGATTTATAAAGTTATTAACATCGAGATAAATCACTAAATAAATAAAAATTTTTTTCTTAGATCGGTAGATAAGAAAATGAAAATAAGGCATGTAATATTATCTCATAGATATTTCAAAAATAGAACGAAAAAAAAATTAAAAATATAATTGTAAAAGATAATTACGAGAGAGAGAGAGAGAAAAACTCATCAATGAAATCGTCTCACTATCCTCTTAATTTAATATCGCCAATTGAAATTAAATTTCGAACATAATAAATAGCAAAAACAAAAAGCGTAATAAACTCAGGCATTATTCTTCGGATTATTTTGATCTACTGTAAAAAAAAATCACCGTATAATTGTCCACTCATTTTTGCCTGAATCCTACCATCTTGTAGCATAAAATTTCATTCTTGATTTTTCTTACATTTTCCGACAGCTTTCCAATACGAGGATCGATCTATTGTAATGAAAGATAAAAAATTCATCCAAGGTGCATATTTGCCGAAAATTGTATAGCAATCGCTCGTATGATTTGGGGCTGAATATTTCTCGATTAATTCGGACTAATAGCCTGATATTCTCTTATATTTACTTTTGAGAAAAAAGACACACACACACACAATTACAACAACAAACGTTTGCAAATATTTGCAGAAAAAAATGCTTACACAAAAATGTTCACTTATTTGAAATTTTGAAGAGAGTAATCGTCGTTAGAAAGAAGAGATTTAGTGAAGAATGTAGCTGTATGTATAAAATCAGCGCGAAGAGATTTGTCTGATAGGCGGAAGAGGGACACAGCTGTACGCTCTATTGCACATGTTCACTCATGCTTGTGTTGTTTTCATACAATTGCCACCATTTTTTCCCCGTCATTTTTGATGAGCTTTTTGTGACAGCCGTAATCTTTTCGTTGTTTACTTCTTAGCTTCTTCTTTGAGCAAAATCATTCCGCAATTGCTTCATTCCCACTATTGTAACATTTTATTTAATGCTCTCTTCTGAAATATACGATAGTAAAGGCAGCTTAATATCTTTCATGCAGCTGTTTGTCTATCTTTTATAGATCATCGCAGCAAACATAAAGCCTAGTACAATATATTACAATTACAGATTTAGTAGGAGTAAGCTGTCAAGGCAATCAAGTCTCTCTTATCAATTAGACACGATATCGCCAAATTTTATATAGTGACTGTGAAAGTACCACGTAGTTATCTGTAGTTATTAGAAGAACACGTAATTTTATGACCACCAGAGAATGTTGAATTGTGCAGATTTTTCTCAACAATAAACATCATTGAGTATAATAGTAAAATTCACCTCGAATAAATTAACTCATACCCACAACAAGTGAACACAAAAGTTCTAAGAGTTTCGAACTTATTCTGCAACTTGCCACTGCTGAACCATACATCACAGACCACAGTCAACAAACAACTAGAAGCAGACATTTTCGAAGATACGACCTTCAAATAAATGAAAGTTGGAAAGTTGCTCGTGATAGATGAGGATGCCATATGAGACGCTGTGTCTTATACAGTATTTTATTTACTTGCCTCAATTTTCAACCTTCTCTCGAGTTGCTAGCGTACTATGAGCTTGGCTTTTCTAAATCTAAATAAAACGACCAAAACATTCCCTCCCTCCCCATCTCTTCCCTCCCTTCGCCCCGTCCTTGCTCTCTTCGAGAAAGTTATCCTTTTTAGAGGCTGAAACATTATATTTGATGGGACTCCATGTCATTCTAGATTTTCATGCTATTATAGAGTTTAAAGATATTTCTGTTGGTATTAACTCTACTTCTATAAACTTCACTTCCTTGATGATTTATAAGTTTCAATGTGCTAAATTACTGCTGTCAATGAGCCTAACGACTTATTGCTTAGTGGTGGTTGAAAAAATCATTTGCAAGATGGACCCGAGCATGTATTCTTCATTCTAGTCGACTATGTTGTTGCTGCTGAGACACTCATCTCCTCCATTTTTGGCTCCTTGTGTTATTCTAATGGTGTCAAAAATTAAATGCATTAATACTCCCATATATATAAATGATTTATTGCTTTTTCGGAAAATATATGCAAGTTTAGTTCACAAATAAACGGTTAATATACGTTGATGAAATGAAAGATAACAGATGCAAACATATCGAAAATGTGTATCTCAAAGCAATCGTACCATTAAAACGTAGTGCCCTTTCTCAAGTTAAGCGCCCCCCCAACTGCTTTATTGCATCGATGTTTTCATTGCTTTATTTATGCCTCATCTTGCAGAATTTGATCAATTGAAGCGCTATTTCATATTGCTCTTCAAATATTCTTTAAATACTAACGAAATTGTAAACATATCATTGCAATGAATACAATCCACGTTTACATAAAATTATATAATACAACGAATCAACATTGGCTATCTATTGCGCTTGTTTAAGAGCAATCGCTGAATTCGGCTATGCGCAATTTTATGCTTGATTATAAAGGGATTAAATAAAAGAACGAAATTGTTGTTCCTGTTGACGCATTATTCGAGCATTTAGCTGGAAGCATAAGTCTTTCAATTTTTAAAAAAAAATCCAGTTATGAAAAATTTCAATTAGCTAATTTCCTATGAGCTTTGTACGTCGAGATGACTTACTGAAAAAAAAATCTAATTAAAGCATAGAAAAATCTAGAAGTTAATTTCGTCTTTACTAATTTTCATTGCCGTTATCGGTCGAAAAGTTGAAATGACTCTATGCTTGCATATCGACGTACATATGAGATTAGCAATAATATACTCAAATAAAGTTCACATAGGCCGATGAAGTTTCCCATGACTAATAGTATAATTCTAATGCCATGAAAGTATTGTTACGATATATAATATGTGGCTATGATTTCAATGCATATGAATCCATAAAGCATCATTAGTTAGCAGTAAAGAATTACTCGATTCGTTTGACCGGTAAATGACGTCATATAAATTGCTGTGACCGGAAGTTAAACAACTTAATAATCTTGCTATCACAACAACTAATCGGTGAAGAGCATGTGGCACTCGCACTATCGGATCATTGGCATTTGTCTCACCTTCCTGAGTTCTTATAATTGGATCGCTGGATGAAAATGAGATGAAGATATCAGCATATTTCAAGGATAAAATGTAACCTCGATCCCCACGCGCCCCTCCCCCCCCCCCCCCCCCCCCACTAAGTTGAAGTATCGTCCGTCCATGAATGAAAGCGTCTCAATATCGAAAATATCGATGTTTAGCTTCACGTGAATATGAACCTATTTCGATCTCTTCAATAAACTGTTCGACGCTACTAGCGACAGCATGTGAAAATTCGAGTAATTTGACTGGATATTTCTATTACGGCAAAAATTTACAGCATACTAACATGGATGAATGCCAAACATTTTAGCTGCAATAGAAAACTGACTCTATTAGCGCTCTTGTAAATTTGAGTTCAAGAATTTTTAAATTCTTACCTGCAACGAAACACCTAATTAGATTTGTCTAGTTTTTATAAACTCAACCACAAAAGCATTTGCAATAAATGCGATTGTTTGATCTTTGATCGGAAAAAAAAACAACTCCAACGTCTAGCTGAGCTTATTGCAAGCGGATTTAAACGCTGAAAATTGCAACAAATTAACAATTGTTCATCATGAAAAATGCATTTGCTGTGGAAAAAAAAACACTAAGAAACAAACCATGAATGCTGGCGCAATATGTGCTCTTATTATGCTCATCATATGCATAAATTACTAGCAATTAATAAAACATGGGGAAAACCTTGGCTAGTCTTATTGCACGATCTAAAGAGGCTTTTTTTTTCAACGTATTATTGCAAGATTGCTTTGCAAAAATGGCCTATGATGCCCTATGATGGCGTTATGTCTAGGCGACGATTCAGATATGCGTACGTGTTGCCCGCGCTTTCAATAATAATTTCAGTTTTCAATTCAATTACACATATCATTATGTGACATACATTCAGGTACTATATTTCATGAAAAATATAGTCGTCAGTGGATTTTGGTGGAGAGAAAGCACTTAAGGTGCTATAAACATTTATTCCCATATGCCAAATAATGTCCATACGCTATGAAGCTTTAAAAAGTTACACGAAGCGGGCAATAAAACCTCTCTGTTGTGGTGCTATTCAAAAGAATGTGATATAACGTATGCACAGATCACAAATATAAGGTATTCGCCCTATGTACTATTCAAAGACGTCGAAAATTAAAGATCACTATCAAAGTGAGCGCCCAGCTCGTTCATCTGTACTGATATCAAAATAGCACCTATAGATATTTCTCTATAAGCCACAAAACACATATTTTTCTATCATTTCAAAATTATACATATTTATTTTTGGGGCAGTGGGGAATTTTCAGAAATATTCGAGCCGTTGATGGCGACGCGAGGAAACTGCGAGAGGACTTAAAGAAGAAAGCGCCGGATCTCACTTTTTGAAGCATTAAGAGGGGATACATTTCTGCCGCCGACGGAAAGATTAAACGTAAATCATGGAAGCAAAACAATATCTAGAGAGGTCGTTTATCTCTATAAATGTATCCATAAGATATTATCGCCTATCATGATGATCGTGTACTTCTGACACCGTTTTCGCACCTTCCAACTTCGCTCGCAAACATTTATAATCTTGTGGTGGAATTACGTAAACAATGCTGAATAAATGCGACTATGACTTATTTGCTAATATTTGGATTATATATGGCTGCGTTCTCTTTCTCTTAATTCCTCAATTTGTCGTTTTGGAAAAAATTTGAGCTCATTAAAACTTACTGATCACTAAACTAACTGGAAATATAGAACGAGTTGAAATCTACTCTTGTGATATGAAATTATTTGTTGCTATCACTGATAATGATCATATTCATCCAAAAATAAATCTTGATGATTTTTTTAAATTGGCCTGGAAGAGTCGTCGAATTTTTTCAAACCTACAAATAAACAGCGCCCTCAGAATTTATGGGATTTTCATTTCCCTCCCCCCTCCCCCAACGCTTGTTGACTGTCTGAGTATGGTTCAAAACCTATTGCAACAACGCCAATCCTCATTGAAAGGGGAGAAGATGACCATGAGTGATTCTACTGCACAAATCCATAGAAGTCTATAGAAGTCTGAAAGAATATTAAAAAAGTAGTATAATATGCTCTTTTACATTTCGTTAACCCCCCGACTAACTAGTTTTATAAGTTACTAAAGAGTGATAAAATATGCAAAAGAACATCAACGATTTTAAGTGATCGAAGCTCATCTTATTGCTTAATAGGTGAAAAATGAAATACATACTAAAATTGGAGCATATTTTTTCGCTCACTTATATGCGTACAATTCATGCAACTTGAAATATACATATACATGTGGTAGATATTATAGGAGAACACCTATGATATACATTGCTTCCGCAAAATTTTAGAATCCATCAAATCGATTCTTAAGTTATGACTGCCAGACAAATAAAGCGACAAACGGGTCGACACACAGACACATGGATACTAACATAGTGCATTTTACCAAAGCAAATTTCTAAATGCGTACAAAAATTTGCATAGCATTTTGTTGAATACGATTATAGTTAGCAAGTTTTGCATAAATCATTCAATAAGATTTCATGACGTCATAAATTAGTTGATTTATTTTTTTCAAAGCCGTTTAATTTACATATGCATAATCATTTCAACAGAAGAAGCATTGAAAGATGTTTGATTCTAATAAAAGCGTTATTGCGCTTGCATAATTTATGCATAACGGTGACAGACGTCAATCCGCTCGCCGAACCGACTGATAGCAGTCGTGGGCTATTGTAAGAGCAGCCGATATGATCGGCTGGACTTATTCCGGATACTGTGACTTTTCGATCCAGTTGATTCAACAAAGGGTGTATTTCCGTAATCCGATAACTAATAAACAGTTCTCCGACAACCCTAAACCATCAAGTCATGAATCAACTATAGTGGATATTAACGCATATTTTAGCAATAAAAATACCGTTCGTTGGTTATGTTTATCGGCGAAACGCCACAAATAATGTCTGTCTATTTGATATTCCAAAATTGACTCTCTTGAATGAGTCATAAACTAAACAAATTTGGAAAATTGTTTGGATGATTCGTTGTGTTTCGTAAATTTCTTTTTTTCTTCTCATGCACTTTCTTTAAATCCTTTAGCTCTTTCATATATCATCACAATTGTAAACATTCATTTCTTTCATTCATTCATTCATTCAAAAAAAAAAAAATCGCTCTTGTGAAAAATTTTGCTAATAATTTACAATAAACCTATTGAGGTGATATCGTTTGCGAAAAAAAAAACTGTTGAAATTTTTACCTATTTTTTTGATCTATAAATAATTATAGTTCCAATCCGTAAATCTCGAATATCGACGTGATGAAATTCTTCCCGAGAAAATTCAACACCCTCCGAAGATAATATTCTAAATTCCACTCAATTCCATACGATCATCACTTTTTTTTTTAAAGTTTAAAGCAATTGAATAATAGTAAATTTGTTCGATAGTAGTAAAAATGTTCCGTTCTAAATGAGTATTAATGTGAACGGTTGGTTTGCTCAATTATATTATAGATGATTGTACAATTAAGTGATTTATTTGTAAGTGAATTAAAACGACAACAAAAAATAGGAATAAATGGAAGACAATATGTTAAGAGCAATTATGCCTAAGCCTCTATCATTGATTAAACTATTCTCCGCATCAAATTTTGTAAATTTATCTGTTTTTTTTTTCATTTGTTGATTTGTTGATTTTCCCGAAATTTTCTCTTTATTGAATTTCCCGGAAGTGAATTATTTAGGTACTACGATGCATCAACTATGATCAAGTTTAATAATGATTTTAAGTTTTTTTTACTCGATAATCAAGTATTAATGATTTAATTATTCGATAATCAAGTAATAATGATTAGATAAAGGTGACTAAGAGATTCAATGATAATGATAATGAAACGATAAGTTCAATCAACAAGAGGTTTTTTTTTCTTGAATTTTACGCTGATACTTTTGCTTGCTCGATCGCTTAAATTTTGCGCATTTAGAGTTCGTCACAACGACGACGGGAATTTTGTGTTCTAATATGTGTAATGAATTGCTCTCAATACTTAAGAATTCGTTAGTGCTCTCAACAATTTATAACAGATTCAAAAAAAAAAATTCGTTGAAGCATCAAATTTTTGAGCGGATAGCCGAATAAGCATTCTCCTTCTTGAGAATTTTCCGATATTTCGCCAATATCCTAAGCGGAAATATTTCAAACGGCGTATCGATGATATAGGGCGTTATAAATAATATTCACTATAATCTTCATATATGACTATACAGCGTATAAAGCAATCAACGAATATTGCAGAATAAGTAGATTGTTTTGTTCGAAATGTTTGGTGACAACAATTGTTGTATGAATTAATTGACAATTTCCTTGGAAAAAAAAAGCATGGGATAAGGCCACGATGAGATGCAAAAGGTCTAAACACTCTTCTTCACAACTCATTGAATGAAAATAAATAGCATGTTTATGACCTCATATTTGAATTGATTCAACTATCCATATTAATCCCAGAAGAAGATTTAATTCTTTGCAATTCGACAACTATACAAAAAAATGAAAAACCGTCCCGAGTGAAATACATATTATTTGATAGGTTGAAATGCCTATTTCCGGTGAAAAAAAAAGGATTTATTGAGAGGTGTAATCTCCTCTCAGAAATATTTGGTCATCCTATGAACGAAAGCCTTAAGTGGTAAAGAGAAACGATCCCTACCCCCCTACCCCCCCCCCCCCTCACATCGTCGGACAGGATAAGTTTAGTTAGCGCCGCTCAGCTTATAAAGCATTATTTTCGGCAGAATAACGGCTATAATCGTACAAAATTGCAAGCGAATTTTATTGCGTCATAACTAAACATCAAATTGGACCGTGCATAATGCACCAAAATTATCGTAACTAAACGCTTTAAAAGATGAAATGCAAAATGTTGCGATCGTCTAAACTGCAATAGGAACTCGAAATGGAAAGTGGACAACACTCTAAGAATGCACACATAAATAATATTTTCGAAGGAAATTTATAGCGCAACATTCGTAGCAATGCTGATTGAAACTGATGAAAAAGAAGAGCGTAATGAAAAATATCGTAGAAAGAAAGTGCGGACGGATATTCACTTCGAAATACATATATTTATGATTATTATCGCCTAAATGAACGTTAGCTGCAATATATTGGCGTAATGAAAGTTATAGGAACAAATGTGTTATCAACAGTAATAAAGAGTATGTGATTGTTGAAGAGGATAAGCAAAGAAAAGGAAAAACTATGAAAGTGAAAAGGACCTGAAAGACATTTATAAATTAGAACATCGTATGGCGAGAACAGCAATGGAATCGAAATTCCGTCGACAATGTAAAATGGAAAGTCAAATGACTGGCAAATGATTGCAGACGGTTAGTTGGCTGATTGATGAATATAACTTCAGATCTTAGAATTTCCGATGGTGATGAACAAGATAAGGTGAAGCAATAATTTTTTTTTTTTTCAGAAAGAACCTTATGTTTTATGTGGCTCGCGTAAAAGCAATCTTACTGGGAGCTATAATAGCAATCGTTGTACGAATATTATAACGACGATCGCAACGAAAAACTTTCTATGATTAGGGAAGAAACATCGTCATATAATGGTTGCTATAAAGCGTGCAAAACAAAACGGATTGAAAATAATGCAAGTGCATAAAATGGATGAAAATATCAAAGAAATCGAAGTGATTAGAAGATACAAAAGATGTGAGTTATATATATATATATATATATATATATATATATATATATATATATATATATATATATATATATATATATATATATATATATATATATATATATATATATATATATATATATATATATATATATATATATATATATATATATATATATATATATATATGGGCATTTGCTTAAATGTATTCAACGGTTAGCAATTTTACTTTAATGTGCCAAGGCATTGCAGTAAGTATGAATAAAAACTGCGAATGTCTTCGATGAAAAACTCCATTTTTAGCGGATGTGCTAAGTGGATGAAATACTACAACGTAACCAGTTCCAGTGAAATTCGTCCTTATTTAAAGGATACGGATAAGCAGAATGATTTACTCGACTTCAAAAAAAAAACGTTTAAAGATACTTCACAACACAATTGACGGAGATCTTTTTTTTTAAATCTGAATGTAATTTTATATAAAAACTCTCCGAATTGTAAAAATCTTTTAAAACACGTTGAGTATTTAATTGTGATATTTCTTTGCCTAATAAATTACGTTATTTAATACGGTAAATTGCTAGTACCAATTCCACTGCTCTCATTCTTTAATTTAAAAAATAACTAACAAAACACTAATATATACTAATTTAAAAAAATCGAGTACGCTAACATTTCTAGGAATATTATTTCTGAGCATAAGCACATCAATTCCAAGCAGATACAATTAATGAAAGAACTCAACGTAGAAACCGTTTAACATGCGATAATCATATGCGAATAATTCAACGACCACAATGATACGCCAGCCACTATTGCATTAGTTTACGCACCCTCAAGGGTAATCAAATCTCTGAATCACATAACAACCAAAAAAAAAAAATGTTTATCGGTGCACCTCAGCAATAATTTATCATGTTGAAGTTGAAAAATGATCTCTATGTTCATTTGACTATCGATTTATTCTTTCTTTTTTCGTCTTATATTGCAATAACAGAGAGCAACTAGACTTCATCGTTTTGAAGTATTTCAGCAGTTTTATTTCGGCAAAAACCGAAAGAACTTTATAAGATAGTCTAATTCATCATCGGTAGATGCAATCCTCTTGGTGATTTTAACCTCTCATTCGGAAGAGGCGTCATTTGGCTTTCGGAATGCTTCTTTCGTTTTTTCGAGTGCTCAATTTTTTTCTGCACATAGAAAACCCGTAATGTTGAGTTTGATCGATGAAAAGATAAACGCCTTTTCTTTATTGCTAATCATTTTTCAACGAAAGACAACGATGACTTCTATACAATTGCATATTACTTCGGCCAGCTCGGCCGAACTCTACTCGAACTCTTGAGAAGATCAAAATTTTTATCTCACTCTTATATGAGCTATTGAGAAGTCGGCTTTGGTTTCGCTTCTGATTTTGAAAAACTTGGCTTCGACCTCAGTCGTGATCTCGAGAAAAAATTGGGTTCCCCTTTGCAGCTATAGAGATTCCGCTCTTGTACTCAATGCGGTAAATCCGCCTCTGCTTGAGAGCCACTGAAAAAACTGTTGAGACAGCCGCCTGAGAATTTAAAAAATTTCAGTACTCCAGTATGGTGTCATTTATTCAATGTGCTACGGAAGTCCTTTTGTCTTGTAACATTACTTCTAAATGCTTAAATTCAATTCCATTATAATTCTACTCCTATGGAGTTAGTCAAACATATAATATATTGTTGTCGGCTGTGATAAAAGTTATTGCTGCATTATGAATTTCATGAAAACGCTTAACGAATAAGGAGACTTTATTTGTTGCTTTGACATAATGTTTGCAATTTCATTCATTATTTAACGATAATGTTGTAAGAGAATTAAAAATTAAGAGTCAAGCCATCCTTACTGGCAATGATGACCTATGCCTCCTACGTTTCGGTATGTTCATTTCGGTATAGTGGCAAGTTATATGAGGCAAGTTGTATTTCTACTCGAACAGAAAAATTTTAATCAATCGTTGCACTAATGGAAATCACTCTCAGACATAAACGATCAATAAATATTAAGCAGTAATCGTACATTTAAAAAAAAACTAAATTCAATGAAAAAAAAAACAAGAAAAAGGGCAGATTATGCTAAAATTCAACCAATTTTCTCCAACTTAAGCTTAGGCTTCAATTATAAATTGCTCGCAAGCTTAAATTATCATAAAATTCATATTTTTGAAGGTTTAAAAATGCAAACGAATTTAATTTGCATATTTAATACGCTCTCTGATGATTCGATTAGGAAGATTTCTCAATGGAAAATAATAAATATCTCATTAGAGACATATAGAAAATCCTTGATGCGATACAGCTTATAGCGCTACTTATAAACGACAAGATAAAAGGCACCTATACAGAGTTATTCGAGCATCCGCACTAAAAAGTTCATCTTCTTCAGCCCAACTCCGAGGTGATGTTTATGGATTACGCCTGCGGCTATCTACGATATCAGTGCTTTACAACGTCTAAAAATTTTTGCAGACTATCGAAGTTTAAGTGCCAAGTCTCAGGCACAAGGCACAATTATTCATATTTATTTCCTCTGCCACCCCTCCCCCCTTCCACTCGTTCCTTTCATCCCAACGTCGATCTACCGAACTTAAAAGCGGCTTAAGCTGTTTTTTTGTATTGCATGACCAAAGAACTAATCAACCCAAAAGCAGTCTTCATAACGTCAAGCTCAGTGACAATTAACGCAATGTTTACGGCATGTTCATGGCTGCGGAAGTTTATTTACATTCTATACTAATTCATGCATTGGGAATCGTTTTAGCTAAGTGGCGCCCTCCGCGGCGTCCCCTTAATCGTCATTAATTCACATTTGTCTCGACGCCGACTTCAGAATGAATGCTTCCTCCCTCCACAAACCCCCTAGTGAGTGAGTGAGCTCTTCACTCGTTTCATCTTCGATCAGCATTTGCCTTTGCCATCACTAACATCCCATCTTTTCCAACAAACAACAACGATTCGCTCATGTCTTATTCCTTCCTGCATCATTTAATGCTCCACCAATGCGATAATTAATCCAATATGTGTTCGCGCAATTTACATGCGCGTTTGGGAACGCGTCCATCACAACTTAGCTCCAAGATAAAACGTCTCCCCATGACCAAGCTTCTAAACGATTTCCCTAGCAGCATTCTCAAGACCCGTAGTCTCTTCCGCTGAACTTAAATAATGCATAACATCAAAATATACATTATGTCCGTCCAAGACTGAAGGAAAACACCTAATGAATAATGAGTTGAGGCACGTAACAAACTACTAAAATTAGCAAATAGCTCTCAGTTGCACCAATTCCTTTCTTAATTTTAATTTCAACTATCGTTTAAGTGAACAATTGGAATTTCTTCGTAAAAATTTGAAAATCCATCCAGACTGATATTTCAACTCAGTTGGCCTTTCGTTCAAAAAAAGCTAAGATAGTTGGATAAAGTTATTCCCATTTTCTGGACAATATTCATTCATAATTAGAGCGTTGACGCATTTAAGCACCACTTTTTATAATATTATTACTAATAAAATCTTCTATAGATTAGAGAATATCATCGGCTATTGAATTCCCACTATAGAATATCGAATTTCCATTAAAAAAATAAAAAAAAAGAAGATGACATCACTAAGTATAACCATTCTAGAAGGCAATCTTTTTTCTTGACGTCCATTGCTCTCACTATACGAACGGCAACATTACGGGAAAAGCACAAAAAAAAACGCCTATATGAGAGCATATACGGAATGCATTTGACAGATATCTTTGAAAAAACACGACAACCATCTGCGTGAATCAATGCGGCGATTATTGCTACAATACGCTCGTATGATTCTTCGTATAAATTTTTTTCAACGTTACACAGATTATAGTTGAATATCATTCATCTATCATATATGCGAAATCTATCGAAAGATAACGATAAACGACAACAGATTTTTTTTTTCAACACAGTGAAATGCAAAATTTTCTTGGTATAATCACCTCATCAGGTTAATTAACATTCCATTAATCAAGTAAACGTATGACCTGTAAAGAGACTCAGCGAACAATGGTACTATACCTCATCAGGTAATTAACATTCCATTAATCAAGTAAACGTATGACCTGTAAAGAGACTCAACGAACAATGGTACTATTAGGTTTTTGAAGGTAAGAGACGACATACGTTTTCAGAAATTGATATTCTATTCCATTTTAAGTGAAGCTTGAACAAATTCATGAAAAAAATTTTTTCAGCCCTCTAGAAAAGCTTTAGGGAATTCTCTTCTTTCGAAAATAGTATCCCCTAAATGTAGTTGAAACTTTTAGAGCGGAAGTATGACTACCTTATAGTAAAACTTTAATTGTACATTTAATGAATGTATAATGTCTTATTGGATTTCCGTTTTTGCTTTATTATTTTAGTATATAACACTTTAATTTTTTATAGCAAATTTTGTCGTAAAATATTATTTACACTGCTCATTTTTAATATTCTATTAAAAAAAAATCTCATTGGCAAAAAAAAAACCTCATAAAATATATGGAATTGATTGGTATGAATTTTCGTAAAGAATGGAAAAATTAAGGAATTTTATAGCGTGAAAGACCTTTTCAACAAAACACATCTATAAGAGCATCAGTGAATAATCCACGTTTTAGAAACAATTATCGAAAAGCATTTCTTCTTTTTTTTTTTTGCAAATGATCTCGTAATATTATATGCAGAATGTAAACACTAATTAGTATTGGATAGTAACCATCATATGTATAATAATCCCTTTATAGGCGAAATGACTGCATTGAATAATCTCCACTTGTTCTTCCATTTATGTTAGCACCTCATTTTTGAGCCGAAAGAAAAAATAAAATCCTGATCGAATGAATAAGAAAGTAAATAAAGATAATTGGATAGTCCTATACAGATGAATGCCAATCTTAAATACCCCGAAAACCTCTTCAATTTTTTGCTAATATTAGGATCAATTAATTTCTGTACTAATTATTTCTATGCTGTAAGTAAGGTTACTATTGCGCTGAGCATATATAACGCAAAACGTTTCACACTTTCACTTGCATATCTTCTTTATCACTGTTGTATAGGATAAGGTCAAAGCTTAATCAATCACACCCAAACGTCAACCGATCGCACCGATTTGCTTCGGGAGCACTTTTGGATTCGCTATTGGAGCACTTCATTATGAGGGATATTACTTCAAATATACAAACATTTCAATTGCAAGCGATACGAGAATAAAGCTAAAAATAAACAACCTAATTAACGAATTATCGAAAAATGCTCTTTCCTATAATTTTCTAAGTTCCTTTGCTTCAAAGAATAAGTGAATGTGTTCCTTTCTAGTTGCACTCATTTCGCAGAGAGATTCCTTCCTGTAAAAACTTATCAAAATTACAAGAGAGTTGGGGAGAGAGAGGGACGGAAGGGGGTTGAAATATTCACATATAACTTCCATCTCTTCGTAACCGAATATATAAATGTAGTAGTGTAATGCTTTATGCATAAAAAATAACAGCTATATATAAGTGATAACGAAGAAAGAGTTGAACAAATGTAGCAGTATATTTTTAGCGTCATATTACGTTGGTTTCTTCTTTCTCATAAAGAGCTGAAATTATGCAGATTTTTTTTTTCGTTTTATTTATATCAGATTATGCATCTGAATATACGTGACGTGTATACTTCGACTATATCCTTTATACTCTCATATAGCCAACAACAATCGTACAATACAAACAATATTTTTCATGGTTATTTGCTCATCTTTACGCTAACCTTATAGACGTTAAAAAAAAATCCACCATAATCAACAAAAATAATCCACTATGCAATGTTAACTCAGCTTTAAATGATCCATCGAAACGAAATTATTGAAATGGAATTGAAAAAAAATCCGATAATGAAATAAATAATAATTTTTTTTTTCAACACAATAGAAGAAGAAACTAAACAAATGAAGTATTGAAATGAATTATGCATTAATAAGTCAAAGACTTAACGAAACTTGATCGATAATAAGTTAAGTAAATATTTTAAGTTTTGAAGTCTTTCTTTCGATCTCAATTGGAGAATAATATCAAGGCGATGAAAAGTCTGCTTTACTGCAAAAGATTGCTAGTGCTCGAATGCGCGTTTAATGACTTTCTTAATGATTTACTGAATTTTATCATTTATGAGAGATAGTGGTAAGAATGATCAGGATGATGGTCACTCACTCTCATGGGCATAATGGTCACTCGCTCCGATAGATAAGGTGGTCATTTCTAATTGCTTAAAAACTATCGTATTTAGCAACACTTTCAAATTCTAATTTTTAGACGGTGGTCGGATGTAAAAACAATTTTCTTGATTACCACAGAAATCCGACCACATAGATGACGTTCACTGGTAAGTTTTATTTAAATCTATTGAAAATTTTTCAATTATTCACATAGAGATTAAAATAATCTCTTTTTTTTCCTCACCAACAACTAATATTACTCGGAATTGTACAGCTTTATTATGTTTTTTTTGTATCAATTTATGCATTTCAACGTGCATAGTGCACAACTGTGGCAAATCTTTTACGCTTTCATAAGTATTTAGAGAATAATATATTACTGCTTTCTCTAACGATTTATATGTTTATGAAGAATATTTTAGGACTATTTTCAATGATATAATTGAAATGATAGCTTCTAAGCAATTTTGCAATTTTCGGGGAAATTTTCGCTCTATTAGATAATATATCTCTATATTGTGTACGTATAGAAAGCACTTGCAAAATAACGTCAGATTTTGTTGTAATAGATAAACAAATATCTACAACGTATCAATGACGAAATTTGATCGCTGATTTGTTTGGTTTTACAAACGTCTGCATTATTCTTGTTGACGGCTAATAATATTGACAACTCGCAATACCCCTACAAATGGCGTAATGTTTTTGCAATATTTATCAATAGCGGGGAATTTTGAAATATTATTGAGCAATAATTTGCGATCGTTAAAGAATGTAAAATATGAGAAATGCAATAATTTTTACGCATAGAGAAAAGAAAAAATATTTTGCAATAAGAATTAAATTCCTTCAAAAGGAGGTAATATTTATTGCAATAAAAACTAATAGAGTTGACGAGAATACTTTCATAAAAACACATGTATATATGCGAAATTTCTTATTGTAAGTTGCATTTGATTTGTCTATTTATGCGCCGCTTTGCACTGCAAAGAAATTTTATAGTCTGTAATATGTTCTGCCTACACAGCTTACCGGTTATGGCAAAGCTTGAGTGGGTTGATTGCATGGATTTTTTTTTAAATTGACCTTTCACATAAATCAAAAAATACAAGCATTATTTGCTAGAATTTATGGAACCGGTTGGTCGAGACACGTGAAACATAAAGCCACATATTATACCAACTCTTTTGACAGCCTTTGCTAATTGTCCGCAAAGGTACAATGTAAATTGTCCAATGTAAAACGCAACCATGACGTTTACAAAATATGTGCAAATATTTTGAGAGCAATTACAGTGCCTATAACTCTTTTTGAAATCGCTGAATCTAATTGAATGTTGAGAAGAAACTCATGCCTATGATCTTCATTATACTTAATAATCGTATAATTCTTGCTATAGCGTTATATGGACTTAAATATCTGCAAACGCAGCCACATCAGACACATACCCGCATACTAAGTATATGCGCACAGAGATCATAACTAGATATATAGGCACAGCAGATATCACATGAGCATATTGCGTTTTACACATACGAACCTATAAAAGTGCATAAAATAGTGAATAGGACGAATAATCGGCTTTTAGCGGCGTCAATAGTTAAAGAGCATCAAAGAAAAATAAGATCTAACAAGTGTAGAGCCGATTTCATTTTTTTTTACAATTTAATGCGAATTTAACGGCATTTAAAAAGTGTATTGAAAATTTTACTTAATTTACTTAAATTAATTTACTTAAATTACTTTACTTAAATTACTTTACTTAAATTTAAATTTTAAAAAAATTTTGATGTGAAAATTTCAATGTAAATTCAAATATTAAGCAAAATACATTAATTATAGCGTCAAGATTAAGCGTGCAAAAATGAAACAATAAGAAAAGAATTCAAAAGTATTGGTCATTGGTCATTGGTCACTCACAATATGTTTGTGTTGTGCTCAAATGTTGCATACCGTCTAATGTAAATAACGCATAAATTGCTTGCCGCGTATATTGCCGTCGAACGTTTGAATTTACTCGTTGCATTTTGCGCCATTTGCTTACAATCAACGACCTATCATCATCAATTATATATATGTCAAATATGCATTCAAATGCAATTCATCATCTTTATCGTTAATTCATATATCTTTTTTTTTCTTCAAATCAATGATGAGTGACAAATTTACATATGCACTAATTTGCATATCATTATACGATTATTATCTATAGCAGATGTTTTGCTTGAAATCAATATTCCCTCATCGATGAATAGAAACAATCGCCTAAAATAGTGGTTGCGAAAAAATATTTGACTAGAAAATATCGTTGAAAAAAAAACGACAAACAACATGATGAAATACACTTGATTGGTATATTAGAATTATGTTGTCATATTGGTGATTGAACGTTTCAAAAAAAAACGATAACGTTTAAAGAAATAACTAAAGAAAATTAAATAAATGAGTTTTGCTCGAAAATTTTCTCGAATATAAAAATTCAATTTCTAAGACAATCAAAAAATTTTTCAATCGGTCATTTCAATATGCAAATATATAGCAGACGAATATATGCATATTAATAAGCATTGATGAGTACCTTCAATTACTTTTTCGCATACTTTGCATCGATTGACAGCTCAGAGTCAATCAAAAATAATGACTAATAATGGAGGTATATTGTGAATATATTTAAGCCTATTTTAATGTGAACATTGATTGATGTGGTCAACGAGTGAACCAGTGGCTAAGTGAATTGCAATTAAAAACCCAATGAAACTGTACGAGGGTAGGTGCTCATCGATTAGCCTTTAAAACAAGTAACAATGACGAGAGTAAAATTAAACTATTGATGCATAGCAGATTTATTCTTGAAAACAATACATGATTCTTCATCTATTTTCTTCATGAAATATCAAGCATCTTATTAAAATAAGCATTTGAATTTTTAAAAAAAGTTTGGCGATTAACTGGTGGAAACGATATGAAGATGTAAGTTGTATTACTTTACTACATCAATGATTTATTTATTCAAATTATTACTATTACAATTATTACTGCATCACAAAAAAAAACTGAAATAAATAATTTGCAAAAAATTATTCCATAATTAGCTATATGGAGAAAGTAAGTTTTTTTTTTTCATAGTATTGCTAACAATTATCGCATTACTCTATTTGCTAAAATTTCCGAAATGAAGCGTTTATATTCAGTAATTAATGTAATCTAGTGATGAGAAATTTTACAGTGTAAAGAATTTATGTAGTTCATCCTATTGAGACTAATCAAATGAAACACATACATTACCTTAGAGAGATTTTTGATGAAAAGTTAATAGCGCATTACTGTTAGGCAATTTAAATTCACATATTAAAAATATCGTAGAATATAGAAAATTATTATGTAAAAATCGATAATGATTGAAGTATTTACAAACTTATATGATAGGTAAATGATGACCATACGCTATATTTGAAGTTATTGAACATTACAATTTCGTAATTTTTAGCCACTTCTCCAAGGTATATTTGTTTATCTCATTGGTCAACTCTCCAAAAATTCTTTCTTTCTCCCAATTACCTCATGCTCTCCCTCTCTCTCCTCTTCCTAAATTTACCGAGTGGAAATAGGAAATTTGATCTGTCGTGAGATTACACTTCAGTGTGGATTTATGATTGCTTCACTGAGCGAGAAGTAGTTGGTTAGTGACAGCCGGTTGTATGCACAAGCCGAAATACACCCCAGCTGTCAGTAAAAGTGCCCACTAAGATAAATAAATAAAACTGTGAAGAAGCGATTGATTGCAATAGGCTAAACACTTGAGAATTTATCGTAGCGCTGAGTTTATTTACCCATCACCGATTGTTGATGAATGTTTTTCGTATTGAAGGTCAATGGGGAAATCCTTTTCTTAGTAATTATCAAATTAAAGAGAGAATTTTTATGGTAATTTTCTGTCTTCTCAAACATTCTTATTGATATGATTTCTTGGTTAAGAGCGATTTATTGTTTGTTTGTTTTTTGTTTTTTTAGTTAAAGAGCTCATCAGTTAATAAACCTGACCATTACATATAAATCAAATCATAAATCATAAGCATGCATAAATCTTTAGCAATTAGCTGATATAAATGGTAGATATTTCCAATCGTTCATTGCCTATAAGTTTGCTATGAATTTTTTGCTTATGTATTAATGATATTTTTATTTAATTCTGCAAAATTTTTTTGATACTATAATCTACTTTTGTTGATAGTTTTGAATATTCTGAAGAGGTTTTCTCAATCACATTGTATTCGTTTAACAAATATTCATGAGTATGCTTCATTTCTTAAAACAACAATTCATATAAAAGTAATAAATGTTTTGTTGAAATTGATGAAGTAATTTGCTATTTATGTGCATTAAAAAAACTTGAAACGAATATACAACAATTACTGCTTGCAATTGCTACTGATATTTTTATTCGTTAATTCGTAGTTGAGTATATTATATTATATGGCTCAATTTTTATTCGAAACACTTTTCTTTTTGTTGAGCATTCGAAGAGGTACTTGAAATATCAATGAAATAATAACGAGTGATCGCAATTTCAAGGTTTTAGTGTTATCTATCAGTTTTATTTTCATTTTACAACTTTTATGTGAAAGTAGTTTATATATATATATATATATATATATATATATATATATATATATATATATATATATATATATATATATATATATATATATATATATATATATATATATATATATATATATATATATATATATATATATATATATATAGTGAAAAGTCAGTGAAAATAAAAGGTGTAAAATGATTATTATGCATAGAAATCGACTAAACGTGAGATAAAATTGAAAATCTGATCGATTCATCCAAAAATATTTCAATGATGAAATCTGCCAACCTATAATTAACAAATCCTTGCGCAAATTCATTCAAAAACTTGTAATCTTTATCCACATCAATGTTATATCATTATTGCAATATCGGGGTTAATTCATAACATCTACTTATATGATAAATTGAGTTGCACTTTTTTAACTGAACATCGAATGTCTGGCAATGATGAAGACAGCTTAGATGATATGTTGGTTTCAACCAACTCGGTTGTTGAGCATTTAATATTCGTCAACCAAAATATCTTCCGATCCTTATTGCAAATATGTTAGCGTTTACTATATACTAGAGTAATTTCACTATTTATTGCAATTAAATAATACTAGAATAAAGTAATATGAGAGCAACTAAGCGACATTCTACTATCTAAAATCAAAGAATTTATATAAAATTCATTGATAGTATGAACAATTTCTAGAAAATAGTAACGGATGGTACCATAGAGACATAGCCTAAGGCGTTAATCACGTTGCACATTAACAAAACGCTAATGATCAATAAGAAAATCGACAAATTTCATAATTTAGACGATGAAATGTACAACGAATATCGGGAAAATGTAATCCATAAAGAGAAAGAGTAGTTTCAACGAGCAGAATTGATGCCGAACTACGGCGACGCGACAATGTTATATGATTAGTCAAATGCAGCCATGTAAACGTTAGCGTTTTAGTCATATACCGATTGTTAACTACTGCTAACTAAAAAGTACTAGCAATGAAACGATCGATGAATGAAGCTACTTTTCAATGATATTTGTACAAATACAAGCGCAAAATATTGTCAATCATGTGGTTAAAAGTACAAATAATATAGCAGTTCGATTCATAAACAACTCAATTGTTTTAATGGATTCGTTTAGTGACAACCGTCTGACATTCGTATGTGACAATATGCCACTCGAAATAGATTAGACCTATCAATGTGCATATCAAAATTTTCCTATTATTCACTAGTAAGAGAAGCCCTTATTGTCTAATGCAATATTTCATTTAAATTAGTGCAAGTCGGAGCTTCGAATCGGAGCTTTCAGGCTATTCCTGGAGCTAAATGCACAAGTCTATCTTAATTGTGTTTGTTCCTAATAAGAGAATTGTGCTGAGATCTTATGCATATTTCATGACCGCATGTTTCGACTCTTAAATCAGGTACAGATAAGTGAATTGCACCTTTCACCTGAAAATGCACTTAGCTGAGTTGCCGGAGATGAAACATCAAGGTGGTATCATCCTAATAGAGCGACGATAATGCAAGAAACTTGTTGTTAATTAATATTATATCCTTTTCCACCTAATTAATCATTTCTAAAATACACATATTAAAGGTGAATTCGAAGAAATTGCTCAAACTTTGCTCAAACTGGAGCAGTTGCTCCTAAACGATGGACAAAATAAAAGCCAAGCTAGGCTATGCCCCGAATAAGTTTATTCAGATTTAATGCATAGTTTTACTACAACTGTTACAATGAAATAATCCTTGACATATGAATCAACAACAAATCAGAATGGATTTCGTATGATTTGTTGAAACATACAGCATCGATAATTCAATTGCTTCACACTTTACTATTCAAACAAATTGAAATCATAGAGCAAAAGAAAATGCAATCACTCTTCAATAATAGACAGAATAAATAGAGAGAAAGTTTGAAGCGTTGATAAATAGACAGAAAGTTCAGATCATTTAACGCTTCAATCATGAATTATTTCAGGATTCATTTGTATAGGATTCGTCTATCTAATTAGGCCAACAAATATGATATGATCTGCGAGCAAATGGAGCTAATATTGACATCAGTTATTGCTAAACTCTTCATCGCAATAGTAACAAAGATTATTATATCGAAATATTCCAGAAAAATTTTTGGGAATTAATATTCAAATGCAATTGACGAGTATTTTTGAATTCGATAACGCAATACTCATTTTTTGAATTCACTCATATCAGCAAATATTCTATGAACTAGAAGAATAGACGAATGCTTTAAAAAGCTTTCTAGAACGCTCTAAAATAAATTAAAAAATTTTCATAGCTGTCTCTAAATCCTTGAAGATTGATGAAATGTCCTTTGCTATTTGCTTTTATCGATTCTTTTTGCTCGAATTTCGTTTCTTCTTGATTTCAATGAAAAATTACTTTCATATTCAAATATCAAAAAAAAAATTTTTTTTTTTGCTGTGAATACAAAAAAATATTGAATTATAATACTTACTAAGCATATGATTTTAGTAAAGTTTTTTTAAGTTATCTTTTTTGGCAATTTTACATTCATATTTGCAGTGCATCTTCCCTATTATTAATACTGAACGCACATTACAGAAGTTGAAACTTATCAAGTTTATGGATAAAAGAGTGCATACTGAAATATGAAAACAGCATAAAATACCAATTGCTCCTTAATTCCATTGCCCCCTTTCCTCTCTCTCTCTCAACTCGTTTCCGCTCCTTCTTCGGAGCTTGCTCCATCATTTCCATATAATCCAGAGTTTTCTTGCATAGGCACATTTTCATTAAAAATTCGTCAATTCATTAAAACCCTAATCCCAGCAAAACTGTTCATTGAGCCGCTATAGTATAAATCCACAACAACACGCCTATAAAGCTTGTAATATTTGTATAGCTGCACTAAGCAATTCTCAGCAAGAATTCCTCCATTTAAAAAAAACAGCAATTGTGCAATGTAGACTACCGATCTTATATGAGTGTAATGGCATTATAGTATTTATTACACCTATATATTATTAAACAATGATCATATCCTTGAAATTCCCCTAAATGGTTTTTTTTGGGTGGGGGAGGGGGAGCGAAATATACCATGCCATGTTCTTAGATGTTCAGGTATAAATAAGACTGCTAGAAGTAATAAATTTCAAATTTAAGCTGAATTGTGGCTATAGCACTTTAACAGTTTCTTGTTTAAATTTGCAATTTCATGTTTAATTTGCAATTTTCATGTCGCCTCTGTTATGACCTTTTTGTTCAAAAGTTTTGCAATATGGATGATCTTAGAAAATAAATCTCTAATTGGTATTTTTGCTTGAAAATTGCTTCGTTGATTACTGAAAATAGTCCCCTAAAAAGAATCGATAAGAGAAAATAAACAATATCACAGAGCCCCAAACTACACCAGCCATAGCTCAGTTGGTAGAGCGGAGGACTGTAGAGTGGACGCTGACATCCTTAGGTCGCTGGTTCGAATCCGGCTGGCTGGAGTGGCGTTTTGTCAATGAACGGCGGACACTAACCACGAATCTCAACGACTCGACGTGATTCCATCTCTCCACCTTCATAACTTCAAGCATTTTGTTTGCATTTTAGCAGTAACAACACTGCAAAAGAAATTTAAATGCAAAAAAAAATGGTTTATTGCACTCAATATGCAAATGTTTTATTCAATTTGGCAACTAGTTATGTAAATTTGTATTGAATGAAGAAAACTATAAACAACTAAATAAAGCTAATTTTCGCATAAAAATATCATCTTCTGCTAAGAACGAAATTGAAGGATAGGATTCTAAATAACGTTTAGAATCGCTGGAGTTGAAGCTTTCTATCGTTGTTGTTTGCTGCCGAAATAGATCTGATATCATTTGAAAATATTTGATTGTTGTTTCAACCATGTACTACACAGACTATACATCCTATCTTCCCGTAAACTATATATACAACAATTTCTTATCAACAAAAAAAAAAAAAAACACAACAAGCTGCAAGCGTTTATCAAACATAAATAAATAAATAAATAAATAAAAATAATCAGCTTTTACAAATCACAAAAAAAAAAAAACCGCATCGAAACTCTCCTCATTAATTATCACATTACAGCAAAGTAACGAATAAATCATATCTTTCATTCGTAAACAAAGAAAAATAAAAATGTTTTTATTTTTTGTCGTGCTATATTATGACGATAAATAACTCGTACGCGTTATTTTTTTTTTAAATTCAAGAACCCCTTTCTCGGTAAGAGAACTCGTTTTTGAACCATTTTAATCGGATTTTTTCGAAACGGAATTTTTATTTATATGATGAGCTAAAATATACTACGATAGAGCATCATAAAATCCGATTATAAGCCCAATGGGCTTATGTATTCCCTTCCTCCCCCACCCTCCACCCCCTAATCAACCCCTTTCTTCTCACATTTGGTTTTTAATCGATGTTGACTCGTCGGAAAAAAAGCGCTCACATTTTTTTTTTTTCAAAACTTTCGAAGTGGACGCATAATCAAGGCAAAACGTTCATTGCGGTTGCAAAGCGAATAATTTTTTCGAAGTTGTGATTAGATTCTTTGAGTAATGCTTATGTGAGTGAAGAAACTCTCTGAGCTAGGATCACTTCATTTTTGCCATTAAAAATCACCTTGTAAAAGATGGTAATAGTATCTAAAGGGAAGGATTTAGGAAAGAAGTGTAAGGGAATGAGGAGATTAACTATAGCAGGCATATAAACTATTGGATAGGACTTTGGGGTTTCAGGGGGGAGGGAAGTTTCAGGAGCTTTTAAGAAGGCTCGAGAATGTCAAGGGGCGGCAGGGGGGGGGGGGGAAGGGAAGAGGGTGGGTAAGGATAAATTTAACCAAGAAGCAAATAGTAAAACAACCGAGCACATATTATGACATAGCACAATCATATTGATGATCACTTCCAATGCTGAAATGTTGTAACAAAACTTTAGTACTTCCTTTAAGCTATTTTTGATTGCCATGAAAATATCTCTTACGTAAAATTTAAGTGTTATATACTGAAGGAAAACATTCTCAAAATACAACCATAATAAACGATCAATTCAGTGATCTCTTTTAATTGTATATGATAACAAAAAATGATAAATAAATAGTGAGCTAATAATCAATGATAGCGATAGAGATTATCATCGTCCGGATATGGAGGTGCATTCGGCGTGGCTCGACTTCGATACCGCAAACTCTCCTCTGTCGCTCGCCGCATCTGCTCCTCTTCACTTAGACCACCCGTATAAGCTTCATAACGACCTGGAATTGACTGGAATAAATCGTTCGGAAATGATCACAAACCCTCGAGCAACTTCTCCAAATTCCACGATACCTTCAAGAATCGTCAGTTTATAGTTGGCACTCCTTTAAACCAAATGCGTTGGGAGACCGCTCATCCCATGAGACAATCAAACTGATAGAAGCAACGGGAAATAACTTCAGTATGAAATCGGTTTACAACATTGCAATAAAATTAATCTTCTCACCTGCTTAGATCGATACTGATGCTAACGGAAGCGAAAAATCCAACATTGTGATCTACCAATGAAACCTGTTTTGTTAGTAATTACCTTTAGCAGATCTATCATCACAAGATTACTGGCACATATGTATCCTTGCATGCTATATATATATATATAAATATATAAATATATATATATATATATATATATAATATATATATATATATATATATATATATATGCATATATTTTGAGCATTTCGTAGAATTATTTGCATCAATAATATCACAATTTGGAACGTAGTATTACCCTTCAAAAGACCGGCTGGATGCAAAGAAAAAAACGCCAAACTCGGTCCGAGCATCACATTTTATGTGAACCTTTGAACTACAAAATCTCGATACTGTCTCATATTCACACTACTTTTTTCTCATACCTTGATCCGTCCTCCACCCATACGATGTTTGATCGCCACCCGAAAAGAAGCCTGTTGTTCCGGATCCCCAGTTCGTAAAGCCACTCGCTCCTCTTGATGTAGAACTCGTATGACGGTAGCCGTAATGCTCTGATGAGCCTATCTCGCCTGGTAATCCTGAAATTACTATCAATCATAGCAAATGCTGAAAATGAAGTTAAAACTTTCAACGCTCGAATATTTTTTGATATTTCACTCACTTATTCAAAGAAGAATAAATTACAAATAAATAATAAAGCTCACTATCGTCGCCTCTAAATCTTTGAAAACACATAAAAATAAACGAGTAACGTGTTAGTAATTAAATGCCATAACCAATAAATAGATATACATCATATCACATATGTCACATGATGATTTTTTCCGTTATCGACGATGAGAATGCTGCTGACAACCCAAATATTAAAGATGGAAATAAGCAGATATAGCAATTTTAATCTTCAACTTTCGACACATTATGCCATCACCTCGACGATACTGCCGAAATTACCCTCAGATGTGTCACAGCGTATGGCAAATTTATCCTGTTTGATTCGAAAATATACAAAAGTTAAGCAAAGCAAATAAATATTTATGGAAATTGGAGCGAAATGTAATTATGCAAATTTATGAAAATATTGGTCACGTCAAACAAGAGAAAGAGAGAATAGGGAAAAAGAAAAAACAACGGAAAACATACAGGAAGGGATAGAAGGTGAAAATGAAGAAGAGAGGGCTTAATGTGTAAGTATATTTAGAAAATTTAAACGCTTTCATTAAAAAAAAGGTTTTAGTGCCTTTATATAAGCTGCTTTTAGTAAAGATTTATCCACTATGATAGCCGAATTCACAAAAGATTTCATATGTACGATAGGCACACCATTTACTTGTCTTTCCTTGAGACGATAGGAGAATGGCTATTTATGTACGTAGAATTTCAGCTATGGCTTGTACATATCTCAGAGATTTTTTGCAATGCTGCTATGCAAAAATCAGCCGCTCACATTTGCATATGCTTCCCTGCACTTATGCATCAGCTGATTAGTCGTCCCACATGCACCAAGCTACCTTTAAGGACAAGTTGATGCAACCCTTTGTGATGCAGCTTACAATATAAATGCGCAACGTAAGCTTAAATAGTGAAAGGAATTACAATATTGAAAAAGAGGTGAAGAGAGGGAATTACAACAAAGCTAATCGATGGACCATTAAAGCAGACTATTTTTTCGATGCATGGAAATAAACGAGATACGGGATCAGGAACCATTACCATCCCGCTTGCATCTGCAGCAGTATTCTGCACGAAACCAGTTCCATTACATGCGTTTTCTTAGGGCCAATGCTGTGTACTTCTTTCGTAGATCCTTACCTATGAAGGTCGGCAGGGCCAAGTTTTACCGCAGTATTATCCAGTTGCTTCATAGCCTATTTCGTTTCATAGATGGAGAATATACCCATCTTGTAAACGAGAACAACCCCTGCCAACAAATCTGCGACAGCAAATCATGTCATGCCACCTACCACATAATGCCGGAAGGTCAAGAACAAAACTTCCATATCGCTGTTCTCGTAAATGCGATGTTCGTCAGCATTCGCATCGGTAAATAATTCACCATTTTTGCTCGTCTTATAGCGCTATTGCTTTATTATCACTTTCCACCACTAACAGTCTCATCTCTTTATTACATCATACACAAGTTTCTAATCGTTTGAAACTATGCCCCACCACCCTCGATGAATGGCTTCCACATCCAACTGAAAATTTTTAATTCATCTTTTTCCTCATTCGAGTTAAGGCAAATAAATACACTGGCGTACATATTAATACAGATATAGACACAAACAGAGACAGAAATAGGCCAGAAAACTCGAAGAATGCAACTAACCGAAAGAGAGAGGCATTATCGACTCGAGGAAATCCACAAAATATTTTAGTGGTCCTTTAGTATATAATAAGCCGACAAGTATTCCCGATAAGTGCCCAATAAACGATGCTTCTGGTGCCAAGAACTAAATTACAATTATTTCTCACATCTGAACTGCATCTGATATTCTAAATGATAGCCATTATATAAGTTAATAAAACCGTTAAAATTTGCATGAAAATATATTACAAAGGAATTTTACATGAAAAATTTGCATGAAATACAGAAAAAGGAAATGAAATTTGCATAAAAAACTTGGGCGAAATATAAATCTATCTCACCGACTCGATTTATCAGCGTTGAAATGTAACCAAGCTAATGCAATCATCACTTTTACTACTACATTATATAACCATTACTCCACTTTTCATAAAATATGGTCATTAAAAACTATAGTATTTCAGTGGCTATAGTGATACGACTGAATTGTACCACTATGATTTAAAAAGGAACAGCAAAAATGCATATATGCAAACAATTCAAACTTTAAAGAAAAATACCCCCAACTACCCTCAAAATTTTTGCTACTTGTTTCGGTGAGCCCTTAAATTTCTTTTTACTATCCTGAAATAAACAACTACCCTCAAGATATCGATTTGAAGATCTTTTTTTGCAACGCTCATCTCAATTACAGTTCTGGATCATCGCCGACAAATTCTTCTGTTACCAAATGACATTTTTTTTTACCGTTCAATAAAAGCCGTCATGATAGAGTAGATTCCCTCAAAACTTCTAAATAAATTTCTAAACAATGCTATATCTATATCATGATCAAGCAGCTACTAATAAACTAAACAACCGAAATAATCACTTTAGGCCTATTTAAGAGCATCGTCATGGAATGCTTAAATATGCATCATATTTCAATACTTATAAATAAATTATTAATAAATAGTCGGCTGAATAATCGAGTAAACATATTCCAGCAAAGGATGCAAATCCATACATTTAGAAGTAAATAGTTCTTAATTCAAGGAGCTCGTTGCAAATCCATCGAAATGCCACCAACCTGTATAAGAAGCAATTCAGCCCAACAAGCGTATCGAGAAGGAATTGGCATCCAACCGAGCAGCATAGAATCTTCATATGGGAAATATGTCGTATGAAGTACTTTCAGTGCAAATAATACTCCTATATTAAAATATATCGATAAATTCCCATTTTATAAATGAATGAATTTAGAGATATTTGAACGATAAAGAATACTGCTTGATAAAATGAGTTTTTACACAAGAGAAACTTCTTATTAACTAAATAATCGCAGCAGACTAACTTGTAAAGGATAGAAAACTATAATGTTCATGAGTTGATACCCAAGTTTGATCAGTAATAATTTCTTAAGAACGAGATGATAATCGTGTACCAAAGTAGACAACTGCTAATAAATATCCATATCTATTCATAATACTTGCCCGGAAAGGTAACTTCTTTTAATTATTAAATGAGCTGTTTTCGGTGTAATGATGGAAAACTTCTCATCTGCAAATAACCAACTCACAATTCTCAATAAAATTCAAACCTAAAGTGGCAATTCCCTTAAATATTCCTCTCTCTAGAGAAATGGCTTCAGAAAGAAATGACCAACATCTACAATGCAAATAATTTCAGCTTTATCCCAACCAGGAGTGGATAGAAACCATATCCGTAGACGATGCTCGGATATGCAATCTTTACTCGAAAGCTGACGCTTCGAGTAATAGTCTACTCCTTGAATGGCATACAATTTTACTTGTAGTGAATAATTACTACTTTAAAAAAATCTAATTTTCAACACATATCTTTATAAAGAACTAACCAGAGAAGCCGACAGCACATTGATGCATAAGTGCAAGATAATGAAGGTGAAACACATCGGTAGCTAAAACACTTAACGCGACAATACCACAACTGCTAGCCACCGCAAACACCAATAGAATCAACAAGAATCTCCATGAGCCAAGACGACGCTCTAAACGTCGACCCTAAAATTATAGACTCTTATTAATTAACACCTTTACTAAATTTATACTTTTCATAGAAATATGCACCTCCAAAATTACTCAATGAATATGTTAATATCTTTTTGCTGTTCAAATAACTTCCTTGAAGGGAATTTCGAAAAGCCGGGAATAAAAGCATAAAACTTTCAACAAATTCGACCAAGCGAATCTGCTCATCGTTTTCGGCTAATCTCTCAATTAAAACAGTTAACACGGGAATAAAGAAATTTGCCTCAAACATATTTTACTACCTCTTTAAAAACAAATCATAAAAGATTCAATTCATCGCTAGAGAACTTTTCAATTTGCTGAAATATTCTATGTAATGGTTGTTACATCAGAAAATTTTTATTACTTCATAAAGTTACTGATTAAACGGTGTTCCATCAAGGATGAATTCAGCGCCTCAAACTATTTAATTGAACAACTTTTAGAGAAAAGTAGTTTCCGTTCTTCTTCAAGCCCTTCTTCCCTTCCTCCCCCCCCCCCCCCCCCACCCCCCAACCTGCAAAAGAAAATCCCTCATTATGGATAGCCATTAAGAAAAGCAATTGTATTTAAGGCAAATAAAAGAATAACCTTCCATAGCAATGATATCATATTATAATAAAGATGCATATCATCACCATGCATTACCACCGATGCAAGCATTCGAATCCATTCACGATGACCAATGATACGTGATGGTAAGAGGCACATCTCCCCTAAAAATTATACTAGTTTTATGAAAGCATAAAATATACTTTATATATTGACAAACAAACCAGAAAAAAATAGAAAAAATTCGACTTATATTAAAGAAATAATGAATATATAAACGAAGCCGAAATTAAAGAGAAAGTTTATTCTTCAAAAAAATAAATAAATAAATAAATAAATAAATAAATAAATAAATAATAAAAATAAAAAATAAAATAAAATAAAATAAAGTGCAACTAATTTGAATAATTTAATGCAATCTTGCATCATGTTGTTAAGAAAATTGCGATGACTATTTGCCTGAAACGTATGTTACATACGTTTAGCTTTATATATCTACATTCTATCCAGCTTTCTCACCAACAGATCAGTGTTTTACCAGTAACATGAAGCAAATTTATGCCACATTCCTTCAACTGTGCAAATGACTGAAATATGGCCATTTCGAGGTTTAAATCAGGTATGATCCACCTGTGGCCAAGCGAATCTATAGCTCTATGGTCACAGGTCGTATCTATTCCTGAATCCATTCAAGGCCACAATCAGAACTGGGACCAGGACTGGATCTGGCTTAGCCTCGGCAATGGCAATGACCTAGAGACGGTAAAGGTGCATAAAATGTTCTTGAGCTAAGAAACCACTTAAGCAATTACTAGAAGAAAGAAGAATGAATTATTTCACTACACAGATCCCTAATGAAGACCCGCCTAAACCACTCACCTAGAAATGTTTGCATACGTTAAAGATGAACAATAATATTCCACATGAGCTAGGTTAATTATAACAATATTAGTGCAATAATATTATTAATATTAATGTAAGCATAATATCCAGCAAAATTCAGGGCGAGGTATGCTATTTGTTCACCTCTCATGGCGACAATCGAGAAAGAAGATATAAATGAATAAAGCCAGATAGGTTATAAGCACCATAAAAGAATGACCTACTTGTTTTCCATGGTCCAATCGGAGGCACAAAGCCAAGGAAGACAGCCATTTGGAAGAGAATGGCGCCCAACGTAACAGGTGGAATATACTCATTTTGCAGTAAATGATATGCCAATAAATAGACACCGAAATTTTGTTGCCTTCGCCGTTGTTGAAACATAGTCGGGTGGCTATACCTATAGAGACATGAAATTACCTTTCAAAAAGAATGACTTAATAAAATGCAGAATTACGTCGCAAATGAATCGATCAAACCAACAATGTGAACTATAACGAAGTAAAACAGTAAAAAGGTACGATAAACGAGGAATAGTTAAATCTATAAAAATTATGCTAACGAATCAAATATTAACTCTGAGATAAGTGTGGGAAATATAGCTGCCTTAAGCCTTTGATTTATTTATTGACGACCAGCCAAAAATGTACAACAAATAAGGTTCTAGCGCACACTCAAAGAACTCTTTGAATTTTTCCAGGAATCGAATCATTTTAATTAAGTTATCAAGAAGCGAACGCACAAAAAGCAACGAGGTTTTGAAAATTCCCTAAGATAACGATTTAAAAAAAGGTTGCTTTTTAATTATGTTTCAATTTGCGCTTATGAATCTAACATAGAGTATGAAATATATAAAGGCGGAAATGTCGGATCGATGCATAGATGGTGGTCGAAGCGCAAAAATGCACGGATGCATAATTCTTATCTAGGATTGTCAACAATACTTTTCACGATCCTCATAAAAGTCCTATAGTTTTCAGAATAAAGGCAAAACGATGACCGCATAAAACGCCGATCAAATATCGCATTTATAATACTTTGCTAATGGATCGTAAATGCTCAACACAAATGGAAAGACATATCAGAGTATTTGGCGATAAATCAAGGTATTGATTTCTCATAAAGCGCTTATAGTTTTGCTGGATTTTCTAGATGGTTTTCAGTTCCCTTACAACGCGGTTACCCATGTCCCTCAAACCTACCTTGCATGAAGAAAAACCCCTAAACCCAACACCTCCCATCTAACACTTTATCATCCTACTTGTCCCTTTTGCCGGGGTGATTATCAAAAATCTTGTCTGCCAGGATCTGAAGGACCAACAACTAGGCAAATGAGGTGAGGCTAAAAAAATTCCTGGGACGATCCGGTCAGGTATTCTTGTTCGTTAATGGTTCATGGAACTAAAAATAGTTCCGGTAACCACTCCGGTTTGTTAACGACTTGAAATTAAAAACGATCAGTAATGCAATGCTATACCCTTTTACTCCCTTTTCTCTTTGGTAGGCAGCCATGAAATTGAGAATCAAGCTCAGTCCTATGCCTAAGCTTGAACTATATTTGATATTACAGTTGCTGTTTTAGCACTGATTAACTGTGTTCCCTGTTACCTTACTGTGTTCCTGGGATGCGACTTTAAAAGGCATGGTCAAACGGCAGCCTAGATTAAGTGTATAAGAAAAACTGAAAAATACACGACGGAAATAAGGCAAAAAATCCACGAGTCGCTAAGCAACGATAAGGTAAAAATAAGAATATAAGCATGCCAACGCATACCTGCGCAACTATTCCTTTGGCTATACATTATAACTGCTTACTTACCTTACTGTAACACGAATCTCCGGCTCAGGCATAAACTATACGGATAACCGGAAATACGATTTCGGAAGAGACGAACAGAAAGGATAGTTTCTACTAAGGTAACAGGTAACATGATCTAACCTTTAAGATTCAATAAGGAAAAAAAATAACGCTCAAAATCAATAATACCCCCATGTCATTATAAACTATCAAACCGCCTCATAGAGCATCTGGTGACGAGAATAAACCGGCAATATGTGACGACAATTATATCGCAAAACACTTTCGCAATCCGTGATAATGAGACGTCAGCATAGCGTCACCTATACACTAGTAGCGCACTGAGACAGCAGTTACTCTTCTACGCTAGAGTTCAAAGATCACTCCATGAAGAAAGGAATAACATTCGTCTCGGCGAAACAAACATTTTCTTTCGTTTATTTTATTATATGCCAATTTTTGTATAAGCGTATTTTGGCTACTTCAAGCTTAGGCTTATTTATATTCATGCATGTCTACCTATCTATCTGCTTATCTCTTGGCTATTCCCAATCAATAAATCGTGGATGTTTAGATGTTCGTCGCAAAGAACAAATGCAAATAATGCGTCAACAAATGAAAATACTAAAGCAAAATCAATACGCATTGTAAAAATAGCCTTTTTCTGGACTCAGGCTTGATTTTTGAGTGTTTTTTTTTTTTTTTTGAAAGTTCAATTAATATTTACACTCAGGAAATAAATAGCCCTATTGATTTGAGAGAATATTACACTCGCTAGACCCAGAATCTCCCTCATATTAGATTAGCGGAAGTCTCGAAAAGTCGCAATGCAATGGAAATAATCGAGTTTTTATATTCAAATAATTCATAATTTATAATCTCATTTCCGATTTCGACATTCTCCATCCTTTACGGTGAATACTTTATACGCTTACGCTTATACGGACAATACAATAACAAACTAATGTGTAATATCTTTTAAATAAAACACTGAATTCATCAATGAACACTAATGAACCTTATATAGGCCTAGGTGGTCCACCATGTTTATCAAATGTATATGTTCCGCCGAAATTTTACCGATCGCAGTTCTACCTCTGTAGTTTTTTTTTTTTTTTTTTTTTTTTTTGTAAGCAAACGTATACCCATGTCTTGAGATTATTAGCTACTTGAGAAAGAACGCAGCTAATATGCAGATTTCTTCGAGATCACACCGTTTAAGTATCAAAGGATCATCCCGACGGGGTGGATGACGATGCGCGTACCACTGCCCCAGAATCTCTAAAAATCAAGTACATCCAGATAAATAATGAATGACATTGACCTAGATCACGCGAGACCGAAGTATTGCAGCAATTAAAATATGCAAAACGGCTCAAAGATATGCTAAACACGTTTGTGGACCATCTCCACAATTAGTGGGAGTATGTACAGCTATCTTTCTTCGATCGAATATAAGCATCCATCCTGCTTCTTCTTCCCCGGGGAACCCAAAATGACCGAAGAAACGAAATCTTTTAAAATAGACTAAATAGTCTTGTAATAAGTAACACCAAGATTGAATGCACAACATTTCTTTAAATTCGCTCAACCGTTTAATACCCGAACCGATAAACATATTGCTTAAAAATAAAAATCATTCATCATGACCACCAAAGAAATCGATCTCGTGAAAACGATCATAAAAATTTACATAATCAACACATATAAACATTACTCAACAGAGATAACACTAGGGGATGCATAAAGCAAATCACCTGAGGAATAGTGAAAATATCAATCCACAATCAAAAATATATACTCGGCGATCATAAGAATCCACAGCCAATCCTATTCGGACATATTCCTTTCTTAATTAAGGTTCAGCGCCGTGTTCGCAACATAGAAACATGCTTATATGAACTTCCTAGAGACCCACAAACCGTACAATCCTTAACGTACATCCCAAAGTCCCAAAGGTTTTCCAATCATTTCATGGATATAATCCAGGAGTATTTGCAATCAAAGAGCCCGTCAAAATTTAAAGCGCATCTTCCGTCCTTCCCATTCATGAATTCCGAACCTTCTACCGTTTCATTAGCTAAGCCCACCAACATATTCCGCTTACCATAAACTAAAGATAACTCCCAAATATTCAATTAAAGAGGTCAAAGGCCAACTCGAAGTGTACCAGGTCATCAACCAAAAATTTCACAGCCTTAAATATCTGCTCAAATTAATTTTTGTGCATTAATATCTTGCATCAATAATCACTCCGAAAACAACCCCATTCTGAGCACCTCCAACGTCAGAAATTAGGCAAACCTCAAAGATCATTGCAAAAGAAAGGAAGATAAATAGAAATCGAAGAAAAATTCCACAACGGCTAACTTCTTTTCTTGCATCATTCTCAATAAAACAGCGCTACATTGCATCATAAAAATATGCTTCAGCCTCTCTTATTTCTCATCCGCCACCATCGAACAGCACTTAAGAATATAGATCAATAAATAAATAAACCTAAAGAAAAAATATTAGAAGAAATCATCTCAAAAATATTGGAGGAAATCATGTATCACGGAGATATAACCTTGCGACCAATTACAGCCAACACTCAGATAACACTTCACAATCGAAACACATTGGTCGAACATCATCCATTCCATTAATTCCATCCTTTGAGTAATTCTTCGATCTGAATTAATAAAATTACTTGTTGACGAAATCGGAAATGATCACCTTAAATAAGGCTCGGGATGAGGGAAATTCATTCGAATTTCATTTCATCCAGTGAGATCGAATTTACCTTTGCTCTTCTCATAGCTTCATCATCGATGACGAAAGCATTCAACCATAAAAACGCCGAAGAAGTAAGCTCTCTTCCTTTCACCTTTCTCGTATTCAAATAACCTCAAAGATCGAAGTCCATCTATAAGTGGATTAAAGAATTCTCTATACAAATACGGAGGAAGCAACCTGCTCGACGGTCTTTAATGATAATTGTGGATATTTATTGGATGGATCGATGAGCTTTTGATAGATAACATTATAGGCTGCGATGAGATTCTCCACTGTACGCTGTTGAACCGAATCTCTAAAAATATTCCATTAGAAACAATGGCAACAAATGTCTTCCATTCGGTAATATACTATGGAGAAGGGGGGGGGGGGGGGGGGGGAATTTTCGCTCCAAGAATGCGATCAACTGCATTGTTTGTGGAAGTGGTGGAAGGCTTCTGGTTTAACCAGTGTCTCCCCCCCCCCCCCCCACCTCCGCTTTCCTTCAAAGGACCTAAACAGCATTGCAGCAAAGTGAAATTCGCTGGTGAACGCTAATTACGTCATTCAGAAGTGAAATAAAAAACTCCACATCATCCTTCATCCTATGCTGCAATACGCTTTTCATACGGATCCATGAGGTGGTACCAATTTACGGCAATAAACAAAACTACGGCAATACACTCTTGTTCAAGAAAAGAAGGCAACACCGGAAAACTTTCAATCAATCTCGGTGATTCAAAATAAAATTGCACTTACCGGACTCGAACCGACGAGATTTTTGCACACTGATCGAGTCGATAGCTATCCGGATTGGAAAGGAAATTATCAAAGAGTGTCATGGCATTTGAAATACGAGACGCTTCCATACCAGCTATCTCCGATAAGGCACCCTATAATCGAACACACTTTAAACGCTTACAATAAATACTCGCCTAATTAAAAAAAAATTCATTTCCGGTAAACTTTATGATGTCATCAAATATCCGCAGTCATAAAATTTCCTTCATATCAACGGTATTCTTCACTGCGAAATTATCAAAAAAAAGGTAAAAGGAGAATAAGCTATAATACTGTCTTAAAGAATAGCAAACCAAACATCTTTTAATTCATTTAAAAAAAATCAACTTAAATAACGAGTAAAAAAATCCGGCATACAACTCAGCTCCTTCCAATTGCAAGCGCAAAAATCACTAATAAAGGGATCATTTAAGTACTTAGGCATAGATAAGAATAATTTCTGGATATCTTGCGACCTTTCAAATATACCTGGCTAGGCTGATGGGCAGCTGCTTTCGTATACACTTCAACAAGACCCGTCTGACTGAGTATTAACGTGACTTGTTCTCCAACAAGAACATCTTCATTTGCATCCATCTGTAAATTGTATAATTCAAAGATCTAACTAATTTATGCAAAAAAATGCAAATTTAAAATGCATAAAATAATCTCAACACCAATTATCCCTTCTTTATAATACTGCGGCTGCTAATTTATTAACGTTATCTTTTGCAACAACTGTTCCAATAAAACAACTATATCAATATTTACAAAAATAAAGAAAAGTTGAATAAATCTCCTCATCCTTGAGCACATTGCTCTACATCATAACACACTTTAAAATCGCCACCAATAAGTACCCCGTTTTCTAAGCTCGTAGAATCACCAGATGATACTTCAATTGGAAGGCCATATCACTAGTTACTTCCCATATTCGTCTCTCAAGGTAAATTGCTTATATTACAACGAGACATTATTCCCCCGTTTGCAATCCCATCCCCTTCAAAAGTGAAACGACAAACAAAACTGATCCATAAACCCCTTGAACAGCAACTTGACTCCTTGTTGCCGAACTGCTTATCCCCCACTAACCTTTAAAAACAGAATTAACCTAAGTAAAATTGCACAAGATTTCTCTCCTACCTGTGCTTTGATCATTTCGAGGCGAGTGTCGGTATACTGATAGAGAATAATGACCGCATTGATTGCCGACAAACAATTCAGCGTATATACAGCAACATCCAAATGAGAGCTGAGTTGAGTTGCCGAAAGTTGTACCGCTTGATTCAATGGATCCAATACAGCTGCAAATATCTGCAAACAAGCACTACAAAAGAGAATGGGGAATAGAAACATCGCATCGACTGTCAACAAACTCGAGTGACAAATTGAGTTCTTCTGTATTAATTATATGCAAATTTTAAGCATATATGTGAAAATTATATGCAACTATATGTTGGATCGGATAAGTCATATGAAAATTGCATTCAATTTAAATGTGAAAATTGCAATGTAATAGTGAAAAAAATATATGCAATGCAAAATGTGAATTAACTATATGTAAATTGCAATCAAACAGCTAAAAATTTGCAAATTAAAGAATTTTCACATCCACTTTATGTGAATCGAACAAACATAGTTATAAACGGCCAAAAAACTTACAAAAAGTCTTCCAAGGCATTACTATTAATTTCAACTACGCCTCAAAAACTACAATGCAAGCCAAGCTACCTAACTTTATTACTGAGTCAAAAAATGTAGGCCAGAAAGCTATAAACGATGCTATAATCAAAGAATAAAACATAGCAATATGAATCTCAATAAAACTGAAATTAGGAAGTGGCGCTACTGGGAAAACTATAAGACTCTATGCACTTCATGCTTTATTGATCCCTTACCTATCCTCACCTCAAGCTTCACATCCGTTAATGAGACACTCTCAGTATTCTCGCACATGACAGCAATTAATCAACACATGCTCAACAGATCATAACACAAATAATACGGCCACATAAGCGCGAAAGTATATTCTAATACGACTCAAGCAGTAAGCTTTCGGACGGCTAGTTGTGAAAGGAAAGAAAAGAAAAATAATGAGGCAAACGTCAGAATTTTTTGGATAAACAGAACTGCACAATGGACCGCTTAAGTGTAGCGTACATATACTAGATGAATATTGAGGAGAGAAGAACAACCGGAGAAAGGCGATTTATCGCGCTTTCATTTATCTATTGCCTTTTGTAAAAAGACTCATACATAGAATCTCGACGAATAAATATATTCCCGACCGCTGCTAGACCGCAAATACCTACTTCTTACGATAATCACAAGTACTCTAATTACCTTGTCGAAATATAGTAATTGTTTTTAAACTCCTAAAACAACACTCGTTAATGTACTATATTTGTTCATCACTTTTCACATAACTCTAAGCACCTAACGTATATAGCAATCTAGGATCAGGTGGGCTCATATCAGCAATTCAGCGCATAGAATAACGCCAAAAAAAATTACCTTCGAAAAATTTTCTTTCTTGTCGGCGACTGCCGCGACGGCGCCATCATGTGACTCAAGGACGTCTCTCAACAAAAGAAGGATCTGATGAACTGCTTGCACGGGCAATAGATCATAGTCAGGTGTACTCATCTGAAAATATTTTTGCCTTGAAATATGCCCGATATAAGATAAAGTTTGAAAGTCTAACTTCCTTCACTCCTGTTCTCGAAATCATGAAAATGCGTTTATGGCGGCGAAAAAAATATCCTACAGATATCGAAGAGACTCGTGTAATAAGCCATCAGTTCCTCCTAGACGGAACGCTGAATAGTTTTAAAGTCTTTAAAAAACAGACATTTGCGCCAAGTATTGAAATACAGTTTAACATAGAAACACTGAATTCTTATATTGCTACCTGTATATAGTACTAGAGAAAAAAAAACATCCTGGATATACAACTTGAGATTACTGGAAAGAAAGAACGAAATTATGTATGATGTCTTCGAAAAGCTGAGAAAAAAAACCAGCTCCACTCTACTTACAAATATATCATACACAAATTTACAACGAGATCAGGTTGTATTCAGATCACAACAATCCATTTCCTCTCTCGAAACAAAACCATAAAACGAGATAAATATAAAAAAAGCAAATTGGTTGCCTCACCCTGCCAAGTAGTCTTTGCACCGATGAATTAAGGCCACTGAAGAACATATTCAAGGTGAGTTCCTTTAGTTCCTCGATCGTCTGCAAGAGTGCCGCATCCTTATTGAGCGATGGCCTGAAAAATTATTCATTACAACAATTTGTCCCACCATCCACATCCTTCACAAAACGAAAGGATACCGCTCTCTACCTCTTGAAATTAAATTTCACTGATGACAACTCTTTCGTCTTTTACCTCACATGGAAGGTGCCGACGGAACAAAGCACTTGTCATCGCAACTGCCTTCATGCAAGCGCAGAAAGCAGATTAAACGCAATGGGAAGACGCTGAACACCTAACGAAACTAGTGAAGAGCATCAGTCAGATAGTCCCGACGCAATCACGCAATGTTTGATTGACGTCGGCATTGCATCGAGGTTTGATTACAAAATCGCCGGGCTCAGCCGGTGATCGAAACCGGGACCTCTCGCACCCAAAGCGAGAATCATACCACTAGACCACTGAGCCGCACTTCCAGCCGAACTAATTTTATTGGTATGCATTGGCACTGCCAATCCAAAATCAACATCACCACCCCTAGAAGCCCCTAAATATACGGCAATGCCTACATTATAATGCGCAATCTCAATTAACCACTCAAACAAACATAATAATACACCACTAAATACTGTAATATAAAAATGGCTTAAGGAGCGGTATCCATTCTACAACGATCGGGTATAGCGTACAAGCAGGAAAACTTCAAGCTTATGAAACCGAAAGCACAGCATTTTTGAATAAGCAATAATCTTGCAGAAAGTCTTTCAAATTGAAAGAAAACAAAAAGCAAATAAAAAATTCACGCCATAGTTTCGCCATAGAAAGCAAATAGACATGAGAGACGATATAGGACAACAGAGTTCGACTCAGTCGACAAAGCTTGCTCGACCCGAACCTGAAGTAATCTTGAACGAGCGAGTTTCTTAACAACTGGCAAGTAGGTGTTTACAGGTATAGAACCAACCACATATCCGTGGCTAAACAATCACTTCCGCTCCTGTCTTACCTACAATTTTTGGGAACCTGTAGGTGGATTCACTCAATCTAAGTGACTATCGGATATGTTAGCACTGGTCATTTCAACATAGATGGTTCGCAATTTGTCATCTAGACCTACAGCCCGCTCTTGTTCAATACGCTGCAAGGCGTAAAATAAATCCCTCTAAATTTTTGGCGAGCAAAAAACAATCACCGTTGTGCCTCCCATCGAGGAATAGGCAACTTCTAAACTTCGACGCATTATTTAAAACTTTATTGCATGTATGGTACTCACATAAAGATTTTCAAACTCAAATGTAATGAAATCAGATGACCAATGAGTGACCAGGTGAGTGACCAGCGCTGAGCAAAAATTCTTCATTGCCGAAATATTTCACTCTAACAAGGAAAGAATCCGCAACTGACAATCAAATCAATAGTACGATGTGAATTACTCTTTCACGAGATAGTAACTACGAAGGCGTTAATATATTCAAGGCGTTGATCTTGAAACGTTAGAAACAAACAACTGAGTTGCACGAAACAATGGCGAATACCCTTTCTTCCTCTCCTTGTCGCATTTCTTCAATCCACTTTTTCAGTAAAAACTTCCACTTCATTATCTACTATTTTCTTGCAACATGCCAACCCGTCAACGGTCCATATTACCCATATAATTTCCCGTCACTTCCCACGACGGGAACAACACAACGATACGAGTACAATAAACAATGCTTGATCTCTAGTTTATTAACCAAATGACTAAGAAAACAATAGCAAAATTTTACGTTAAACAAACCTTAAATGGTCGACACAACGCTTCCGATATATGACTCAATACAGCCATACAATGCTCATTCAATACTGCAAAGAAAAAAAAAACAACCATTAAATTATTTGTGAATATAAATCTGAATATTTCAATTTTACTCCTTAGAAATTAGATAAAAAGCAACTAATAATATTGCAATAATAACTTGATAACAATCTAACATAATAACAACATAATAATGAAATTTAATAACAGAGAATTATACTCTGCGATAGTAACAGCTTCATATCACTCAAATTCCCCGCCTAATTTTGCTTTTATTTAATGAAACTATATTATTTAGTGCACTTAAAGAACAAATTGTCAGCGAAAATGCCAACAGAGCGCAACTGCTTATGATGACTGACCCTCAGTGTGATCGCTAACAAACAATGTGGGGTAGACCACTCGGCTACAAATCAAGCAGGAATAATGAGCCGTGTAAGGTAAGTCAAAGAAAGTCAAGAGTATACAGCCTGATCAAATGACTAGCCAGTGTGGGATGCAAGGCTAGCCTGAGGCAGAATCGAAGGGATCTAAAATGAATTGATGTGCTCATGTACTCGTCCCAGCTGCTAAATTATTCGCAAGGTCGATTGGGCCTGCATGTGATCGTGGGAGCACCCGAGGAAAACGGCGACAACGTTGAGTTCGGCGGGTTCGACCACGGCATAATGTCACGATGAAGCCATCCTTGTGAACAAATCCGGTCTTGTTTGTGACAATATTATATAACTGTGATAAACTATCCGCCCCGTTTACGTGTGTTGTCTTGCAATTTACTCGACCGCAGATCGACACATTGTGCAAATCCTCTAGGAGCCCTGGGCGACTAGAAGAGCAAGGTGAGCTGACCCCTACCAGCGAAATAACAGCCCATATTTGTCACCAATCCCTCCCTATCCCCCTCGCCATAACTTTCATCCCTTAAACATCTTAGCATATGAAAACAATGAAAATCGTATGAGGAACGCACCTTCAGGTCGACAAAGTTTCAAGAGTGTCTGCAAAAGTTCACGTTCGGATGCCATTCCTTGATGTATCCATGCCAGCATATCTCCGATATATCTGCAAAATATTCAAATTTCACCTCATCGACTAATCACAACTTGCCAACGATCTGTTCGAAGTGAAATTATTCAGTCAGTATATTTTTAAGAACTATCAAACGCTTTGCGAACACATATAAACAACTACTACAGCCAAAATTAGCAAATCTCATCGTTGTTCCGATCCGAAGTCGGGAGAATCACACGCCGCCAAAGCGCAAACTTCATCCACTATTTCGAATCGTCTCAACCACAAAAACCAATGAACCCCAAACATATCTCAAAAATCGCTGAAAACAAATTAACAATGCCCCCCCCCCCCGGCAATTTATTATGTTCATTTCTTCTTCATCTCTAATCATACTGATACAATCCAGAAATAACTGTTTGGCATCACATTTGAAGCCATCCTAGGCTAAATAAACGCCGTACATGCCACAATATTGCCTAAGGATGATTAAATTTGAGGTAAGTTTACATACTCGCCAAAACTTTTCGCAAAACGCAATCAAAAACAGACACTCTCAGCCAGAAAACTATTCACTGGATAAAATGTAAAGATGAAAGTTGGGAAGGAAATGCTGCAAAAACACACTTTAGCGTGAGAGGAGGGGGAGGGGAGAGGGGGAGTCAGTCAGCATTTCATAGCGCACAAACGGCGATGAATCTATCAGCAATAAATACAAACCTGAGTGGATCATGCGATAAAAGTTCAATCGGTTTTGGTGATCCTCCACCACCTACAATCATTACAATATAACTGGCATATATATATATATATATATATATATATATATATATATATATATATATATATATATATATATATATATATATATATATATATATATTTCACACAGCTAGCAATAATTTTAAAAAAACTTTCAACAGCGTAAATTAGAACACGCTGCCAATGACGGATACGGAAGAATGAAACGAAGATGAAGTATTAAACGAAAACAGATTACCGCTAAGAATTTCCAATTAGATCTGCAATAAACCCATAAAAACATTTAAGTTAGGATGGCGCACCTGACACCTTTATAGACAGCGTTCACTAACTAGCAAACATACAAAAGATGCTGTGGAACCTCTATTCAACAAAACGAATGCTGCACGCCAATAAAATATTAGCAAATTATGTCGAATCCATCATACCGTCAAACATTCATTTGCATCAACTACAGGCACTATGCCCCTTCTCCATCTCGACTTTCTGCAGACCTTTTAAAATAAGATCCTATAAATATAACCTCCTCGAGTCAGTGCATCAATATATGCGCGTACGATATGATTTCTTCTCGCAGTTGTATATTCCTCAAGGGCATATTTGAAGAGCACTTCGCGATCCTGCATTGCAGCTATCGACTGTACCAACACGCCCTTCAATTCCAGAAAATCCACGTTCAATAATCGGCATTCCCCTAAAACACTACTACAATCGCTATATTTATAGACCAGCGACATCGAAAGATATGTTTCCGTCATATGGTCCGCCTGAAAACAATTAATCAATTTTCTGGATGTGGCGGAAGGGACGGAGAGAAACGGATAGATGGATAGGAGTATGAATAACGCTACGCGATGTCGAAAAGTGAAATGCCAAATAATTACAAGTCAATGCGCTCTAATCCATCTCTACTACTAGCAGCATGGAGAAGCAGCCAGCACGTGCAAATAAGAAAGCATTAGCTAATGCCATGTCCATCATGTTACCTGTCCCCATCGAACCCCACCTTCAATCTACTACAGTCAAAATGGTACATAGACCAAGTACAGGCTTCTAGCCGTACTTAAGTTACTAGACTACAAACTACTAGAAAGCGACCCTGTTAAAATAACTATAAAAGCACAACTTCACTGAAAAAATCTTATTTATTGCATGAGCACCTCACTAATTCATTGACTGACAAATCGACGGGACAAAAGTAAACCAAATTACGAAGCACCAACTCTGAATAGAGCGATAGAGCACCTCATAGGCTTGTTCCAGTTTCTTGGCCATTTCTTCCATTATTTCTAGCCTGCAATAATAATAAAAAACATCAATATTTTTCAAAGTTAAAGCTATTTGAATATCTCCAAAAGCGGTGCTTTCTGGGCATTCCGCATTCGTTTGTTGGCTGAGATTACCTTGAAATACCTCATAAGTTTGCTGTGGTTTTGTGCGTTCACATACCTAAGGGCAGGGCAAAAGAAACCAAAACCTTCCTTCATTCAGATCTGAAGAGACAGCTCGTTAGGAAAATACAGACGGATTGCTATGGAGACACAACTAACCCCCACACTAGCACCCGTAGAGCAGCGAATATGGCCGGAAACGGTTCTGAAAATGTCCATTTTTTGAAAACTGTGCAGAAATGTCCCTGAAGAAGGATGCGGATGCTCAACTCTGATGACTAATTTGGGTTCATTTTCGACCAACTCTTTTTATGTGCTACAAAGTGTCCTCTCTCTATGATAAATTCAGTCGTATCTTGATCACAAACGCAGGCGATGTATAGCTGGCTTTCATACCGATGAGTACCCAATTTAGTATCATATCCTGAGCGTGGAATGCAAATTTCCATCAATGCTTTTTCAGTGTAAAATATATAAATAGCTTACAAAGAACAGATGACTAGGGTTCGAAATGAAAAAGTAAGAAGATGAGAATTACAGCTGCTTTCCTTCGTTCTAATCAAACTCACATCGGACAAGATCACCATCAAATAACGAATAAAAGCACATACGCAGCCAGATGCTCTCCATTCGCCCGCAATAGTTGTTTACTATCCTCATGTATTTGTCTTACACGTTGCAACGCCAAGAAAAATTTCGAATCCACTGTTCCATCTAGAACGGAAAAACTTCAGTTGCAGACGCATCTTATAGACTGCTTTACCTATACCCCCTCGAAACTTGTACTGAGGTTAAGTCCTGTTGCGAGACCGTACGGGAATACCATTCCCGGAAGGCCGTAGAGGACTATCGTTCCCGGAAGACCGCATAGGTGTATCGCATTCGGAAGTCCATAGCAAAATGATTCGCATACGGCGCAATATCCCATCGAGATCAACACTCACGCTCATACTTGATAAGAGTGAAAGCATGAAAAAATCTACGAACTAAAAACCTATAATAAATACAACTCATCGCATCGATTATATTAGTTCAGCAAAAATCTTTGGTTTTTCCGACCGTTTTATTGGTTTTCCAAAATTTGATAGAATACATCGAACATAAGCTACCGTCAACGAGCAAATAAACACCCCCCCCCCCAAAAAAAAAACAATTCTCCCTTCCGACTATAAGCTATTAGCGCTACCTTTATCCCGAAAAAATTTCCTGCTCAATCCTTTCTTTTAGGGTGTTATGTGTTGTTGCGTTTCAAACACTGAGCCAGTCCCAACATAAAAACAAACCCCCCCCCCCCAATGACAAAAAAATCATCCCAAAGAGAGTATTTTATGACATCTGATTCTTTTTTTCTTCAAAGCATCTTTTCAAATATCTCAAAGACAACAAACAGCTGCCAGGAGAATATAAAACTATAATAGCTTTCCTTTCTAAGGGTAAAGCGCACTTCCCTCCTTGAACTCTCCTTCAGTCTATAGAATAAAGCGGTTCCTTATACCAAAATAATTGTAATCACTCACTTCATCTAATCGCTTCCTGGAAAGTGGATCGACGAATTCTCTAACTAGCATCGATATCGCCGAACATCGATTCAATTTCAACTAAGCGAAAACTCGGACTAACCTGACCATTTCACCGTAAAGTGCTCAATTTAATCGTGCACTGGTCACTTTCATCGTACAATGGTCACTAACGAAGCAAATTAAAGAACATTTTAATAATGAATAAAAATACGAAACTTTTTGAAATAAAATGTATAAATGACTGTTATGGATTTTATGACAGTAAAAATGATTGAAAAGAAATGAAAATAGTAAAAACAGCAATCACATAAAAGAACATAGCATAGGTATCAACAAATCTTTGCTAACAGAGCTGATCTGAGCACATACCAACTGAAGAGCCTTGAAGGGCAGCTTCTTCCTCGGCTGTGAGCGAATATTTTTGAAGAAATTCGCTTATTAGCACTTGTTTCCTCTCTAATGCCTTCCTGAAAGTATCGTTATGATTAATGCCGAATTATTCGATGATGCAAAAAAAAACCTAAATGATAGTTGATCAACAAGTGAGATGCGGTAAATTTTTGTTGCGATACGGTGAACGTGTTGCCGGATCAGGAATAAAGATATACCTCTTATCACCTCTCATACGAACTAAATCGATAATGAAATGCGATCTCAATAATCTATAACAATTATGCAACACCAATATCAACCGCGCAACGATATATGAATTGTGTCACAATTCAAGTACTTAACAATATTTGCAATATTTGCATTAACTTTTCTTACACTGAGACGACCGAATAATAAAACCTCTAAGTGATATAAAAATCTAAAATTATTGCACTTGTGTTTTACAATTTTTTGCAAATGGACTAGTGGATTATTTAAATTCAACGCGTTTCAAAATACTGATCTGCAATCGTATATGCAAATTTCGGCTATATGCAAATAACGATCTAAAATAACTCCATTCATCAATTATATCACTAAGGATATGAAACTAACAAAGATATAAGCTGCTCATATTGTTATTTTTTTTCAAAAGGATCCTATCATATCATCCTGTTATCCTATAAAACATTCCGGATCAATAACACGTCCAAACATTCGCTTCAATGAATTCAATTCGACAAGCAACCATTGCCCCCCCACGCGACTAAATAATACTCGATTTCAGCAAAGACTGAATCGAATATGCAACCTCTTCCAACTTTGCAATTATTTTGCATTATTTTTTAATAGAACTGTTTCCTTGTGATCGCATTTAACAGTATACAAAACGAGTATTCATCCACCATACAATTTCATAAAACATCGTTTATCAAGAGAGCTTTTCCAAATTTCGAGCGTATATTTAAAAGAATGAAATGGCGATAAAAAAATTGAAATACTCAATTGAGCTGAACTAAATCGAATTGAACCTAATTCATTAAAACGGTGAGAAGGCGGAAGAAGGAGAAAGGAAACGAGGATGGTGCGAATCTAAATTCGATACCCTCTTCGAATAATTTAATGCAATAACAGTAAAAAAAAAACCCCTGCAATAAATCGTCGCTCTAACACCATTTCAAATGCACAAAAGAAGTCAACTTCACACAACCAACTAGACGTATGAAATCACTTCTGATATTTTTCTGAAAGACGTTTTTCTTGAATCAACACTAAAAAAACTTTCAAAATCGAAAGAAATAGACACTTTTCATCCTGGAGTGCGGCCGTTTTAGTGAGCAGATCCTGTGTCTTAGCTTTATTGCTTTGAATCTTATCGGCCATATCATCGCAAACTGCCTTCAGTGAACGAACCAACGTCACAAATTTCTGCACACGATCGTTCACCTACAATAATACTTCTTGTGAGCACTCTGCCTCTTATAAGCAATCACCATACCATCTTATGCAGAATTATCTCGAAGAGAATATATAGCACCTGTTAAGGAGTTGCTCCACAAATATGAGCACCTCGAGAAAAAACGCAATCAACGGCAAACAATACTATTTCGTACCTTCCAGGTATCTTGTAAATGCCATTTCGGTAGTGCCCTATGCAATTTTACAGAACGTATCAATCACCAGGCTAGGCTAATCGCTCATTGCTTGACCATAAATAAATAGTAGAAAGCTTACTTTAGAGCAATTTTAAACAAAGGGATGCTGCAATAATTGTAGCCACCACACCCTCCCCCCCCCCCCGTTACCCTCACTTGAAAGAAGTTAGCAATTCATGATTTAAGCATATCTCTATGCTTAGATTTCGCTGACTACGACTCAGGGTAACACCTAACCTTCCAGCATTAATTAATCTAGCAATAAGCTTGTTTGCCTTCATCCTGAACTCATCCACAAATTCCATAACTATGGATGAATTCAGTTGCGCACTTCGAAATGCAAGCGCGTTTCTCGTGTTCAAAAAAGATTCCTTGAGTGCCTACTCACTGACTCCACCAACAACAAGTTCTGCGTGAATAAAAAAAGATCCAACATGGAATCGAAACGAAAATTCAGTTTTGAGTAATATCTTTGAGCTGAATTCAATCATTACAAAATTCACAAAAAGATGGGACCTTCATCACCTTGACGGTAATATATCTTATACTATTTAATCTCCAGGCAAAACATCTCTTATAAAAGTTACCTCCCAGGTATCACCTCACTCCTCATTTATGATCCTGAAATCAAGCAGTTAATTTCCAAGCACAGAGAATCAAACAGTATACCTTCCCGAAAGCTTCGAGGTACTCTCTGTTGGCATTGATCTCCCGCTCCTCGAGCTGCTCCATCAAACGGCGTTCTGTGTGAATATCAATCTCGCCTACCATCGGTGCAACGTAATCCATCATTTTTATGAAATCCTGGAATCTCCCACTAGAAATTCAGCACAAATGACTTCTTTTGTTTTTTCGTTAGAATCAACAAATAAACTTACAGATATTTGATGACAGCATGCAGACTAACGGTAACAAATACTGACAGACGACTAATGAAGACGGGGGATTTACGGAAGAAGCGATCCTTCCACCGGAAAACCAAAAAAAAAAAAAAAATGATGCAGCGGAATTTTCAAACACTCAACGGTAATCGTATCATTCATACCTGTAATTAAGTGACCAAACTTCGTATTCTCAACTTACCAGTCTACCTGTACCTGTCCTTCCCAACAGAAAAAAAAAGAACAAAAACTTCCTTCCTCAAATATTTCCTTTGTTATTCTAGGTGTATGAAATACTAACACACTCGATTTGGGGAGCATGACCTTCATCTCATCAAAACGAACTCCCTGATGAACAAAAGTACCTAAAACACCGAGACCGTATCGTCAGATGTCACAACGAATCGTTTTTATGTACATCCCACGTGATCCTCAACCACTTACGTTTAGAAGCTCTAAGATTTTTTAAACGTTGTGTTATTCCAGGTCTTCAATACTGAAATACTTCTCTGTAGGATCAGGTGAAACCCAGAAATTTCACTCTCGGGTCCTCCTAGTGCCGGTTGGATTTTGTTCACAGTCTTTTATGATTGAGGAAATGCAAGGCCCTAAGCAGACGGTCGTGGCAAATATGCATTGAGAGTTCAACTTAATGTTGCGATTTAGAAATTAGGTGACCAGAAGTGGCCAGAATTTCAGCATGATAAATGCTTTCACGAATGAACATAAACAGTTTCTTTCGTAGAATATTCTTGTATTGCGCTATTTTCCGACCAACATAAATTTATATGAATAATGCTGTAAGATTAATCTCGTAAGAGATCGCTTTCAATTTCTTGTATCAAATGCAGCACTATTTATTTGTTGCACAGCATCGTTTTTGAAGTGTCGCACTATCAGCGCAGATGGGCCACGCCATAGTCGGCTTTTAACGAAGATCTGAAGGCTCTAAGATACATCCCCTGTTCCGTCTTCGCCACGACTATGAACGAAATTCGGATTCTTCGACCGGATTCAGTCAGCTTTCCTCCTTTCCAGGTTGTGAAAAATCTGTACACCTGTCACCTGAGCAATATTACTGCTAGTTTTAATTAAAACATTTGTTTATTCTATGAAGACGCCACTACAAAATAGCTATCAACAGTAGCAATGTAATTTTTAAAGACAAAAATTAGGAATATTTTCCATTTTTGAATATAGTGAGCTCACCTGATCGTTATGAAGTTTACTAGAAACAAGTGCATCGATTTTGTTCTTAATTGGATTTGATGGATCGGAAATCGACGATATACGCCCTGATGATATGGATGATATTTTCTCATTTGCCGACATCACCCTTCTAAAATACACTACTTCATATGCAAATTAAGGAATCCTATCAACAACGCTATCTTTCAAAATAAATAATAGTAATAATAACTAAAATAAATCAACCAGTAATCTAAACTTTTGCTCTAATCTAAGCAATCAATAAATCCATCAATGTATTTCATTCTATCTCATCAAAATGGAGCACAGTAATTTACATTATATAAAGCCCATTGTATCATGTAGGTGTTTTTTTTTTCTGAATAACGTTGATAATTTATGGGAGGTTTAAGCTCATGTAGAATTCTAATCTTATTTTTAATTTAATTGTTTTTGAAGATACTAGTAAATTGTCGAGATTTTTCGTACTTACTGATAATATAATGTGTTAGCGGGTGATCTGTTGTGATCAGATGAGTTTTATGGCAACATTGATCGTGATTATCTTCATTGGTGTAGCAAGTTGCATGATCATACTTGTCTGATCATGATCTGGTATCTCCCCCATGTGGATTATGACTTCCCCATACATTCGTGGCGGTAGCCAAATATATAGGTTGCGGTCTTGCTTGCTGATCAATGTGTATTTCGTGCTACTCATCGTCGTGTGCTATTCGTAGTGAACGAGTTTTGTTTGCTCGCCGATACGCCCTTCACAGGTCAGACTCGATCACACAATGATATGAGAGAGGTACTCTTGTTGATGATTTTAACGCGAACTTTTTGACTAGAGCATTGAATAAGCTTCATAATAAAAGTCACTTCCGCCATCTCTCTCGTAAATATAGCCACAATTTTTCAACCATAAACTGCTATATGAATGTTTTTTGTGGTAACTAATGATGCATTTTCCTTTTTGTGATAGACGAGAAAAGTAATTCGAATAGCGGTTACTGTTTTCCTTTCCAAAAATTTTCAATTGAATAGCTTTTAAAGTAAAGAGTAGGTTAATGCAGAACAATGAAGTTTGCCAACTTGACGTGACAATATATAAGTATATGATCTGATCTGAACTGATCTGATCTGATCTGATCTCTTGGTCCGCAATAATAAATCGCAATATAGTTCAAGTAAATAAGCATTAATATTAGAATAATCAAAAATAATTTAATTATACTGAGGAGAGGTACAGTACAAAAAAAAATTAATAAGGAAATCTCGTTGACTAATATAAAATTACTGCATAAAATTTAAGTGAACATATAAATAAATACATATGAAAGGTAATATTCATCGTATAACGTGAAAGAAATATGCGGAAAAAAAAGCAATAAAGGTGCAACCAGGTAAATGTTGAGAGACGTCACACACACCTTCCGATAACAGGTAACCAACAAAATTTTATAATTCAGAGAAGAAAATATGTCGAGAAAAAAACTCAAACAATGGAAATTGTCAAATTGCCAAGACACGATGCAACCATAGTCCCATTTTCGTTTGAGGAGTCATTTTTCAACTTTAACAGCGCCATTTTTGAGCCTAATTGCAGTAATACTAGTTAACTTCAAAATTGTAACGAATAAACAATGATGAAAATAATAACTGAGAAAAATACACCTCATATAAACTCAATTTTGTTGCTTTATACCATCATTGGTTAGATTGCTTTGCCATTGACGCTTCGTTGAGTACGAAAACGATAATAACCGTCGATCAGCGTGATAAATCTCTTATTTATATTCCTATGGTATCATTTCTTCTTGGACTTAAAACCACCCTTGTGGATATGAACGTTCTCTAGAGCACCTTTTCTTCTCTATCCAGTTCGCATTGTTTTATGGTTGTTTGTTAGCATTTTCTATTCTCTAAGATGGGCATTTCATTAATCTCGTCTTTTCTGGTGGTCTATTTTGGCATTTCTTTTTGAATTTATTTGTCAGAGCCTAGATGATATTCTTCATCCTAAACATATTGCTAACTTAAGCGAAGTATTGCTTCTTTATTCTACACTTTTTCCTTGACTTTAGTTTCCTTGGTTTCTTTCTTATTCCGGCTTTCCATGCGACGTCCTTAACCTGCAATCGGGCATAGATCGGCGTGTGTGCCGATGATCAGAGCCCACTTAGAGTTGTCATCCCCAAACTTGACCGAGACTTTCGTCAAAAGCAGAGCAACAACATGCATTGAAACATATACTTCGGCTATATTTTATATACTCGTATTTTATATAAACTTGAAGCAGGAAACGCATTCACTCACTGTCGATAAATCAAACGAAAGCGGTATGTAAAAATGGATCAGATTCGCAATGATGTATACAATTGTTATATTAGTGTTGTTTGTGTGCTTTTATTAAAGCAGATTATCGTCAGGGAATGAATTCGATCAATTGATGAGTAATATATTTGAGATCGTTGTTGCAATTGCACCACAAACAACGCATAAGTTGAAGTTGTTTTATGCCTAATGCTATACATATATCTACTCGATGAAGATAGAACACCTTTGCGCTAATCGTTCAATACAAAAATAAATAAATAATAAAAATTGTTGTTATGCCAAAAAAAAAATTTTTTTTTTGTTTTTTGAATAATATAATAATATTTGATAATGAAAATTAATTTGAATAATGACAATAATATCAATTTTTATGCAAATTTTCGAAAGAGATAACAATATTGCACATATAGAATTCTTTATACAATTATTGAATGCAATAAAAAAAATTATATTGATAATCTTTGAGATATTCGAATAATTTATGTTGGAATACATTCGTTGATTTGCATCTTTGCAAAAATTGTTTCAATGATCGAAGCGTTATTGCAAAATTATCCTGTAATATGCAAAAATTATCGTGCAAAAAATTTCTTAAGAAATATTGCTAAAGTGGATATTCACAATGCCTCAATTAATCAAATTGTTATCACTATTAGAATTACTAATAAGTATTGTTTGAATAAATTTGCAAAATGGATTATTTTTTAATGAGTGAAAAAAAATGAGAAAAAAAAATTTAATAATCGATTTGCAATCATTCAAAATTGTTGCCATAATTTAACAAAAAGAATGATAAATTCTTGAAATTTTTTGAAAGTTATTCTACATATATATTTCATTTCCTTAAATTTTTATCGATAAGCTGATAAAGATTTTCTTTTTTTTTTTAAATTTGAAGCAAAAAAAAAAACACAATTTGCTATGCAATCATTATTTACCTAGTAAGATGAAGTTTAAAAAAAAAAAATTTGCTCATATTTGTAAAAGGCAAATATTTTATAATTAATTGTGAACAACTATTCAACTCATAAATTATGATAATTTGCATTTTATTATCTGAATATATGAGGAAATTTTTTCTATATTTTTGGTTAAATAGAAACGTATCGGAATAGCGTTATTGTGGATTAGAAAAATGATTGGGAAAAAGATTAATGACCATCTGATTATTAATGAGTGACCATCTCTTATTGCGCATTCAAAAGAAAATCGTTTAACACACGTGTTTTAAGTATAATTATGCTAATTTATTGTGTCCACTCTAACATCAAATGGTCAGTGATTTCTATTTTTGCGGCATTTTTAAAGCAAAAAATTCTAGCTTGAATAAAGCGGAAAATTATAAAAGAGCATACGAAGAGTATTGGAAGAGCGAGTGTCTATCCTCTGTCGCCAACCTCATTATACCAACACCATGTTGAGCCAAATCGAGCGAAACCTCTCCATTGTGGTGACCATAAACAAGCATAGTTTGCCGATTCGAGTGGTTGTAGGTGGGACATTACAATTAACGTCACTAGTATCAGCAATACGATTGACCAATAGGAATGCATCTTGAATCGTGAGGAATTACTAGACACTTGATGGCAAGGATCGGACAAATCATTCAAGAAATCATTCCCACAAAAATAGCACTATAAAAATCTGACAGGGAAGAGAGAAGGGGGAGTAATTTGTTGAAGCGGGAAAATCCACATTATACAGATGGTATCATGAAAGGCTGGTAATTTTACAAGTGATGCGGGTAGATAGCTGAATATTCTTGAGGTAATTTTCGAGTAAGACAAAGGTGTATAATGATAACCAATCAATTTTTCTGATGAACACAGAAGAATATGAGTCCTCTCGGCACCAGTTTAAAATTTTCCCTCATTGAAGTAAAAAACCGATTGAAATAATTTGAACGGATCTAATTGGAAATTGAGATGTTTAATTACTGAAATTATTTGCACACGGCTGCCTCATTTTGAGGATAGCTGAATTCTATTCATCTGTGAATACTCATCTCCTCTATTGGTTATATTTAATTAAGTTTTTAAGTTGAGAATTAACCACACTCATATTTATATACTTATCTAAATTATTGCTTAAATGTTGGTTTTTTTTTTTATTGCACAGAAAATATGGTTAATCCACCTATTCGAATGATTTCAATCGAGATTTAGAATACAGATATACGGAAAATTCTTTATCAGTATTATGAGTAAAGATATTGTAAACGATGGAATCGAAGATTTTTTTGCCATTTATTGGGAAATGTATCAATGATACATGCTAATATAACCTTCCAAAGGTCTGTTTTTGAAGATACTTTTAGAAATACTCAAAAATATCTTGCATTAATTAATTAATCAAATCTTCTGGAGCAAAAAAAAAATAAATAAATAAACTGAAACAATTGGGTGAGTAGGGGGGGGGGGGCAAGGGGAAGTGAGGGAGTAATATCTGAATTTCTGATATTGGTGATTTGTGGTGGTTAAAACCGCTATCGAAAAGGCAATAATATAAAATAATGGAAGAACAGATTTTCTGATATAGAATCTATAAAGTTGTGTGATCATGAAATAGAGAAAGCGTTATTTATGCCAACTTGAGCGTATTCCGAACTGGTTTCTTTCCGTTTAACGGATATCATTTGTTTACTTGTTCTCGTTGATCATTATTCCGGTCGACTACTATGATCCCTTTATTCGAGCATATCAATTTCGATACGGAAGTTTTCATGAAACGGAGTCAAAGTGGAGTTGAACTGATTAAAGCGGAGTCGAATTAAAAAGAATTACGGAGCAAGATTCAACTATAGGAAATTATTGTTTCTAGTAAAATCGCATCTAATTCGAACGTAAAATAGCTAAGCACCTCTTCCAACTGAGGGATGCGATGGGCACGAACACCTTCTATCGGTCGCCTTCATTTGTCGTCGTCCATTAATTTACAATAAGAGAAACGACAAATGCGATACAAGTTGAATTGATATTCTTTAAGTTTTTATAGTGATAAACGATCCGAAAGTGTTCCAAATTCGTGTTTATGCTCCTCAGCTTTTACTCACTTTATCCAATGTGCCTGCTTTTGCCAATCATCAGGGCCGGGAAATGCTCCTTTCCCCGGGGAACTTTTTTTATTCAAATAAAAAACGATTTTCTTCCTCTTCAGCATGATCTTAGACGACAAAAATGTAAAAATTCTCTAGAGGAACATTCATGTGATATGAGAAGTCTACGCTTGGGAAATTATCTTTGGAACAGGAAATGAAAAAAAAAAGACTCATGAAGAATTATTTATGATTGAAGGATGGAAAATTTTAATGCGCTTGATATTTCGTTCAATTGTTCTCATTTCCCCCCCCCCCCCCCCCCCCAATTGAGCATAATTCAATTATTATTCTGCAAAAGACTCATATTCTCGTTTTAATATTTATTGCGAAATAAAAAATAAAACAGAAATTAAGATTTATAGGATCATCGTTGAAAATTGCCGGAAAAAGTTGAATAGATTAAACGTTCTTAAAATCATCGTCGATACAATAAATTCATCGATTAGAGTAAATCCCAGCAGCAACCTTTATTGCAAATCTTTTCATGTGCCCATACTTGACAATCGTTATTCGATTTACATGGAATCGTGAAATCTAAAAACAAACTTTAAATTTGGAATAGTCGGAAGGAAAAATTATTTATTTAGAACATAGAAAAAATAAAATAGAGATAATTAATTCATTTAAAAATAATTAGCGAAAAAAAAATTGTTTTTTTTTTTTGCAAATATTTCTTTACTATATAGAAATTTTATTAAAAGATATATCAGAAATTATAAACTAATTCAACAATTATAAATCATAAAATATATAAATAGTAATATCCTTTTTCAATATGATATTTATCTTTAATTTAAAAAATCGTTTCATTAATCAAAATAGGCTAAAAATTATGGAAATTTTTCGTTCAACGAAATTCGATAGCAAATAAATGAAAATTCAAATAATGATTTAATATTTAATATATATATATATATATAATATATATATATATATATATATATATATATATATATATATATATATATATATATATATATATATATATATATATATATATATATATATATATATATATATATATATATATATATATATATATATATATATATATATATATATATATATATATATATTCTACTTACGTTCTTTTTCACATCGTTCGATTTCCACTATGGTAGAGCAAATTTTATTCTTTTGAACACATTTCTCTCCGTTCGTGCAATCGGTATCCGATAAGCATTTTCTCACTGAAATATTTCGAATTTGTATTTGATGAAATATGATTGATGTTTCAATAAAATATGTTAAATGTAAATTTTTTTTAATGCATATCAAATATTATCATCATGTCTTAATGAGTTAAAAAGATTCATATATGATTATAATAAATTTAGAAATTTCATCTAATTCTAGAGCAATGAAGTTAATTCGAGTTAGAGTGCAAAGATGATTATGGTGAAAAAGTAAGAGCAAAACAATATAATCTCCTTTCTCATGTAGAAGTTGGTATAAAGTATGGAAATTGATATCCAGAAACCTAATGAAATACGATCGATGCAATCGCTTCATCGCTGACTATTAAATATCGTTGATGCTTGGGCTTGCACTAACCAATTCACTGTTCTAATTTGTGCCTTGTACAGATTGCTCTAATAAACCGATGAGCGGACAACAAAGTGGTGGTGGTCATAAACCCCTAATATACTCCAGCATACATTAATCTAAATCAACGAAGTAAGCTATTCCACTAATGTATGTTGAGGGATCATGGCGAGGATATCTCCCACGCTTTGTGTATGAACCATCAATTCCTAAAGAATAGAGCCTCCCCTCTGAGTTGTCCTCCTTTCACATGAGAAGGACAACCCAGAAGGGGGAAGGGGGGAGAGGGGGGTTGTCGTCCTTATAGAGAAGAGTAAGATGCGTACTTCCTCTCCTTGTCCATCCAGATGCTCGCCTCGCATGGGCGACTTTATCCTGTTGGCAGAGAATAATTATAATTTCCAGTAGCACTATCCAAATTATCAAACTTCATTATGGTGGTTTTATGCAATCACATAAATATGATAACTGAATTGCTTAATTTCTAATGTCTTCTGTTACTCTTATATTATTTTCGTTGTTTTGACGTAACTTTTTTTTGGATAGTTACCCAAAATGTAAACTGAAAAGTATAATTTTTCTTGAAAATACGATAAATAATGAAAAAAACTTTCTTATTTTATATTTTCAAAAAAAAAAAAATTTTGCCCATTGGCGATAAAAATTTTGCTCACATTTAATCGAGAAAATATCTGCCATCGTTCGAAGATTTTTCAATGATTTTGTTGGGGCAATTTAATCGATTCGTTTCTTCAATTCATTAAAGATCAACCGAATTGAAAAAATTTCTCCACAAAATTTACAGTCTATAAATCAATAAGCTATTACTGTACGCATATTTCTGCTAAAACTGGCAAGTAATATCAATTACTTCACAAATTCATTTCTATATTTAAATAGAATATAACCGGTCGGTCATTTATTTAATTTTAACGTCATTGCAAGAAAGAAAATTTCCTAAACGTTAACCATCAATTAAAATAGTAACCAACGAAATAAAAGGATACCTTGATCACCATTTAAACTATAAATGAGGATAGTTGCAATTACAAGAATCACATCAAATCGTAGCATTGTCCAAATGAAATATAACGAATAAAGTTAAAAGCAAATCTGAAAAAGAGAAATATTTTTGAAATATGCAAATTGAGAGCAAGAGAAATTCCGATGGTTATAATTAATTGCTATTAAAAAAATTTGCATTTAAATTTCAATAATCGATAGTTGATTAAATAAAACAGCAAAAATAATTACTATTCAATAAATATTATGGAAAATTTATTAAATCTTATTTTGTAATTCTTTAGAAATTGTTGCATTAAAATTTCGATATATGCAAAATGCAAATTTTAATTCTCAAAATATTTGTTCGTTTTTTTTTTGAGTGAAATGATTAGGTGCATCTATGATTGCTACCATCATAGTAATTTTAAGCAAAGAATAAAACGGCAATATTTGAATATATAAATCATAGTATTTGTAATTAACAAATTAAAAATTTGAATATGCAAATTTTTCAAATATTCAAGAGAATGTGCAAAAAAAATTTTCGTCTCAAATGAAAAACTCCTAGAGAAACGATAACAAGGTACAATAGAGATCGATGATGACTAGGTAATAAACGCAATAAAGGTAACTGAATAGGTGGAGTTTCAATGAATATGGAAAATTAGCGCTAACAACGTTGAGGACAGTAAACGCCACAACTGATGTGCAATGCTATAAATTCACTGACGCTAATGAAGGAACCAGTTGCTCAGTGAATTACACAGAAAAGAGGTTTCGATAGGTTTTGATTGGGTATTGCCAAACATTCCGCTCGTTGAATCATCGATCTTTTGAGTTGATCAAAAAAAAAAAAAAAAAAAAAATTGAAAACACCACCTATTTGGAAACTTGATCTTTCCGCTCTCTTTGCAATTGAGATACTTAACGCGCTAGTATCGCTCATCGACTTGTGCTTAACTGTGTTGCAAATGCAGAATTTTTTTCCCAAGGTAATTTAACCTTTTTTTTTGGAATATATTGTTGACGTAAACCATAATCGGACTATCATGTATGTCTTATTTGAGAGTTCATGAATTTGATTTTTATTTATTGTTTATTTCAATGCTTAAAATGAATAATTATAAGAAAATTACGTAAATGTGAGCAATAACAAAAACAAAACTGCAGCCAATAGATAATCGAAAAGAGCAGTAAAGCAGAAACGAATAAAATGAAAAACAGACGCACAGTAAAAGTTGACTCGGCTATAAACAAGTTTGCAAAAGTTTTCAACTTGACACACATCATAAGTTGGAAAGTAAACAGCGGAAAGACAACGAATTTGCGAGAGACGCGACAATGCAAAAAAAAAAAAACCCCTCGGAATCACTCAACCGCAATTTGCTAGTTGCAAATACAATATGAAATTGCAAATTCAATAGAGAATTATTTGCATTGAAATATTTTTGGCGAATTGAAATTGATATTCACATTAATTTAGAAGAGGGGAAAGTTGAAAGATTTCTACCCAGTGGGATGATGCAAATGCAACGTAGAGTTTTTTTTTTATTTTATTTTGTTTTGTTTTTTTTTTATTTTAATATTACTTAAAACTTGAGCTTACTATATTCTAATGGTTTCAGTTTAAAGGTTTTTAACTCAAAAGAGATCGGACAATGAGTAACGAAGATATTTCAATAATGCTCGATAGATCTACGCTGCAAAGTACGAACAATGCAGGTTTCAGTCTATCGACACCTTTTCAGCAAAAATCGAACACAATAAAGTATAGTGAAGTTCAAGCTCGACCTCAAGATAGCTAATAGCATCTGTAGTAGAGAGAACCTCACGTCCTAGCACATTAAAAAGCTGGTACCGAAAACTGATATTAACCTCTGATATTTTTTAAAGCAAAATGCTTAGCAACTATAATTTCTAGTATTTGGGAAATACATCATGGTCCTTCTAGTGAACATAAGCATCGTATGATAGGCAATAAATTTTGAGGTCATCATCAATGAGCTTAGTATCGCTCATAATGTTAGCAAAAATATCGTTGACGTATAAGAGGGAACAAAATACGACCTAAAACATTTTCATCCGAGATATCTCTAGTGATTTGAGTGCGGCTGGGAGTAATTACCTGCGATATTACTTGGAAAATTTGTTGCCATATAAAAACGTTGTGACCGATTTATGCACATGTTTTTTTTTCTTTTTAAATTCCTATAATATTGGTTACCTGTATATTCAATTATTTTGTTAGTATTCGTTTTTTTTTCTTTTTTTTTTTGCCAATTAAACGTGAGACAATTTTACTCAAATGCTCATTCTACTTGAATTTTTCACTTTTGTCTTGATGACAATTGCAATGAAAAAAGGGAGGTGCTATCCTTACTTGGTTGAATTTTTTTTTAAAATTAGATTAATGCTAATATCATCAAACTTCTCGTAGTTTCCAGTTCGAGAGGCATGAATTTTCTCGACCTTCGAGAATTCGATTCGATCACCGTGATCTTCATCAATTTGTCGATCGTCTCTATTGATATGTGAAGTATTTGATCATATTTCTTTCTTCAATTCATTCCTATATCTATTATATTTTTTTATTTTTTTATCTTTTTCTTTTGAGTAATGCCTCATTTCTATCTTTTTCAACAATTTTTTTTTGCTTCAACATATTATTTGTGTACTATTTTCCTCATAATAATTTTTCTTTATTTCAGCAATAAAAATTTCTATCTTTAATAATAGATTTTTTTTTTCAATATTATGCATAGAAAAAAATTTAAAGCGACTATTTATTTATTTTTGAATGCGGAAAAGTCTTGCAACGAAAATCAATAAGCGTTGAACAGCAATGAATAATATCACTTCTAATCAAGTATGAAATATTGCATTGCAGTCATGGGTTGTTGCAATGCAATCATGGGTTGTTGCAATGCAATCATGGGTTATTGCAATGCAATCATAGGTTATACATGGTGTCAAGCCGTTGCAGACGCATCACGAAGTTTAGTTGTATCAAAAAATTTGATAGAGTAATTTCGTTTTTATATTGACTGAAATATTTTATGCATTTTGCATTTTTGTTATTAAAATTGGAACATTAGGTTATTTGTAATCAATAGTAATTATTATTAGAGATATAATAGCAATATTTTATTTATTTATTTATTTTTTTCAATATTATTTATTTATTTATTATTGTTTACTTCTATTATTAGTCGGATTCAATAAACTATTGAACGCATTATTGTAATTCAATAATTATGAGATAGTTTCTTTATTTTTAATTAATTTTATTATCTTGTAATTTTAGCCATTTATTAATTAATTTAATTAAGAATTAATTTCCGCTATAATCTGAAATCGCCCCATTTTTCGTAATCGCTAATATTTTTGCAATGAAATAATTTCGATCTTCTTTAGCCATTCGGTGAATTGAAGCGATAATTTAAAGACCTTTTTTTTCTTTTTTTTTCATGCGGATATAATGGAGATGAAACAAATGAAATAAATGCGAAAAAATATTGAAAATTATTGGCATAAATTGTGGGTTTTTTTTTTTTTTTTGAATTCCACTCATTTATTCGAGAATTCTCATAAGTTACCAACAACGAATTACATATATTTGATTTTTACTTTTACACGTTAATGAATCTAATCATTTTATTATTCAACTCTAAATAGAAGAATTTATTTTTCTATGATAGATAATTTTAGAATATTTGCAGAATTCTTTTTCGCATATTCTATGCAAACGCCTATTAGAATATTTGAAAATTTATAATAATATAGCGGAATGAAAACAATATTGGGATGATCTCCATTAATAGGGCACTACGATCAAAGCTAGAAGCGGAACATACCGAATAGAAGTGAATAGAACTCAACAGATCCACGCCGATCTTTGACGAATCGATGGGTCATTAAGCGAATCAGGTGAATAATACACCTGGAATAAGTGAGATAATTTGAATATTCAAATATTACATATTATCATAATCAATCAATCAATCAATCAATAACTATATACAATTATTAAATTCTTTTTTTTTTCTTTCACTATAGTCAATCATTGAGGATATTGTTTAATAAAATCAACAGCATTCACTATTGCAAACGATTGTGATTTCATCAGCGTTCTTCAACGTATTTCCAAAAAAAAAGTTTAGTTTCCCAGACTTTAAAGGGAAATCAAAATCGCTATTGCAAACGTTATGTTTCGTGAAATCGCCTTCGACTAAAGGATGAAGTACCACAAGCAAAAAGTCGACGCCATGATGTCTATCACCAATGAAATAAAGATGCCTATGGATTCATGATCAATTACTTCAATGAAATTTGATTATTTTGCGCTAATAGAAAATAAGGTTGAAGTCATAAGAAGCTGAGGTTTCTGAATGTTCTTTTGGAAAGCATTGAATGAAACACCATGACTATAGATAACGCAAAAAAAAAAACGACTGCTGTCTTACTATATGTTCTTATATCTCTAGTAGATTTGGAGTATCGACTTAGAGAGTTGTTCATTTTGGAATCCAAATTTTTTTTTTTGTGATCGTTTTATTTGGATTGAAACTAGTTAACTCTTTAATAGATGGGCTTCTACGAATGGATTACGGTAGACATGCTGATAAGTTGTGCTTGCAACTTATTTCCTCTCTATTAATCGATGCATAATTAATCAACACCGTTTAAAAAAAAACCACTATCAAGATATGACATTTACGCTTATTATTATTTTCCGCCTAGTATAATTTCCAGAGCAAATTTCGTTCGTTTTTTTTTTTCATTGCTTATCTCATTTTGCGATGTATTTTAGCTTTTTAGTTTATATTTTTCATGTGTCATCCGATGCGTTATATCTTTATTTTGTTCCATTTTTAACAACTTACTTTAATAACTTTTAATTACTAAATGAATTAATTGTTTAATAATTAGGAATACTTATAAATTTAATCGATTACTTAATTACTTTTAATTACTAAATAAATTAATTGTTTAATACTTATAAAGCAAAAAATTTTTCTAAGTAAATAATTACACTATTCAAAAAAAATAAGCATTTTTTTTTTGTAAGGTTATAATTTGATTAATGAATAATTATTCAAATTATAATAAAATATTTTCAACTGAGCTGATTCTCCGCTGTGAATAAATTTCATTTGTGATTTATTAGCGTCCTGTTCAGTTCTTTTCATCCATACCCTAACGTCTTTCATTTTTTTTTCACCCTGAATGCTCATTGAAAATTTATTTTTTTTCTGAGGCTTACTTAGATCATAGTTAAATTGTAATAATTTAAATGACTAGTAGTAATGATATTCTGAAGGATGGAAACTTCAATTATCCTATCTCAGATTCTTCTTATGTGTTTTAATACTCGCCGATTAGGCATATTCATATGTTAAAACCTATTATTTAAAGGATTCGAATCGATAATTCTCAATAATTTTGTGCAATTCGTTTCGTACAATTAGAGAAATTTAGCAAATGATTTATAAAGGATCTATAGGATAATATTGTGAATAATCTCTTAGCCATATTTAATTGATTGTTATAGGGTGATAATCAATTAGATTAGATGGAATAATTGAGATTGAATAATTCTATATTCTGAAATGATTTATATATTCTATATTGACCATATGTTCGTTTTAATTTATGAAAGTAGTTAGTTTAAAATTGCTTCTTTATTATGAGTTTAAAATCGTTTAGGTATAGCTTATTGCTGCAAAGTGATATACGTTAGACAATATGACTAGAATTAAGCAACGAAAGTTGGATAGTTCAATGATGGATAAGGCGACGAACGATGGATCAATAGAGACCGAAGAAGATCGCGATCGTAGAGTTGATTGACTCCAAACAGCTGCGATATTAAGTTGAAGTTGATATCGGTGAATAATTGTATTTATAGTTAATATGCGCCTTGTTGCATCAATTGTTTGTTGATATCATCAGTTGTATGGTAACAATACAAGAGTTGAGACACGGAATGAACCCGTTAAGGGGGAACGTCTTTATTAGTCGGATCGGCGATATACGGTGGACAATAGCGAACGATGGATTGTTTTCCCTTGGATAGAAAGAACGCCGACGCCGATAGCAATAATCAGCATCTCACTTCGTAGAGGATTCATTTTTCAAAAGTTATCTGAAGGCGAATTATTATAATTGTTTTATGTTTGTAGATTTGAATTCAATTAAACGACATTCATTTTATATTTCTTCGATTCTTTTTTTTTCTCTTTTTTTTTTCTCATATTTTTCATTAAAAGAAATTAAAAATTAAAATTGATATTATTTTAAAAGAATTTTATAATTTTTAATATTATTTTTATAATAAAAGTAAATTTAAATATGAAATTATTATTATTTTTTTTAATGAGAGAATTTATTATTATTTAAAAAAAATCTTTTTTCTTTTATTTTCCACAAGTTATTTGATTTTCTTTTTAGTTTTTTTTTTTTTTTTTGAGTGGTTGTTTTTTTCTTAATAGTTTTTGTATTAATGAAATATTTATCTCATCTTTCTTTATCTTTTCTTTAATTGATATATATATATATATATATATATATATATATATATATATATATATATATATATATATATATATATATATATATATATATATATATATATATATATCATTGAAGTATTATAGTTTATTGTTTGAATTACAATTTTGAAAGATCAAGTAAAAATCAATGAAAAAAGAAAAAGTTTTTCTTTTTTTTTAACAAATTTGTATTTTCCAAGAATTCTCTATGAAGAGGTTGATATAGGCTTTTATATAAATGTAGAATTATTCAAATTCATATGATACTGTTCAACAACTTGTGAAATTTCTTAATTTATATGCTCTGTGGATTTGCTTGATGGGTGGAATGAGAGGGGGAGAGGGGGGAGGGCGAAGTTGGATTTTCTCCTTCCACTCTCCTATGACCCCTTCGCCATCCTCTTTTATTCCTCTCTCCTCAATATGCTAAAAATCAGGCGTATAAGTTCGCTATAACTATGCATAACCCATTAAAATGGTTTCTACAGTGTATGTGTTGGTATATAAACTCATTTGTTCATTGTTGTTTCGTTATTTATGAACGGTATTATCGTTTTTGTTATTGCTGTAATTGTTTTATGTCTGTAATGCTTATATAGTAATGAATTTGATAACTAATTAAGAATATTTAAAGTAGTAATAATTTCTATACTTAATTTAATTATATATGAAAAAATTTTATTTATTTCACGTTTATTGATGTTGTTTATTTTTTTTTGAATTTAGAGGTCGTAATTACTATCATCAGTTGTAATTAGTATTGTAATGTAATTAATGCATGTAATTGATTGATTATGAACAATCAATAAGAATAGGAAACTATCGAAATTTCGAATTTATTGTGTTTCTGACATTCGTCGTTTCGTATTGGTTACTGTGCGGTGGTTTGTGAGTAAGCTCCGACCAGACTCCGAAGCTCCGTCCAGCTTATGAGCCAGCCACTCGTCAGGATAAGGGTGGTAGAGTAAGTCCAGTCTCTCTTCCTAAACCATGGAGTGAATCGACTCCTCAATGTCCGATGAGCAGCGCTAATCTTCATGCAACCTGAGAGCTTTTAACCGGATATGGGAAACAAACATATTGGAGAGACATTTACTCGTAATGAACCGTTGTTAATTGAAATAAAGTAAAACTCATTTTTAAGTTTTTATTCTCTCAAAAGTTTTTTTTTTTTTAATTGAGAAATTTTTCAAAACCGATTGAAATTTCATGGAAAATATTCATTAAGCGTAAATTTTTATGAAAATTTTCTATTCTTATAAATTTTTTAAACGTTAATTTATGTGCGTTTTATTATTATTTTTGTTTTATAATTATTTCCAAAAAAAAAAAGAAAAAAAAATCATTTTTTTTTTCAAATTGTAATATTTTCTTATGATTTATTTTTTTTTTTTTAGCTTCCAAGAATTTTTCTTTAAAATATTTATTTCTTTTATTGTTAATTGAATAAATTTGTTTAATTAATAAAATTTTATCAATTATTGTTATTTACATATTCACATGAAATGTTACGACGTTTATGAACGTAAATGTTCATATCTACCGTAAATATCGATTGATTGTGAACAGGTGAATACGATCGATGATTATATATTGATCTCTAGTCGTTTATGATTCATTGCATAGGTGAAAATAATCGAAAGAAAGAAAAGCATAGACTCGCATCGAAATTTTTGTAGTGGTCATCAAAATTTATATTTGGCTATCATTTTCTTCCTTGACCACAATGTCCACTCAACAGCAAATCACAATACGTGCTGGAATGAAATCTTGTCTTTTGGAGGCGATAATTAACTCATTTAGTCAGGTATGTAATTAATGAATTTGGAATGCCCTTTGCAAGAATTTTCACCGTTTTTTTTTTGGGAGGGGGGGGGGGTGACGGTCCAGTCGGATGGTAGATAACATTCGCTAAATGGGGCAGACTGTTCAGGCGGATTAGATTTTGAAGGTTAGCCGAAGGAATGGGTGGTGTAGGTGTACGAACACGAATTGTAAGCGCCAGTGACGGATTCACTGAGAATCGTTTATGAATTGTGAATGTTTGTGAAGTACAGGTAAGTCAGGTGTCGGTTAGGTCAAGTTGGTTGTGGAATGAATTACAGTGACTGGTCAAGCACTTTTAATTATTAGTTAGTCTTGTGCAACTACTTTGAATTCTTTCAAATCCCAGGTGAATTTAATGATTTTTGCCTTTCTTCTGACGATGGTTTTTTAACTCGGTCCAAAGTTTTTGCATTCGTCATAGTTTGAGAGGCTAAAGTAGGCGAGCCCTCTTTCTCCTTCTCCATCCCCATCAATCCTTCCTCCTTCCTTCATCGATCGCATAATGAGGTTTTTGCTCGTGAAATTTTATTTGAATTCATGAATATTCTGTGTTATTTGATGCATTTATTTTGCAGCAGAAATTATTGGGTAAACGAGTATGTCCTCATCGAGTAGTGATGAGTTCGAAGATGCGGAGGATGGCTTGGGTCCATTGCCTGATATGACCCATTCGTCATTGCAACCATTCGCCGTTGTCACTCCACATCGTGAGAGTGCATCAGTGTTGCATGCATCACGAGGTTTGAATGAATCGATGGAAAGACGTATGGAGATTGGTGGCATACAACCGTCCACTTCAGTTCATGTGAATATGATTTCACCAAGTTCGTTATCACCACAACTTGGCAAGGTAATCGTGTTTTCGTTATGAAAGAGTAGGCTGTAATTGATGGAGGATGGCTAGCTCGTGCTAGAGGTGCGCACCGGATATACCATTGAGGGGGGGGGGGGGGGGACAACGCTAATTTATTGGACATGAATATTTCATTGTTGAATGCAAATACTATTTGATTACAATGAAGCGAATATAATTGTTATTACTTATTAGTATACATATTTAGTGCAAATAACTCTGCAAATATGAATAAAACTCAGCATTAATTTGCATATATGATTATGTTTGCTTCGTTGTTTCTATAATATTGCTAGTAGTATTATAGCTTGTTGAGGTGTTTGAATTATTTCTAGGCTCCTTTGATACGTAATTATAGAGTTTCATCAACGAAACCTGGAACGTTTTTTTTTGTGAGCAGAGTTACAACATATTTACGCTTGGATGTAGTCCAGAATGAGGTTAGGCTTGACTACCTTAGACGAAAAGGTCCTCACGAGAATAGGGTGGTCATGAGCGATGATGGTCTTTCAAGGTTAAGGCATCTCTAAGCCTCGAACCATTCGAATGTCGATGATAGTGGTTGAGAGCTCCTAAGGATCGGGGATTTCCGTTGTTTCTGATCTGCTGCAACCAAACGTTTAGCGTTATGAATTAATTGTAATTTATACGCCTTATGATTGTCATCGGCTGGACCTTTGTTGAGGTAAATTATTACCCATATTACCCGTTCAGCAGTGGAATATATGACTGGCATGGATTGCTTTAATTGGCTTGTTTTGTACTTCCAAAGGAATTGATGTTGGTATTGTGATTCGTCAGTGATTCATTATGGTGGGGCTGGGGGGTGGGGGGTGGGGGGGGGGGTGGAGAGGTTTATGTAATCAAATTGTGCCATAAAACGAAGAAAGGGAGACTGTTAGTGAATATTTTAAGCACACGTTTTCGTCTACTTTTAAATTCTTCACTCGTGATTTTATTAGAACGATTATTTATAGACGGATATTTCATCAGCGTCTCGACGTGGTCGTTTAAATATTCTTCGTGGTCGTATGAGGAGTGAATTCGGAGGTAGTGGAATGGGAGGCAATATGATTAGCGGTTCCACAGAAGACGATACAGGTTCAACAAGTGAGAGCGCGTCGTTAGCATCATGGGGTCGGAATTTATTGATGGAACATTCAGCTCTTAGCGTTGGTCCATTTTTTCCCGCAGATTCGATGAGCACTAAGGCATTCTCGGCTACTTCATCCACACTTGAACACTCACAGTGAGTTGATTTTTTCTTTTTTTTTCTTCTTCTATGAATCAGTTTTGTTATGATTGAAATTAATATTAGTCAAAGTATGCTGATAACGATAATTAAATTACCTGTTGATTAATTTTATCATTTCGAACGAGAGATCATTACGATCTCGGCCATCTTTTCCGGAGAATTTTGTATATATTTACTGAACATCGATTTCGATTGAAGACGGTTAATTTACTCGATTTAGTGATCTAGCTATCGTATTTCCTTCTGGGCTGAATTGTTTTCTGGAGACGTTGAATAGAAGTTTTGATAAATTGCATTAAAAATTTTGCTTTTTTTGCATTTATGTAATGGCATACATTGGGTGTAATCTTTTCCATGTCTTTCCATTAATGTTAAAATCGAAAAATTTTTTTTTGCTGTTAGAAATATTTCATGAAAATTTTCTATATTTCACTAAACGTCGATATATGCAACATAAGTTATTGTATATCGGTATATATTGTGAGTAGTTGTGTGTGAAAAAGAGAAAGTTATTGTACAAGTGTTTTTTCTTTTTTTTTTCTCTTCAGCCTTAATATGATATTCATTTTGTAGGTTAATAATCGTAGCTAAAGCTTTAACTCTACACACCTTCGAACCAAGATGCTTCATTTAATAATTTTATTTAATTAACCAGTTGAGCTAGCTCGTGCATTCCAATACTTGTTAGCCATCACGAATTGTATATCAAGTATTATTGATTCAGTCGTAATTTCAGCACTTTGGGCATGCTGACGAATGAAACTTTACCACCACTACAGCAAAGGGTATCGGAATCAAATGCATTTCCAACATCACCTCCACCTCCATCGGAGCCACCGCCTCCATTACCTCTTTCACCTTGTTCGAATTGCGTGAACAATGTTCGTATACCACCCCCAAATTCAGTTCCACCACCATTGCCTCCAAGGAAACCTGCATTGAGGTTACCGGCTGCTTTGCCGCCTCAGCAGATTGCATCTATCATTCCTGAAAGGTATGCATATCGTTTAAGTGATATGTGACATCTTTATTGGTTGGGTCCTCGTTGGAATACAGTGATCGAGTTAAACTGTTTTTATTATATGGTGATGCGAGACGCATATAATAAAAGCGAATGATCTAGCTGATTGGCAGTATGGGATTATACTTCTTTTTCTATTACCAGCGAATCTGTTCCTTATATCACGTTATCTCACATTATTGCTATCTCATTTTCTTTGAAAAAACCCTATCCATGTTTGTAAGCCTGGACCTGATAAGCTCTTACCTTTGTATATTGGAAGGCCACTTACCTGAGAGGAGATTATATCGCTGCTTTTTTGACTGTTTTCTATCCATTGCCGTGAAAGAAAAGGTATATCTGATTTTCTGAATAATGAGCTTAAGCATCAAAAAATCAATGGAAGCTTTCATGAGATGTCAAGATTTTTCTTATTTAATTCATCTGAGCAGAATTTTATTTGTGAGGGATCGATGTTTAAGTGGCTTAGAATTGCCAATTTGGAAGGTTATCGACCTGTTATTACTTTTTTGAAGAGAAGTTCTATATATTGATTAAGTGGAGCTGAACATTTTTTTTTTCAGCGTTAAGCCTGCTTCAGCTACACAATCACCAATAAGCGATAACGAACAGTCAACAATGCAGTAAGATTTTTTTATTGGATAATAACTTCTCGTAATTGTTTATAAAAGTGGTGTTCTTTTGACATAGGTATTTAGTAAGATATGGTTGATAAAATTGAATTCACGGTACTGATAAGCTGACGTAAAACGATCATAAAACGTTGACATTTTGATGTAATGCGTGATCTATATGGACCGATCTTCGCACCTCTTTCAACCATGCCCCATCCAAACCTCGCGATGCCCCTCATCATTCCTGCTCACCTTTTTTTTCATCAGTTTCACGAGAACTTCTGGCCAACATTCAGAAGAGGTGATTCTCTCCGCATCGTTCGATTAAAGAAGTTACTTCATTTCGCACCTGTCTCCCATAGGATTTCTTTCCCATCGCATTCTTCTTACTTCCATTTCGTATTTATCTCGTGGCTGTTTTATCTAAACAAGCTTTTCTCTTCTTGTTTCTCTTTATTTTCTGTTTTACCTATTTGTGCGCAGGAGAACTTCCTTCTGCTCCCTCACTTGTCACCCTCATTCTATGATGGTTTAGCGCATTCCCTGATTTCTATGGAAATTGAGGAAAGTTAAAGAGGCCCTCATGCGGCGTGAGGTTGAGTTGTATAGATAGCAGCGGAAGTTGTTTGTATTTGACATTGAAATCTTCCATAAATATTGCGTCTAGCTTTTGATATACAGATTACAGCTAGTGTTACCGTTCAGGACATCGAACGGCTTTCCAGAGCTGTCGAATAGTCACTGAATCTTCGATGGCTTTAAACTTGAAAATCTTCAAATTTCAAAGGCTTTGAACGGAACTTGTTTTTTTTTTTTTTTGTTAAGGGAGGTTGAGGGAGGGGAAGAGCTAATTAACAACGTCGACGATTCCATCGGGTTGTTGTGCAACGATATGGGCTGATTTGTTTTGATTATTTGGCAACCTATGTCAGAGAACAATAGAATGCATCCGCCGATTTCGGGCAAATTGAAATATATGAATTTCTTTTATCCTAGTGATAGCTTAATGAACTATTATCCTAGTGACCTATCAATGATAACGGTTATTTCATAGTTTTAACGGAAGTTCCACATCTTTGTTTCACAGTACGCTAATCGTGTACAAATGGAAATTTAAATCTCATTGGGGAAGGAAATATTGTTGGAGATGAAATGAAATTTTTCATTGTTTATTTCAAGCAGATATAAAAATGAGCACTTAAAGACAATCTGCAAAATTTTCCTCTCAATCAATGTCACAGTAGCGGAGATAAAGCATTTCAAGCTATGTTGAAGATACATTTAATATCGAATATGTTTATTGTTGTTGTTGTTGTTGTTGTTGTTTTTTTCTCTCTCTCTACATGATTTCCTCTTATTTTTATTCGATTGAATTTATTTATGTCTTCAATTAAAAATGCACTCCATATGAGCCGAAGTTTTGATTCCGTTACGCATTTTAGGCGGCGATATTCGGATATTTATTATCATATTCTATATGAATTTGTGGATGGATCACATAGATGTTAGGCACATTTGATCATTGATTTTTCTGCATTTGAAAAAGCAATCAATTGCTGAATACATCAAACATGTTCATCGAGAGGATTATATTGTCTGAGAAATGGAATAAATAATTGTGCGTTTAAATGATTAATTTGAAGCATCAAATCGCATGTTGCTTTTCTAATACAAATGCGGAATTATTGCGAAAATATTTGCATACGAGAGGGTAGCATACCGACTCATACTAGATCATTGGTATTACTATGAGTGTGTTTTGGTCCAAATTCTTTTCCGCAATATTTTTTTTTTTTTTTTTTTTTTTTTTTGCTTCAGGAATGATTCGACATTATCGGTGAATAGCTATGCACGACGTCGAGGACATGCAAAAACAAATTCATTAGATCGAGGTTTAAGCCTAGCAAAGAGTATGAAGACGGGACCTTTTCCACCACCATCCAACAAGAGCAACTCATTGAAGAGGGAATGCTCAACTGATGCCGCTGATGTAAATTCGTTTTTATCGCTCGATGGAGGAGAGGAAGATCTAAGGAATAGTGATGCACAAGGAATTATCCATCAAATCACATCTTCCATCCTTAACGATGAACCTCTAAAGTATGTTGATATTATTTAATGCGGCTGAATCTATACAAGACAAGTTTATTACGGCTTAGAATATTAGCATATGCTGTATTTATTTGTTTGAGTTTGAATGCATCTAGATAAATAGTTAAAACATTTTTTAAAGCATTTATGTAATTTAAGGCTATATTTATCCTTACTTTTTATCTCTATCATTATATAATTAATATTATCTTTTCATCACTTTTTTTCGTGCTCTCTGGGATTTTGAATTCCATTTGTACATTTTGTTTATTACTTTATTCGTTAGTATATAGTATATTTCAATCATTTTTTCACTGCATAATTAGCCCATGTTGTTTATTCTGGAAAAGTATTTAATCGATAACATGGGTAAGACCATCAGTACCCTTTTTTTCCCTGTCAAGTATAGAAACTTTACAGGGAGGAGTCATCGTCATCGGATTCACCATCTCGATTAGCAAATAATGGTCGGCTTTCGGCAGTAGGCGAAGAGCAACTAAGTGCTGCACCAGCATCATTATCGGCATCACCAACATCCGTCAAGGTAGAGAACAAAACTGAGACATTAGCGCCGCCGCCGCTTCCACAGGAATCGAAGAAAATCGAAGTGGAAAGTTTGAAGAGTGCGAATGTTTGTGTTGGTGATATAACGGTAAAGTCATTTTTTAAAGCGCCGATTAGAAAATTTCAAAGAACTTAGAGAAAATATTCTTTGAAATAATTAAGGTGAAGGAGAGGAAAAGGATATCCTCATTTATTGCTTTTTTTTTTCCTCGGAGCAATTGAGCGAATTTTTTGCCAATTTTTACTCATCCACAATGCTTATATTGCTGCTGAATATTAGAATAAAGTTTGAAATCCATAGAAGCAAATTCCATCAATAATTTTGAAGTAATATTCCTGCTGATGGCATTAATTATTGCTAACATTCTCGTAGGTTATTTTTCTTTAAATTTTCTCATATTTTAATCGGTCGTTTTTTTAGTGGCTAAAGAGCTTTCTTTAAAGTAGGTTTTTCTTTTGTGTAAAATTTTGAATGTCTACTGATTATGTGATGCCGTTGCATATATGTTGATTTTTATATGATTGTGTTTAGTTGTTTTTATCATATGAACGCAAATATATGCGAGGCATTTTCTCTTCAAAAAGAGATGGGCTTAGCTTTTTTTTTCTTTATTCATTCTCTATTTATGCGAAATTCAATAACGGGAATGTTTTTATTTCCCATGGTGAGTTGGATAGTTTTTAGAAGAAGTTTGAATAAGTGACGTATCAGTGATGGAGAGATTGCGATTGCGATAGGTAGTGGGTGGTTTAAACAAACGCGGCGTGGGTAGCATTGGTCTAACTTGAAGAAAGAGGTATATTGAACGTTAGGCTAATATTGATATTGGCATGAGTGTAGTCGTTGAAAAAAAAAAACGAAACGGATATGAGAAGCAGCAATTGAGGCAAAAACTCTTTGGGGAATGAAGCTTATTAAACGGGAAAAGAAACGAGAACTTCTTCTAAGCAATATTGAAATGTGAGATTGATACTAAAGAAGCGTTCAGAACGGACTATCTCTATGGAGAAAAATGCACTCATAGTAGTGTAATAATATAGATTTTCGGGGATGTATTTTATCTTTAAGGCCGTACTTCGCAACTCGAAATATGTAACGATCCATTTCTTTAAATAAAATGTTGAGGAGGAGTAGCGTTATTGAGGAAAACTACTACTAGTGAGATGCGAACTTGTAACGGCTATAAGTATGAAATTGGAGAAAACTTGGTATTGCTGTAGGAGCATTGCCAGGTTTTGCTGTTCATTTTTAGGTCGTCTTTTTGTATAAGGATTAATGAATTACAGGTGGCCGAAACAACAAAGGATGCCACATTGATCAAAGAAACGATAAAAGATGACGAGACTCATTTACAACATGCACAATGCATTCCACCACAAGCATTTGTCGATCCGATAACAAGGGATGTTGAAAGGCGAATGAGCATGAAAGGACATCAACAAACTGCTAAAGGGTTCATTTGAAATTCCATGTTTTTTTTGTTTAACTCCCCGACTGCATTGATGGAAAGATTGTAACGAAATGGGATAAATTTTGATATTCTTTCCTAGGTGGGTGGTATCTCGAAATAATTTTGTTTTGGTGATAATTGAAAGTGATATTTTTCCTTCAGCAAAATCGCAATACTTCAAATGGCTACTTTTGACGGTGGCGATGATATGATTAAGCCATAATTGTGTATTTAATAGTTGCATGTATAATGCATTCATCCAGTTCTATAGTACTATTAAGGATTCTTTCAGAAATGAAGAATTATACTGATAGGTAATCACTTATTATCACTCTTTTTTTTCTTGGGAGGAGGGGGGGGGGCTGAAGACTTTTGCAACTATAGCACTTCATGGTAGCTCAAACAGTCCAAAAACACTCATCAGGCTCAGGGAAGAATGAAAAATTTTGGTGTCTTCTCATGGAAATTGAAAATTTTTGAAAAAAATCTGCATGAAATAATTAAAGAATGTGAAATTTTATATTCTCACAAGTCATGATCGAGGATAGATTTCCATAAAATTGAGGAGCGGAGAAAAGAATTTTGCAAAATTTGTTAAAATATAGAGGTGAAGAAGATGGCGTAACATCGCTATCACCATCAGCAAGTGGTGGTATCGAACGTGCAGCGACATTAGTACGAGAATATGGTAGCTTCGCGTCAGGACTCTTCCGTGGTGCGATCTCCAGAGCGAGGAGTGTTGTATCATCAAGGTGAATTATAGCGCTCCTTAAGTGAAATGTTGCATTATTTGATAGATTTAACTACCCCATTAATGAAGGCTTCGATAATTTTTGTTATTCAACGGGTCACGATAGTTATACATATAATCGATGCCGCCTTATTTCGACGACGACGTCTCGTCCTTATAAATGCAGCATGTTTATCCATAGATGCAAATATTTTATCATTCTCATTGAATGGAATTCCTTTTCGAGGGGTGGAAGAAGAGGAGGCTGTCATGTCATTTTCTGTGTCATCGAGGGATATTGAGTCAGCCACGTGATACTTTTGTATATTCGCTGTTCATTATTGATCAATATTAAAAAATTGTGCAAGCCTAATGAGGTTTTATATTTATCTTCGTTGCTGAGCACATTTAAGAGACCGAAGTATGGGGCGTTCGTTATAGTTGTTTTTTGCTACAACTATTAAAAAGATATCAAGAATATATGCTATTGTTTCAATGGTTATGCGATGGCCTTTTTTCAGTAAGTAAATAAATAAATATAATGTATTCAAGTGATTAGATGTGTTCTTTTAAATTAATGATTACAATAATGTGCAAAATTATCATTGGAAGCAAGAATAATATTTGAATGTTGAGATACGGCTATAAAGCTCATCGTAAAAATTAAAGAGTGTTCTGTAGTGGGGCTGCTTCAAGACTACCGAAGGAAGAGGAAGAGAGTTGCAATGAGAGCGATAAAGAAGAGGCGATGGTTGATAGTATTCCCATAGTTCGACCAAAAAGCGCTAAGAAGGGACCGTTCGATTTCGATGGAACTCGACTCGTACAAGAACTCAACAATGAACATACGGTTTGAGCTCTGTTCTTTTTCGTGAAGATCACCTCTTCTCTGAAAGTCACAGTTGTATGTGGATGTTGTGTTGATTTATGGGGGAGAGGTAAGGGGGCGATATAGGTTTTGATGGTTCCATGTTTCAAAAAGCTCTAAAAACATTTGGCGACTGATCGGTTTAATCATTTCATCTTGTTCAGGTAGTAGAGATATATTCGTCCGAAAAGCTTATTTGATGGTTCTTGGTGGATTACTGGCTGAAATCCTACCTTCTTAGTCATTTTGCGCAACTTGAATGATCAAACTGTAGGTAGAAAGAAAACTTTATGCCGTATACAGCATCATTTTTGATATAATCAAGTTAGTGGCATTTCCGATTGAAGGAGATATAACAGTGCAGAAACAAATCCTTATTTCCTTTATAGAGGGAATAATGCCTATAGGTTTCTCGATACCTATTGATGATGCAATAGTCGTACCTTTCCATCTAGCCTTCTCCTTCGTCAACCCTTCATGAAGAAGTCGTAGTTTTTGAAATTCGAAATTGCATGGATCTCATATAATGCTAATTACCATAGTAAGCCGTTTAGGGTGCAATTTGGTGTATGAAGTTTTCGCTTTGTGGACGTTTATTAGCGACAGCCGGTCAAGATAATATAATCCGTGTTTGGGTATTACGTAATCATCTCACATATTTCAATACGATGCGTGAACGTTATAATGCGCATTCAAAGAAGACATCGGCAGTTTCTATGGGCGAAAATTTATTGCAAAAAGCGATGCAAGAAATTGAAAATGATTTTCGCTCTTCATCTACTACGGTAAAATTTTTTTTTTAATTTTTTGAAATTTTTGTGTTTTTTTTTCTGGGGGGGTGGGGGGGGTTTAAATGGGCTTTTGAAGTATTATTTCGTTAGCGCTCTCTCTCTCTGTCTCTCTCAATCACTTCGTTAGCTTCAAATAGAGAATTACTGAGGCTAGAGGTATGAAATTTTACACGTATAACTGTATGACGTGATCGTATAAGATCGTGACTTTCTATTTCATAATTTATAATGATCGATCAACACTGAAAAGATAGAGAGCTAAATGTATGAGAAGAGACAAAAAGTTGTCTTGTTTTTTTTCCGCTGCGATTAGTTTTTTTTTTTCGCTTTATATCGATCAGACTTTCGTCTCTTCTCGATCTTTTGGTAAAAATGGATTTTATGTGGTGATTTATGTAAGCGATTCAAATATGGAGTCATTATTTTGCATATATGTTTTCTCTTTTTTTGTTGGTCGCTTTTGAACATGGCTAGTCAATTGTGGGGAATGTAAAAGCATACTCATTCTTTTGCGACGTTTCCCAATTTTTCGTATTTGTTATTTACTGTTTTCAGCGAGTTTTTTTTTTTACTTATAATTGTGTTTTATCGAAAATATGCTTTACTTTAATTTAATCAACAAAAAGGGTCACTTCACTTTTCCATTATCTATTCAAATCGTTTCCACCTGTTCCGGTTCGGTGCCTCTCTGATGCACTTGGTTTTTTTGCGGCTTCTTGAGAGGATTACTCCATCTTATTGCAGATCGGCCTCTATTTCTTTCAACAATCCGTGTCGTTCATTTTGTTAATCTTTTCGCCATTTTATTATTTTTCATTGTGGATATTTTTTGCCATTCAATGAAATTTCCTCATTGCGATCTCGGTCATCCTGCCTTTGCTTTTATTACCTCTTGGAACTATTCGTTGGTTTTCTTGCCAAGCAGTTTAGTTAATATTATGATTGTTTTCTTTTTCTATAGGCAACTTCATCGAAACATTGCTGTCTCATAATCGGTCTCTTATTCAATTTTTGAACCTAATTTTCTTCTTATATTGTTCTTTACCACGAAGCTCGCTCTCCGTTTGGTACACGAGTGGTTCATTGGTTCTACGGCCGGTAATTATGAGGAGGGAGAGGGAGAGGTTGGCCCGGATCGATCCATTCTCAGTATCACTTAGCCTTGCATAATGGAAGAGATTGGTTTTCGAATGGTGGACGCGACAAGAATGGCAATTGTCTCTCAGTATATTGCAGGTTTTTCGTCGCTTGAGATGGTGTTAACTTCAGTGCTTTAGGCTTGGTTGGATTTGATCCTTATTCAAGCAGCCAAAAGTGCGAGCAGGAGCTGAATGAAGTTTAGTTGGTATCTGAAACTAGCTGTTACTCACCGATACGGGTATAATTACATTTTATTCATACTTTTGCGTCAGCCTTTATAGTTAATTTGCGTTAGCGTTTATAGTCGTATACTTATAGTTGGGTGAAAGTCTGGAATCATCGGAATGTCGTGACGAAGAGCTGGGTGCCGAGAATTGTTTAGTGATGGCACCTAAACCATTATGCACATATCGCGGTCATACGGCCGACGTTCTTGACCTCTCTTGGTCTCGAAGCTATTTCATTCTTTCGTCCGGTATGGATCGTACTGTAAAGCTTTGGCATCTATCAAGACCTGAATGCCTTTGCTGTTTTCAACATATGGATTTTGTTACGTGTATTGCTTTCATGCCAAAGGTGGGAATTTTATTTTATTTTATTTTTTTTTTAAAATTTTATCCTCTTCATTGGCTCTCATTCTATCCTTCCTGCTATCGCTGCTTGAAATATTTGCTATCATTGTACAGGGAGGAGTTAAAAGTCACAGAGGCGAGAGATGGGGAGTGCATGTGTGAGATCTTCCCATCCTAGGTGCAAACATCTAATCTGATTGCACTTGTCGATGTACTACTATAAAAGAAAACGTTCTAAGTTAATATTTCCTATAGGACTTCCTCTTTCATTTCGGTTGGATGATTATAGCTGAGTGGAGGCTATTGGCTATTTTTAGCGCAGGCTAAGTATAGTTTCTATGTGATATTTCATAATTATACATTTCAGTTTGTTAAAATTGAAAATATCATATATTAGAACTCGATGAAGATCTTCTGTTGAATGAGGAGGAAAGTGATCTGCTCGATTTTTTCGGCTATGAAAAGGGAGGAAGTAAGGAGAAATCATTTGATTGTGGATATCTCCTTTGTTTAATGGATGGTTGTTGTGGTTTGCTAACGAAATTGCTCTTTTAGAAATTCTACTTCTACTTGTTGCTGACCTATTTATTCTTCAGGATGATCGATATTTCCTATCGGGCTCCTTGGACGGAAAATTACGATTGTGGCATATTCCGGATAAGAAAGTTGCATTATGGAATGAGGTTGAACAGGTTAAATTCATAACGGCAATTGCATTTGTCAAGAACGGTCGATTTGCTGTAGTGGGTACCTATGATGGTAGATGTTTTTTCTACAGCACCGATCAACTCAAATATCATACCGTCATTGATGTACGATCGAGCAGAGGAAAAAATGCACGAGGACACAAGGTTCGTGCAATTTTCTTTTCGATTTTTTTCTGTAATTCTTGTGATATTATGATGCAGAATTTTGATGCCATTAGAAGGTTGTTAATCGTACGATTGAGAGAGAGAAGGGAGGGGAGGAGGAAGAAGAGCCTAGATCTTTGGCATTACTAGGGAGAAAGAGCAGATGAATCCAATTAGCCATCGTAATGACCAATAGTGCACGTTGTGCCGATCGAGGAGTGACGTTGAATGGAAAGTTGTATTCAAGCATTCGAACACTTGGATTTCCTATCTCCATAGGGAACGAGAAGATTTTACATGTAATGTGTGTTATATTGGATAAAGAATTTGGTTGAATTTTTATGATTTTCCACATATTCCACATTATTAATTTATGAGTTCAGTTTGTTGGAACGGATATGTAGGATGGCTTTTTTTTTTTTGAAACCAAATTCTCGATAATTTTGATCGTGAAATTTTTCGATTTTGAGAATTTTATTTTGAAATCAGTTTCGGATTTTTAAAATTTCTTTGAAGAATTAAATTAATTTAATTTTTAGTCGATTTTTGAAAATATTTTTCTTCTCGTTTAATCGGATTTTATGTTAACTTTATTCAGTGCGTTAAACTATCGAAACGAATGAGTCAATGAGTTTCATATGAAATTGATTTGATTTTACTATCGAAATTGATTTTTACTCTTATCGATTGGAAATATTGGAAAATGTTTTCTCCTCGCAATGTGAAAGTTTCAACAAAAGTAATTATGACTAATTTGTTTTGCATTGTTTTGCACTTTTTTTTCTTTCATTTCAGGTGACTGGATTGGCGGTACATGGAGATAAATTATTGGTTACTTCGAATGATTCGCGAATACGTATGTATGACCTCCGAGACATGGCACTTACATGCAAGTTCAAGGTTCTCTACATTCTCTCTGGTTTTACTAAAGTTCTTTTTGCAATTTGCATGTCACTTTTTTTGAAGGTACTCGTTGTGTGTGCTGTATTTTCAGGCTTCTATGTCCCGTCAGAGAGGGTTACCATCTCTACGGTCTCTCATCATAAACCTTAGGCAGATTTCTAAGTTGCCCTTACAAAGCTTTATATATTCGCATAACATGCTTATAAGCATGCGATTGAAAAAATTTCTTGGTTTTCAGAAGAGAAACTCAACCTCATCGCCAGAGATGTTTTGACCTTCCTGTTTCATCGCAGCATTATTGCTGAATTGATAGCGCTTAGAATTCTCGTTGCGTATCGCGGTAGTTCGTTTGAATGGCCATTACATCTTTCCCAAGTTGTGTATAGATATGCAGAAACTATACGCTGATTATCACTTCTATATTGAGGATTCAGAAATGTTTTGTGGATAAGCTTTTTGCTGTGGCTCTGAACATACGGAGCGATCGTGCAAGAAATGTGGAAATCCATTTTGTGATGTAAATATTTATTGCAAAAATTCACTGCTGTGATTATAGGGTGCACAGAATGAAAGAAGTCAAATAAGAGCGTCATTCTCGCCTGATGGTAAACACATCGTATGTGGCAGTGAAGATCGTTATGTTTATGTGTGGACGACCGCTGATTTGCCATCTTCACTTGCCGTACGCAAAGATCGCAACGATTCTTGGCAACGTATAAGATGTAAAGTTTTGATGCTCATTAAATATGTCTAAAAACTCTGTGAAAATATTTGGAATTTTTAGCGTTGTTTGTGACGGCAAGGAGAATAGAAAGAAATCTAGAGGATGAATAAAGTGGAGTTAAAGACTCATTGACAGGAGTATCAGCCATGCATTGATCGGTCGAGGATATAGTATATCGGCTCACCATATTGACAGCCGTTGAAATAGTCGAAGGAATATCCAGTTGATTTTATTTCGAAAGCAAAATTAATTGTGTTGATGTTTTTTTCTTTCTGGAGAGGATCTCATTATTGGGCTCTAAAGTGTTGAAGGGCGCTATGTTCGGTCTAATATCCCATCAGAGGATGAAAAACGGTGATTGCGGAGCAGGAAGGTGAGCACGTAACCGGTACGTACTACGATCCTGAGAGAAGATAAAGAGTGGGCTTCCAGCGACACTTAAAATGTGGTCTGCTAATTGTTTTCATCGAAGAGAGATGGATCTCTGCCGGCAGACAACCTGCCCGATAGGGTTCAAGAGAGTATGGGGGGTTACACCTGCCGAAGATGGGTCCAACGCTGCATTATCGACCAAGCGTGCTTATTCCAACTTTTAGGGAGACTCACACTAAATGCCACCGTTTATAGAGGGGGGGGGGGGGGAGGGGGATATACTGCACGACTGTTTGTTGTGTTGTGCAAAAAGGTCAGATGTACTCTGATGTTTGAGAAGATCAAATATGTGCACTGATTTGGCGTGACATAGCATAGCATGCTTCCACGCCTATACAAGTCGCTCCAGAATTTGCCCCGTCCATAATGATTGGCAGATTAAGCAGAATGTCCCATTTATAATAACTGACTGGAAAGCACTTTCAATTGGGTTTTGTGCTTTATAATAAGTTGGCTGTGGTCAGCTAGGAGTGTCAATGTGGTCAGTCGTATGAGCGAAGTTAGTGGAAGGTAGCCGAAATGTAGTACCGTTAATCAGAATTGGGCTTAATGCGGATATACCGATCAGGTCTGCTTTCAGGTCATTCGGCTTGCGTTTCGGCGGCAATCTTTGCACCACGACCGCAATTGTTTTTGTCATTATTGGAACAACGTCGCAGTGGTACCGAAGAGCGTAGATATGAGCAGCCAGGCGCACATCTCAAAAGTGCTCAAGAGCGACAATTACATGGCGATGTGATTATATCGGCCGATTTAACTGGTTCGATAAAAATTCTCGTCAATAGGACGAAAATTAAAGCTGGATCGTCGAATTTCTTTGCCACCGATATTGCATAATGTCTCGTTTTATGTGAATTTCATTATGCTCTAAGGTTATCATTTATCAACTGCATTTGCTTCAATTAGAAAAATTTTATTGTTTTGCAAAAAAAAAAGTCTTCTAATAAGTTCGGGAAATTCGTTTAGCGCTTTTTGATACCCGTATGCGATAAGTTTGCTATATGATTGTCTATTTGTTGCAAAAGATGGCAGAGATCATAAAATTTAACGCATCTGAAGGATATGAAAAAGTAACGCGTAGAAATGATCGTTTGAGATGGCGCTACCCTCTTCTGTGTGTCGTTTTTTTTTTTGCACGATTTCGATTCTCCTATTGCGTTAATTTAGAAGTACCATGCGTGAATTGTCGGATTTTTTTTTCTCGCTGCATTTTCGACTTGCCGTTTTATTTATTGTTTATTTTCTATGATGCGATATTTTTGAGAAATAGTAGAGAGAGGATTTTTAATTTTGAGAGCAATTAAGGAAATAAACACCTTTATAATCGTTATTTTAATAAAATAAAAGAAGAAAGAATGGAATAAGAATTGGATGATATTTTAATTAAGAGATTTTAACCATCTATGGCTAAAATGTGCTAATATTAGAATTTTGTTTTGATATGGAAAATGGTAATTTTCAACATTTATTAGTTGAGAAGTAAAATATCATATGGGAAATGAAATTCTGATTTTTAAACTGTTCGAGGATTTGAGTATAAGGCAAATCAAATATTGAGCCTATCTATAATCGGCGAAAAATTCACAGAAAGCGAAGGAGTTTTCATTTCATTCCATCGTTGATCATGCTATCGCTATATAAATGTCTAAATTCTTTTTTTTTCCTCAATTCCATTGAAGAAATAAATTCATTTTTTTTTTTGGAGATAAAAATTTTAGATTTTTAGACTATATCATCGATAAGACTAGTGGAATTGGTTAGGTCGTCATATTAGTATCCATTCGATTAAACAATCTTGTCTCTTCTTTTCTCTCATCATGCTTGCATTTTTTTTTTTTTCAATAAGTAGAGATGCATTTTTTTCATACTGACTTGCATGAATATTCATTTAAATTGTTACTACTCTTATCTCGCTATCGAATCATCGGAGTTTCAGTTTTGATTACTGTTTTCTGATTGTCTCTATTTGTTTTGGAGAGGTGTTCTACTTGTATTATTTTTCTCTCTTTCACTGATTTGTAAATATTTATGTTCCTTTGTTTCATTGGGTATTTTTCGGGTTTATGATTCTATTTTTCAATCTTTGGAGCATATTTGGAGTTTCGTCATTAAACGTTCCGATCAATATGATTGGCATAAATCTTAGGTTCGGATCAATGATTTTGATAGGTAGCAATATCTATATGTAAATGTGATGGGAGGATTAAATAAGGGAATTGAATAGGGATGTTTCATTAACATCGAATTTACAACGCTTCATTTCGTTTATTTTGGTGAATTTTTGAGTGAATTTTTTCTACAGCTTGATTTTTTTTTTTTAAATTATAAGGATCATAGTAGCGCTCATTTTTATAGATTTCTTTAGTGGAGCTTAATTTCTTATTTCGATTTGATTGTTTTCTTCATCGCTAATGCTTCTTCGCTGCTCTTTCATCTCCTTTCGTTGACTTTTTGGGCATCCCTTCTTCTTGCATTTTTTTTTTCGAAAATATCACTTCCTTCTAGAATCCTCTATTGAATTAAGTAAACGATTACGATGCTACTATTTTATATGGAAGTATATTGTTTAGAAACAAATGGCGTTATTTGTTTCAAAATTGATTGATGAATTATTGAATGCATTTAATCACTTTTATACTTCATTGGTAGCGTAAATTTGCATTACATTGCGTTCATATTGGAATTCTCTTCCGTCGAACTTTTTTCTTTTTTGACAATCAATAATTATTTCATTTATCAGCATCATTTCTAGTCTATTTTCATTACGCATCAATCATTTCTGGAGTGAACGAAGGATTATAATCTCGTTATTGTATACATTTATATGGAAATGCTAAACATGAGTTTATTATATAGTCATCGTAGTTGGGATAGAATCTTAATAGAAGATACTAGCATAATTTAGAAAAAGAAAAATTCTAATAGCGATATCAGAATTGACTGAAATTGGATTTATTTTTATTTGTTCAATTGAAAGAGGTTGCATAGATCATATAATATGAAAATTTTTTGAAATTACTATGGTCATATGAGTAAGTATCTTATAGTCTTTTAATTAGAAATCTTGTAGGTGGATATGCCGGACAATTCTTTAAATGATCATATTGATTGATCGACTAAAGCGAATAAGTTGAGGATCATGTTTATATAGAAGTAATGGTTCGTATATAAATATGCTAATTAACTTCATTTAATATTTAGACCATTATGGTTCTAATTTTTTTGGACGAAGGCAACCTAATAGTGGATAGATCTCTAATTTTGATTGAAATTTATAAGATCTACGAAACGGATTGATATATTGCATTGATAAACGATAATATAAGTGCAATACTATTGAATTGACGTATTGGGTGGTCAAAGTTGTTCGAAATGTTTATTGTAATGTATACAGTAAACTCGCCGATATTACACATATATCGCTACTGGTAGATATGGAAGTGCCTTGTTGCGATAAATTATTCGGTTTGACCATTGGAGGAATCAAATTACAATTCGAGTGGTTTACTCTTGCCATGATAATATTTGTTGTTGCTATGGAATTTTGTATCTTTTTTCTTGTTTTGTGGAATTTACTTATTATTAGTTTACATATATATATATATATATATATATATATATATATATATATATATATATATATATATATATATATATATATATATATATATATATATATCGTGGATTTTGAAGGAATATTATCATGCATTTTGAAGGAAATAGAGAGGAGAATGGGCGAAAGTGGTTACTGGAGAATTTGGGGCACGATTATAAATAGTAGAATTGATGTTTGGTCCTCTCACTCAGGTGGTGTAGGAAAGACCCAGCAATGCGGCATAGAATTCAGGGAGTATCATCACTATGAACTATATGGGACTGAAGGCTTTGTTATGCAGATGTTAGTGCTCAATCGTGTCTTCCATGTGATGAGCAGACTTCGTTTCTCACGAATGCTCTCATCAAAAGGCGCTCCATCAGAGATATCTGCGGAGCACATTGTACCTGTGGAATCCACCAATGAGGAATCAACTCCGGAGCCATCCTCTTTGGAGAGTGTCGAAGTGGATGCGTTAAGCGTCGATGCAATGCTCGACAATGTGATCGAGAAACAAGCCTATAGCAAAGAAGCACTTACCAAATTAAAGTAAGTCTGAGTTGTTTTGTTTTTTTTTCATTTAAAAAGCGTACATTAGTAGGATCGGGATTTCTGATGGATTTAAAGGCGTTGAAATATTTTGTGAAAAAAATTGAGTTGCAATTTTTTAATTATATAATTCAAAAAAAAAAAAATTTAATTGTGCCACTCATTTAATACGGACCTCTTCTATAAATTCTCAGGATAGTTGAATATATGAGCTGCCTTTCTTCTTAGAGAACAATTTTCTCTTTTATTTCTAGGGGTAAATGAAAATCAACGAATTGATTCCATTGTTGAGAGTTTGAAGAGTTGAGAACATAGTTTAGTCACTAATTTTTTTTTCTTTTTTTTTTGAACTGTATTCGGTTTATTGTTTCTCATTTTATTGTTTAATTAGCCATATTTAGTCACTAATTTTTTTTTTTTTTTTTTTGGTAATGGGAATGTTGACTATAAGGGTTTATTGTTTTTGTCATTATATCTTTAATTGCCTATTGGAGTCTACTTATTTTATATTAGAAGAATGATGAGATGATATGATGTATACAACTAATATTGTTTATTACGTCGATGTATTTAGTTGCAATTTTCAGGTGCTTATTGCATTTTGGATTTAATTATGCAATAAGTGGTGTTTGTATAGATTGTTACAGGTTGGACACATATCCATTTTATGTGGAACGTGAATGGTGGAAAGAAGGTAAGCGGATGACATTTTGGTCGACATGGCGAATGCTCAAGGATATAAAACGGAGGCGAGTATTGGCGGAATTAGGTCCTGATAGGATGCGTCTAAAAGCATTAAAATCGAATACAATATTACCTCAAGCAATACGTGATGAATGTGCGGAACGCTTGCATAATATGGATAGATATTCGAGACCGAATCTCATATTGAATATGTGTCAATTCACAGGGAGACAACGTGGCAAAATTAAACCTTATAGAGTGAATAGACATATCTTCAGGTACGCTAATTTTGCTTTATTTGTTCTTCGATTTATTGAAATTATATGATTTATTATGAAGCGTTTTTCAGGTAGGCACAAAGATGAATCTTTGTTTTTTCTTTTTTTTTGTGTGTTAGATCGATGGGAGTTGGAGGAATATCATTTTCTATTGCGTTTATTTAATAATTACGGTAGCATCCGAAATTGTGATGATGTTTATGTGTCAAGGCACAGCATCATACTTCATAAATTGTGTTTGTTATTGTGGTATCTCGTAGAGATGGAACAGCTTAGGTGGCGCGTTTTCCCAAATTTTAGTTACCTTATTAAAATGGCATAATGAGTCAAACATCAATCGGTGGGGAATTTTTTTTTTTTTTTTTTTTTTGAGAAATCGCTTCATTTAAGAACATAAAATTATATATCGGATTTTTTTGTATATACGTTATCTATCAACTATACCTCACAGAGGCAAATTAGAAGCTTGATCGTTATGAGGTATGTAGTCATATCGTAGATGAGTTTGTACCTTCTAAAGGCCCGAAATTGATCGCAACTTCAGCTAACAGTGAGTGAGATGGAGGGGAAACCGAATAAATCGTTTTCGACGCCGATCTCGGTGCATTTTGGCGTAGCAAAGAATTCATTTGTTGTGTAGGTTTCTATGTCTGCATGGTTCAGTTGGAAATCTTGTATGCCGTTTGAATGGAACGTCAGTGTTTCTTGTCGGATCCTGGGTCTAGGCCTAGGTTTCATATTCCTAGCTAGGCATTTCTTGGCCACTTGAATTTCCTCTGCGTACCGAATTTCCCAGTTTTCAATTGCAGCTGGGGACGAAACATTTTCTTCAAATATTCTTCTCCAATAAATCGAGGGGTTTGCGGAATGAAAACCTCTCCCCTCCATTGAGTTTCGTCCTCTTTGAAATAACTTCGGAGATGCCAATTACATGTTAGTGGTACGATGAGCGTTTATATTGCGTATATATTTCCTAAACATTGACGAAAATTTCTGTTTAATAAATTTCTCTTGCGATAAAATAATGATCAATTAAATCTGGTCTTATGATATATGAGTTGTTATCACTGATGGGATGAGGCAATATCGCCATTTTTGGAACGTTGATTGAGAGCTGTTTCCGTTTAAATTATCCAGTAAAATCACTCTCTCGGGTGAGCAATTTCCGAGTGAAGAATTTTTCAAAAAGTGCTCATCATTGTGCCTCGACACGTGAAGCATTTTCAATTTCTAATTCTTCTTCTTTGCTATCCACTTTTTTTTTCGATTGGAATCTCCGTCCGTTCAGAGTAGCTTTCTAACTTCCGACTATCCTCTTGTCAATTGGAAATCGATGAGAGAAGAAAATCTCGTATATTTAATTTATATGTTGCCTCATTTAGCTATATATTGATTTGTTTAGCTTTGATTATAAGATTAACAGCATTGTATTCTAGATAGTATTGTTATGATTGAATTGTTTTGAGGCGTCTCGCCGATCATGGTCAATTAAGTGGAGTGCAACGTGCGATGTGGTAATCGACGAATGTGATCTCTTCAGTGATTTTTTTTTTCTTTTTAGTTCGACAGAAATAAAGATATATAAATAATGTTTTCAAGTTTCATTTGTAGTGGACGGTTGAATTCCGTATAGGTGCTTATCTAATTTTGTTTGCATCATTTATATTGGCTTTATTTAAAAGAAATTTTACGTCTATATTATCATGTATGCAATATTTCAACAAAATTGGATATGTCATGATGGGATTGATGGGTGTCTATCTATAAGTTCGATTAGTATGCATCCGATTATAAAGTAGGCTTAGAAATTTTGTGGACAATCGATGGCCGATTAGTTGATTTCTGAATAGATGCATGGGTAAGTTCATAGGGAAGTCCGTATTCAGGATCAGTTAAGTAAAACAGTAGGTAAGTTGGTATTGTACCTATATGTGCACCTGTAAGGTGATAGAAAAAAGCCAAGAGCTAACAATTGCAAGGTTGTTTATGAGGAATAAGATGAAAGAATATGCGAGTCGAATATTTTATAGTTATATAATTTTGATGATATGCAAATAAGCAAATAGTCCGTACATAGATCGTTGATCCGAATGTGATTGAATTTCTTTGATAATTGAATATTCGTGGAAGTCATTAGCAATTTGTGATTGGATGATTTAGCATATGAGAAAGAGTCATTGGAATATAAAATTCTCTGAAATTCCGCATTGCTCGTCATTTGTGTGAAATGGCTAAAAACTAAACAACTATATGGGGAGTTTTTACTAATGATAAGGGAATTGAGGTAATATAACATTTTGAATTTCTAACAAAGTAACAAGTATAATTTGCACGTGGGATTCGTGTTTTGTTTCGATTTGTTTAGCTCGGCAAAACACCTGAAAGAAGGGGGAAAGGAAGGGAGGTCGATAGTAGTTTAAGTTTTTCATGGGGATAGATTGGTGGAATTTGAAATTATTGAAGCCGGCAGGATTGATGATGTTGTCTGCTTTTAAGTCTAGTCAGTTGTTATCTGACGTTTAATAGTTGCAACAGAAAAGTCTTCCATCATTTCCGCCTCTGTTGGGAAATGATCAAATAGAGCTCCACCTCCACCCCCCCCCCCCACCTTTTCCCTCCTATTTATTGTGCAGTGCTTCATCTGGATGTTTTCGCATCTGCCGTTTTCAGTTTCCAGTAATTCAGCAGCGTGGAGATGAAGCTTCTCGTTTCGATGACGCTTCTGCTACTCATAGGTAGTTCTTTCTTTCATTCCTGCAGCTATGGCTGTTCATTTATATTTGTATTTGCATATATATATGCTTTATATATATATATATATATATATATATATATATATATATATATATATATATATATATATATATATATATATATATATATATATATATATATATATATATATATATATATTTCGCAAATTTAGCCAATTTTATGGTTTTTCAAAAATATATTTGTAGTATTTATTGTAACATATTTGAGCTAATTGTTCATCACTGAACTATTTACCAAAGTGCGTTTAGCGCATTCGGCTGAACTGAGGAAAGGTATAGCGCCAGGATAAACGTTTTGTTGATAGGCGTAATGCGAACTTGAGAACTTGGAATTTGATTTCTTTTCTTGTTTGAAATTTAAACCGATGCAAAAAAAATGTCGAAATTAATATTTTTTACCTTGAAAGCACTAATGACGACAACAAAAGTGAAAAAACTGTGTATCTAGAACTCTTCGATAACGTTTATGTTTGTATCAGTTTGGAAATGGTGGATGGCGATCATACTGAATCCACTCATAGGTTTCACAGAGTTACGACACAAAAACTCCTTGCATATACGGGTTGGTTTAACTTGCTGGCAACTGTTTTTTTTTTTCAAATATTGTGCACCTTTATAAGGTCAGGTCATTATTTCGTTAAGTTAGTTAAAATTTCAGTGGCAACCTATGGCTCCTCAGTGTATTTCACAGCGGCACCCACATCTGTGCACCTGCCGAAAGAAGCAGTTCTAAGCGCTCCGGAGGTGCCGATGTTGAATAGTTTCTTATTGGGATTGTCGTCGAAGGCTCCATTAACGTGGACAGGCACTGGTGATCTATTCTCAAGGCCTAAGGCGCTCGCAGTTGGTATGTGTTAATTTGGTCGAACTATTCATTTATAGAATGCATTGTGAAACATGGATATATATGGCGTGGTTTGGGAGCTTCTGTTTATTGCATCATGAAATTTTTGCTAATTGCATCATGAAATTCACTTCAGTCACCCCCCTCCACCCCCACTTCCCCATCCAGCTCCTCACCTTTGTTTTCTAGGTCATATCTTATGCGTTCTGGTTAGGCAAAATGTCGCCTCAAAAATCGTACCATTGAGCCCTCTGTTGAGTTGATAAGGTCATCTAGTTGAGGGCACTTTAAGCATTACCATCGTTGTGTCGATCCCTGTTTAAAGCGCTCTAAGGAGTTGCTTGAAACATACGAATCATAGGTTGCTATTGCCTTTTCAGGTGATGATGAACTTCCATGGAGAGTTCTAGAGTTATCACTATCAGTAATTTTTTAAAATTCGATCTTGCATCAAAATCAGCTGTTGCAAGTACTCCTGTAAGAAACTTTGACATCTAACACGAGAATTTTGCGAAAGTATTGATTGAAATTATGAAATTCCTAATGCTTTTATGCTGTTATGCTTTATAATTAGCCGATCCTATTCCTAACCAGAAAGTAACTTCATTTTTTGGAGTAAATTTAAGGACATCTCCAATTTTGAAGGTGGGGGGGGGGGTATTCGATGAAACGACACTGACCCAGAAATGGAGATTTTTTTTAGTATCGGTGATGGGTGTAAAAACGATGTCGCTCTCTCATCTAAAGGCAACCTATACATTAAATGGTGACGTTACGAATATGGATTCTGTGAGTGAAACGTTGAAGCGAACATTTGATCCTGGATTTGAATGGATAGAAGCAACGTCGGGAAAAATCAGCGGAACAAAAATAGCAAGCGTAGCGAGTGAGCAGCAAGAGAAGCAGGTTAAGGCGCATGTGGCTCCGCTAAGAGGTGAAATCCAGGACATATATAAGATCGCTGATTCGGTTGGTATTTAAATGCTCTTGAATTCTTATCTCATTGATAACTTGATAGTTTTGCTCACGAAATGAATTACTTACCATTTTGATGGCACTGATACGTGATATGAGCTATAAAGTTAACTACTACTCTTATGATTGCTTGTGAAGTACTTATCTTGCGAATAGTTTTTTACTCGAAATTATTACTCGACAATGGTAATTAATCCTAAAGATCACGACCATAGTTGTGGAGAGGAGAGGGAGGAAAGTGTGAACGAGTAATCGCCGTTTCGATGCCTCCTATTAAAAATGCTTAGTGATTTCGATGCTTAATCGTGAAACTTCCTTTGTTCGTTGCATATAAGAAAGTGTTGTAATGTCTCTTGTAAGGCAAGAGCCTTTCGATTAGTTTTATGCGAATGAGCTCAAAAATATTATAATTGCCCCCGTGAACACGTTTTTTTAAGGAATACCGCTACGCAAATTCCCCCCTTCCCCCCCCCTCCGTTTTCGAGTCCTAAATCATGGTTGCAATTGTAATTTGGTTCATCTAGTAAAATATTGCATAATCATAGTACTAATCAACTATTTGGTTAGAGCGTTTATTTGCGAACAATGATTAATTATCTATAATATCAGGTAAGGAGGTAAAGTCTCATTCGAATGATACGTTTTTTATTGTTAAATGTATCCTTTTGCTCTTTTATTAGTTGTGTTATATATGTGTGTTGTAATTTTTGCTACGAAAACATTGAAGATTTATTAGTAATTAATCGAAAGCCGGAAATGTTTGCCGTATTATAATGCTTCTAAATTGCTTTGAATTATTTGCCCTCTTCGTAATTATGGCAATATTTTTCTTTGATAAGCATCATTTCATACCTGATAGTAGCCTATAAAAAACAATAGGTCTTTCAAATAACCTTGAATAGAGCTCGATAGCTATAGGAATACCATTTTGAAGGGATGAGAAGATCGTTAAGGATGAAAGCCTTTGCTGAAAGAATCTTTGTTAGTGATCACATATCGATTTTGTGCATGTTTCCCCCCCCCCCCCCCCTCCCCTTTTGAATATGCAGTTTGCTTTTTTTTGCAGTTGAAGAAATCAGGTGCTCAACTTTCTGCATCGGCACCGACACTGATTACGATCCGAGTGACGGGTTTACCGATCGCAGCGCAAATCTCATACGACGATTATAAGAATGGAGTGAAAGAGCTTGAAGCAGCCATCGATTATCTCACAGAAGCATTGTCGGCTGCATATGGAGATCAGGCAGTTGTCGAAGTGACTACCGAACAGAGTCCTGATGTTATGAACGTTGATGCTGCTTCACAACTGCCGCATAAGATTCGCAAGAGAGAGGCACGCTTTCTTTCTTTTAGTGTAGATGTGGGGGAGGGGTTGGGATGCTTTCAGTTTTGGAAATAAGCAGATTCATTATTATTTTGTTGCTTACGATTGCCATGGAGTGGAGATTAAACGTAGTCGTGATTGACCACTTGCGGGTTAGGTTTTTTCCGGAATTCCAGGATTTAGTAGATTTGTTTTTGATGTGAATGAGGCGTTACTGCTGAGAGTGATTTATGTTAATTGCACTGATACTGAGATCCAGTCATTTCTTCCAAGGCGGGATTTTGATTAGACCACGATTGGGGATGACTCCTGGCTATATGATCACTTGCTTGGAATTTAATGCAGATTCTGATGATTATCATAGACTCGGATGAAAGTTTTTAATCTCAAGATTGGCGAATTTTCATGAACAATACGAAGTTGCGTCCTTTTTTAATGGCGCTATAAAAGAAGGAGAATTTGATGAGTTATTGTCAGCTTTATCTCGCATAAATTTCTTTTAAAGAAAAATTTGTTCATGATCAGTTGCTCGGTGATGAATTACAGCATCAAGAGTTTTTTTTTTTTTTACAGCAGTAGAAGAGCATGATTTTGATTGTATCCCCAGCCGCATTCATATTTGTTGCTAATGGTTGCTGAGGAAATTTCTAGGGAGAGGAGAGCTCATGGATGAAAAGCTGTGTGTTTTTACTTGAGATACGTGAACTTTTACCTATGCTTTGCGCAACCTCCTCTTCGAGTAAGTATACATCTCTGGCGTTGTGGTGAAGGAGAGGAATTCATCTAGTTGCCGATAAAAAATTTATTTTTCTTTCAATCTCATTTTTCGGCGTGAATTTTATGTGGATTCTTTCCGAATGATTCTTATACCCAGTTGTTTTTTCTACTTGCACGTTTTAAATTTTAGTTAAAAACTACGAAAATTTCGCTTTTCGAAGAAGGAGCAACAAGAACGTTTCTATGCAGCAGTGTTGCCTCATAAAACGCTCAGAAAGTAAATGAGAGTATTGAAATCAGGTCAACCAGAATACAAACGTCTTTGCTTTCAGGCGTTGCCTGCTTCTGAGGCGCATATCGTCGAAATTCGTCGTGCACTCAACGTTTATCAAGTGAGTTATTTTATTTATCCATAATTGTTGCATTCGTCGAATACTTGGGAAAATTTGTTCAGATGCGTTTTTATTAATTAATCCTGAAGTTGGTTCAACAGTTCCGGATTCACTTTTAAAGTAAATGATGTCCTGATGATTGTATAGGAATCTCCATTGGTTGGTTATGAAATGATTCACGAATTTTCCATCTTTTGACGAAAAACATTTATGAAGGTAAATATCGAAGGTAAAAATGTTCATAACACGGTATGCTTTCTTTAATTTTTCGTTTTTTAAAGAGGGATTCCCAAATTTTCAAATAGATAGCCGATCAGATGATGCAACTCTTTCTTTACCTTCTCCTGTTTTCGAATATTTTTTTTAAAGCAAATGTGTAAATAATTTCTGTGAAAAAGTTTTACGAATAACTACCAAAAAGGTTGTCGCCATTTATTTCTTCCGAAGGAGGAAATTCCCATCTGCTTTCTATTGATCGACTCATTTCGCGTAAAATCTTGGTGGAGGGTTTGATTTTGTCCCCCTTTATTCGATAGTTTCTAATCTCATTTTTTATGCTTTTCGTATTTCCCGATCACTATAATCCTTCTCATAGTTCTCCATATCTTCATCTTTTTTTTTTGCTATGAAAACTATGTCTTACGTGGTCTGGAAGAAAGGAAATTAGGATAAACTATATCGTATTATTATTTTATCGTTTTTTATATGCTATCAATAAAATATGACAAATTACAGTTCACTTCATCCGACTATCCGGCAATATTCGCCATATTCGCAGGCGTCATTATAATTCTTTCAATAGCTGTACTCTTCATTGCGGTCGGTATTTGGAATATGGATCCGGGCAAGGATTCAATCATCTATCGAATGACAACTACAAGAATGAAGAAAGACTGATTTCGATAAGTCATCCTCTACCGATTTGATGAGTCACAGAAAGAGATGATGGTATGTGTCATCCATCGTTCTGAGTTCTGAGTCGATCGGAGGGAGGCCTCTTTGAGAGATCTTTGAAGTTTTTCATTTGCAATAGCAAATCTGCAGCGGTCCTAATGCTTCTTATTTGTTTCCTCTTGGTAGGTTTGCATTTATTAAATATCCGAAGTTGGTTGATTCCAAATTCGTCGCCGCCTAATTGGAAGAGATAGAGAGGAAGGGAGAAGGAGATGATCAACCGAGACTACTTCACTAATAGAAGATGGCGTTGCATTCTCTAAGGCTTTACCTCCGGGGTTGGAATTTCAAGATTTACGAACTCGTTAATAGCACTGTTCTCTGTTACCATTCTAATCTTTTGATGTAGTATCATAAGGGAGTATTGTTTTAAGTATGACCGTTATTATTTCGAGGAGCTTTCTAAAGTAAAGGTGGTGAGAATTTCAGGTCGAATTGTGGTTTCTTGGATTATTCATCGTAAGATTGAAAGATTATTCAGTTTCTATTGCACTTTTCGATATTTCGCTTTGATTTTAAAAGCTCCACTGTGGCATTCCCTTATATTTATGATTGTATGGCATTATTTACTTCTTTGATGCTTCGTTTAATCTATATTTGTTTTTACTCGCAACACTTCATGTCATGAAATATTTCCAGAGATTAGTTGATGTTAGGGAATTTCCTTCCGGAAAAAATTGTGGACACTCAAGGCAATCGATGAGGTTGAAGCAATTTGCCGAAATGATATGTTAGAAATTTCTCCACTCACTGCAAAAGGTGAGTGATGAAGTTAGGTTTGATGTTTAGTATTCATTGCTGACGATATGAAACTATGAATTGTTTGTTATTCTTACATGTTTTAATTAATAATACTGTTATTGTCAACGTCTATAAGATCCACGCTGTATACGAATAAGTTGATCAATAAAGTCATACAATTGTGATGGCAATGAAGGAGTCAAAAAGGAGTTATTTGAATAAAAAAAAACCGGCTATATTCAAGAGAGGGAATTCCATTAAATCGAGATGGATTCATAACAATTAGCGTCGAATCATATATCGAAAAGCTCCATTTTATAATCATTCGCCGCTATTTGTTTAGTTCATCTTGATTTAATAGGAATCAATCACCGATGAAGTAGTTTGTTTAGAGTCGTTCACAATAGAGTGATGTTTCACTCTTGGAACGCCAATCATTCGATATGTTTCGATGTCGTGGAGTAGGTGGTGGAGTAATACCACGAGTCCTATTGTGACCTCTTCCACCTCGTGTTTCTCGTTCCACTCTAAAATATGCCGGATTGCGTAGATAAGCTAGCTCGCTTAGATCGATGAGACTACGTCCAAGTTCACGTGATGCCTGCAATAATGAGATGTGTCCTTCTGAACAGTTTTTTTTTCTTTGAAGTTTCCCTCAACAAAGAATAGGTAGATTATGCGAGAAAGAGAGAGGAATATGCGAAGCCAGATTTTTGCTTTCCGGTCAGTCCTGTGCATATGAACTCTAATCCATTGCGCATCATAAATGCTGTACGAAAATAAATTATATCTCTATTCAATTAAATGCTTAATAAGTCATATGCGAGATGAAAGATTCTCTCATGCGAATTCGACACTCATATGGTGCGAATATGTGATTCCTTAGATGTCCGGATACATTTGTCCTATGATGTAATGCTTTAGTTCTTTTTATCACGACATATATACTTCGTGGTGATTACTTGTTTTGTTGCTGCTGTATATGTCGATTTCGTGCCGAATGACTCATGAAAATCTCAAAAGCGGTGCACTTCTCACTCACTCCTATATGATTTGTAATATTATTCGTTTTCGAAAATTGAAGCATATTGGAAGGGAGCTTCTTTAGAGGTTAGGTTCGTTGAAGTCACAGGCTCAAAAGCCTAGAAAAAAAGGCGTAAATCCTATGAAAATCAACAGGGAGAGAGCTCCATATCCCCGGGAGTTTCCTCTCTTTTTTTTTTTGCTGTCAGCATTCCTACGACATAAATTTATTCGCAACTTCCCGAAATCACGTATCAAATACGACTTCGATATGAGCCAAAAAAAGGCTTATCGAAGCTAAGGCTATTTTTTAGGCTATTTTTCAAGGAAATGGAACTTAGCACTCCAACTCTTCCAGGAACTTTTTTTTGGCTATTCGAAGATTTTTATGGAAGTTACGATATTTTGTGGTAGATTATAGATACGATAAAATCGTATTATGTAACTGAAGATGTGACAAAAAAACACATTTTTTTAAACATCTTCTGCTTATATACAAATATTTCACGTTATTGTTTTGTAGATAGATATGCGCGCAATACGAATGCAAACAATTTGCATCGTATTGATAAGTTTTTACTCGTTGATGATGCTTAATCGTTGAATGTAACTGCTGAAAAAACATCTATGTGTTGCTGAAATTTCGCAAAATTGCAACACCTTTCCTCCCTTAGGTTTGGTTTTATCTCACATTGCTCCTTCCCCTCCCCTCCATCTCTCCCTCCCTTTCCCTCCCCTCACCTGATTAGGTGGAAAGACGTTGTAGAAATAGGGTCTACTTCATTTCTTCATCATTCTTGCCCAATACCGAAGGAAAAAATGTATTCCGCAAGAAGTTTCCTGCGGCACGCATTTACTTTTTCAATCACTAAGCGGATCAATCTCCTCCTGATAATTAATACACTCATCATGGTTTGTGACTGGAATAAATTACCATTTTTGAGGGTTTATTACCTGCACGAAATAAACCGAGAAAAATTTTCAACCACTTGCTATAGGAACTGGATAGTGCAAATACGCTTTTCCACACTCTTAATATTTTTACTAACAAGATTCCATTGCAACGTTGAGATTTTTTTTTTTGAATATGCAAATAGACTTTAATATTATACAAATCTTAAATGAAATACTTCAAACGGAAATCAAAAGAAATTAGATGGGAAACTTACGGCGAGATCGTCACGTAATCGTATACATCGCGTAGAAGGATGAGCGAAGAATTGATCGGTTCGATTGATACGCTTGAAAGCACCACCTCTATAATCAAATGAGAAAAATTATGCAGTAAACGTTTTCAATAGTTTCTAGACAAATGAGTTGCATTCTATTGTTGTCTTATAATTTGTGGATAAAATCTTGTCAACTGCCTCCAAACTTGTCGAAATGGGTTCATCCGGAGCTAAAGTATAGTCCTTCCGGAGAAAAATGCGACCACCTGAAGTCAAGACATCGGGCCGAACATTTGTACAATCTCATGGCCCCATCGTTGTGTAATGCTGCGCGCGCATCCTGCGCCCAACTTCTATAGTCGTGCGTATATTTAGTAAGTTTCAACTAGATCTGTTCAATTTGGATCCAAGAAACGGAAACTGGCATGCATCCCTAACGTAATTTACCTGCAAAGTTTCACCCATTTAGCACAATATTTTCAAAACGTGTCACTCGAAAACTGAGTTATGATTTATATATATATATATATATATATATATATATATATATATATATATATATATATATATATATATATATATATATATATATATATATATATATATATATATAATATATATATATCGATATGCTTATATGGATTTCATAAGCATCTTCTGAAAGTAGAAGTGTTTAGAAACGTTGCAATCCATTCGCATCTGTGAAAATCTACTTTCTTCCTGGCAATAACTGAATCATATATTTACTAGCAAATTCGGAGTGAAGAGCAGTCTGATAACTAAAGCTTTTGAGTTCAAAAATTTACTCAGTATCAACTGTAGATAATATCGGTTATAGAATGAATGCATTAACAATAACCAATGATCCACTGTCTAAAGCAATGGCCATTCATTATGCACTAGGCTGGATCGGCAATTCATCTTCATAAATGCTCATTGCGTAATGCTCAGATATGTTGACCCCTTTATTATAAACTTCAAATATTTTGTGAAGTTCTATTGAAAGCAATTATAAAATAGGAAACGGTAGGTGGACCTAAAAAATAGCCTTAAATAATCCACAGGTAGGCATACCTGGGTTGTCTACTGCTTGAATATGGTGAATTCGATGTCGTATAATGAGATGACGATGTGCAACTATCGTTCGATAGAGCATTCGACTTTTCAGTTAGTGCTGCCGATGTTATAAATGAAATTTCATCGCAGCGTATTTGTGAATCGGCGCTTGCAGATGAGGATGCTGTCTCGGATCCTTCAAGTGGTTGGCATTCAATAATTTGCATATTTCATAAAATTCAAATCGCAATGAAGATAATTTTAAAAATCAATACAAACTAATGAAATAATTAATTGAATAATTTTTTCTCGTACAAGTATATGAGTAATCCAGATAATTGCATGATCTGATCCAAAGATTCTCAAATGGATATGACTAGAAAAAATATGGATAGAATGAGTGTTTGGTTAGGATGCATAAAAATTCTGACTCCGGAGCCGGAGAATTTCCATATTATTTGAAATTTCAAGTTTAGCTGTCTCAGGCAGATGCACAAGTTGCGATTACAGCACGGTTTCGTAAGCGCTTCTGGATGCGACTTGAAAAACCTTTTTTAGTGCAATTCTTGCATATGCAAACAGGCTGATTATGTTTGATCATGTTCAGGCCTGGTCATAGAATACAGGAAGGTAGGAAAGAGGACATCGAAGTGAGAGATTCTAGAATTAAACATCGATTTCATTCTTCAATAATCAAGCATTTAGCATTCGAAGAAATAATTTCTAAATTTATGACGTCATTCTTGCAACGTGACAGTCGGGTGATTGAAAATTATAAACCTGATGTCGTTGAAAGAAGAATTTGAACCATTTCGATGGCAATCAAATGCACCACAGCAAACCACAATGGACACTTCAGCGGGTCATCAGCTTCATCAATCTATAATAAAGAAATTACCTTCGTTTATTAAAAAAAAACGGTAGTGGAAATTGAAATATGAAGTAAGATTCCACTATATTTTCATGTGTAACAAATGTATTTCTCATGCGAATTTATGCTTTCGGAATCTCGGCATTTCTTTAAATTAATGAATAAAATCCATTATCGAATTAGCATTACGATTAGATCCTGGTTATATAAAGCCTCAAACAAACTAAATCCATAAAAATTCCAAGGAAATAATTAATAAAACCTCAAAATAGTTTAGCACTCTAATTTATTCGAGAGGAAATTGTCGAAAAGATTCTAAAATAATTGCAAATTAATATATAAATAAAATAATGAAATAAGATGAGAATGCTAAAGAAATAAGAATTACTCACCATTATATATGTAATAGCGAGATGATTTAAACGATTTTTATTCAATTCATCGAAATCATTTTGTCGAGATGCAATATCTCTGAAGAGTTTCAAATCGAAAACCTATAAAAACTCTCTTATATTTGAAATTCTTTAGCGAAATATTAGCATGTGAATACTCACATTCTAGAGAAGTGTGCAATAAAAATTCAATAGTCGTCCATTTACTCTAGACGGAAATCCATGAAAAATATTCAACGTCAAGTAGGTCGATATATATGGGCATATATTTTATAATTGATGCATTTTTCCCTTGCCTTCCCCCCACCCCCCCCCCTTACTCTATTCCCAACCCCGTTCATGGTTGAGGAAATTTTCTACAAAAATGCATAGAACCGAAAATTCTATGCATTTAAAGATGCATGCGATTAAAAAAAAAACATTATCATTCCTTTTTTTTTGAGAGGAGTAATAAAGGGGAAAAAAATGAAGACAATCCTGGAGAGTCGTCCGGATCTCCAGCGAATGATTTGGAATTCATTCATCTTTCGATAATTATTTGTAGGAAATATTAAGCGAATAAACAAAACAAAAAAAAAGAGCAAACAAACTTATTCACCTTTATCGGATCAGCACATACGAGCGCATCACCAAGCATTCCACGTGTCATTACACTTCCTTCAATGCTTCGTACCCAAATTCCACCACTATCATCGATTTTCATTTTCACTCCCTAAATGATAGTTGTATAAGAACAATTTTAAAAAAATAAATTATAGAATTTCATAAATAAATAGTTAAATTTTTCATCATATTAATTTATTATTGAAATGAGAGGCTAAAAATGTAATAAAAATAAAAAATTTTGTAAGAAGTTTCTTATGATTCGGAAATGATTGGGAAAATTTTCAACAATAGTCGAAAAATGCTTGAGTTGAATAACGTAAACGATTTAGCTTGCGATAATTCGTACTATTCAACAATCAAACGTATTAATCCACTGCGATCGATCGATTGTTTTTTTTTTAAGTCAATACAACAGCGCTTTTCTCAAGAAAACTTCAAAAAAAATTTGTTGTTGTTTTTTTTTCAGTGTAGAGTTTCCCTTCGATACTATTTTCACAATATAGTGACATATAAATATAATTTAATAAAAATTTCTTTCGAGGGAGAATTTTTTACAGCAATAAGCTTGTGATATTCTACTAATATATACCGTCTTAATTGTCTAATATGCATATCTATACAACTAACACGTATAGCTAACAAAACGGCTGCTGAAAAAAAAAATATTTGAAAGTTAGAAATAGAATGTGATCAATAGAATGATGCATAGCAATGTATGGCTACGCTAGAGAATCTCACAATTATCCCAGGATATCACTCATATGATCCCAAACAAAAATCCCGATGCAGTTGAGTTTTTCATGATTTCTTTTATGTCGATATATTTATCGAATTATATAACAAAGAAAATTGTTATTTAGATTCATCGACGATAGAATTCAAATGCATTAGAATGATATCAATCGGTGGGATAAATTGAAAAATTCTATTCTATGAGCATCATTTAAGCGACAATTATGTTCAACTTTCAATAAACATTATGCACTCTAATTCTATAATCGCTTGTTTCAAACATTTTCAGCAATATTACACTAACTAACTGAAGTTTACCGCAAGATCGACGCTGAAATGATCGATAAACGCAAATTTATTAATCGAATATTATTATTGCTTTTTCTCGACAGACACTTAACTAGATGATATTGCATCAAATACAATGCAATTCCATGGAATTTTGAAATATTTCAATCAGCAATTATCGTTGATAATTTTGCAATTAACATTCATAAAAGATTGTTATGAATATGAGCCCTCTGATTAAGTTTGCAATAATTCATAATTGCACTGAAATTGAAATAGGATGAAAATATTTGACACCACTATGAAAATCTTATTTATTCGTCATTAGCTATAATCGCATTTAGAGGACTTTATAGAAAGCTGAAGAATCGAACTCATAGAATAAAGTATTAAATTAATAAGTAGATTGAAGTAATAAGTAAGTAATAAGTGCATCGATTTAAGTTTGAAAATTTTTCATTTTTATCGACGATTTTTGAGAGCTATTACGATTAGCCGATATTATCAACGAAAAAATAGAAAAAAAAATTCTCGCATTTAATTTTTGCATACAATAAAAAAAAATGTTTTAATAACGTTCAATTTATTTAATTTCCTATAGAGCAAAAATATTTATATTTGATAAACAATAATAAAATTGTCTTAGTTTACGAAAAAAAAACAATCATTCAGTATCACTATAATAAACTAGCCGACTTTATTAAATCGTCGAAGTGCCCTCATCGTTCGTTCGTCTCTATAAATATTCGCAAAACGACTTACACCAATCCTAGAATAACGAACAAATATCGTGCATAAACCGGTCGGCGATGCAATTGAATCAACTATATAATTATCAAATATATTGCCTCATTAAAATCATTCGCCTTGTATAATTATTTATTTTATCGTTTTGGCCAACTAGCTCGTAAAATGTCTAGGACAATTGAGATGATAATCGATGGTTCTTAAGTAAACTACATAAATATATTTCCTAAGAAAATTGACAAATTGAATAAATCATTTAGAAATGAAGAGAACGTTTTTGTCAACAAGAGAAAATAAATGAATTAAAAGTATTGGGAGACGATTTTGTGTAAATATTCTTCCTCTATTCAACGAGAAATTTTATTGCTTCTCTTAGCTGGAAAAAATCATCGAATGTTATAGCTTATTAAAATCATAATTTGAGACAAATACGAGTGGGATTACTTCTAATTTTAGTTAATGACTTTTTTTTGAAGGTATTGAAAAAATGATTGTATATCGATTGTCTTAAAAAGTGTTGTCCCATTTATGTTCTGTTTTATAATGCATAAAATCATCGAGAATATAAGAGACTATTAGTGCATGAATTCTATGAGCTCTCTCCGTATTACCTCATCAACTCGTAGTATAGTTCATCTAAATTCGTTGAGCTGGCCATAGATTGTGTAACCAAAAATGACCATATTTACCAAAAATGACCATAATTAGCAAAGAGCGGCTATATATGAAAGTCTTTCGTTTCATCTATGCGCATAGAATTGTTAAATAATCTTTTTTTTTTCCATTCTGCATTATTCATCACAAGTTTTTTTAAAAGCATTTTCAACAAGATTTCACTAATAAAATTGAATTTATCGTCGACAAAGATCGACCTCAAAACAAAATAATGCATACCTGAGACCATCGAATTCCGACCTCAAATAAAAAAAAATGCATACCTGAGACCATCGAATTCCGCATAACTTCCATCAATAGCGATAATACGTGAACGTAAATACGCTTTCGCTGTTCGTACATTTCGTTCCATGACAATAATTTTCCCCCAAATTTGCTCTTCAATATTCGCTAATTTACGATTAACTTCTGCTATATTATCCTAAAATTATTTGTTCATTTTTATATTCGTTTATCGTTGAGTAAAAATTATTTTTCTTTCTTCAAAAATTTTTATACATCTATGAAAATTTTTTTTAAAATTTTATTAGATGTAATTTTGTGAAATGTTTACGATTAAGGTGAATTTATTTTCCACCACTTTTTTTTTTTGAGTGCTACCTGTACTTAGGAATGAACTCAAATTTTTAAATAACTTTTTTCCTTCTATAATTAGTAAAAATACTTTAGTAGCACGGATGGCTCCTTATCCCCTTCTTATTATTATCCCTCTCTGATTATCTTACCCTTCGTATCTCAGGTTCTACTAATGACTTCTAGATTTATACTGGATTCGAACGAACGACAGCATTTTGTAGCAGGTGTTTACCCTCCCCAGTGCCTAGTCCTCGCGCTCACCCCGAATATCAATATAAGGTCCTTCGGTCATGCAGCCACTTTTTTCTAGAAATATATGAATTGCTGTAAAATTTGTTGGTGAAGGAATCCTTTGAAGAGTTAGTTGAATAATATTTGCTATTAAACATTCAAAATATATAAAGGAGAATTTATATTTTTCTCGGTCTACTATTTAAGAATTTTTTTTTAACGCTTAGAAATACCTTTTCAAAAGTTTCAATATCTGTCCAACATCTGCTGCTACTAAACATAGGTAATTGTTGTTGAGTAGTATTCTCATCGGCGTGGAGAAGTCTTTCAATCAATGCAGTACGACAGAATGCCGCCATAATCGACGATTCGGGTCACTTCAATTCAAAACCAACTAGTGGACATCGTCATGCAACGATTACATCGACGAAAATACGTGACCATTACAATAGAAGTATTTGCGAAAAAAATGCACTCAATGCAACATTTTTTCATTATTGAGAAAGTGGGCAAATACTTCATCCCTTTCATTGCAGAATTTTTGATTTATGCGCCTTTGTGCAATGCAATGCAAAACGCATTATGGTCTCGCTTGCTGTATGCAAATATTTAATAGCAGCTTGCACGATAAATACTATGTGAAATTAGGCAAACATGTGCTTTAACAAATTCCACATATTTAAACTTGATCTTATCAGCTTCTCAACTTATCAGTAAGTTCCATCAGCTTATCAGCAAATTGCATAATCACCATTCAAATTTACTGATCACTATCACACTTTACAAACCGTACATTATATCTCATTGATGAATACAAAAACATGTATCGCATTTCGGTGCCTACAAAAGAATTCAAGAGCAATTTATTTATATTGAAATTAAATTCACTCATGACTTAAAAATATCTTACTTTTTTGGCTAATAGAATTATACACTATAATGCAGCCTTTTCCACAAATATTTATCGCAAGGGTTTTAGTTTTCATATAATATAACAATAGGTCATTAGTTTTTACACAAAACAAAACAAAATGGTTGATAATAAATGAAGCAAAGAAATAAACACATAAAAAAACACTGCTCCAAAAGATCGCCGAATATCTCATAAAAGAACCATTTATTGAGATAGGAAGGTATGATTAGGTATACTCATTTTATCTTTCCTGCTCACTCGCATGAAGAGAGTGAATAGAGAGAGCGAAATCTATGGCACCATTCATCCAACCTCTTCCTTTGTTGATATGTTTAATGGATTGTTAGATTCGGTTTCGCTTATACTAATATTACTGGAATATATAACACGAAATATGTGATCTTAAACGAGGCAATAAACGTTCATAGCGAAAATCTCAACGAAGAATCAAAATTCATTACATAAAATGTACGAAAATTTGAAAAATGTATGTCGATATTCAAAACATAATGGATGTTTTAGCCATATCAATATTTCGTAGTTAAAGGCAAATTTCCCTAATGAAATCAAAATTTAGTGATATGCAAATATATGATAAATTATTTTAATGCTGGCATATGTAATGTTGATAGTTCTATGTTTCCCACACCTTAACAATTAAAGAAATTCAAATCTATGCCTGCTCTATCAACGGCAAAATATTTTGCAACAGAAGTACGCTCGTTTCGACGAAATACTAGTGCTGATTTACTCCGTTATGGGATCATTTTATAGATGTGTATTTATCGGATCATTGCATCGACTAGAATGAAACGAGAAGGAGTAGATATTTCTCGAATCGGCGATAATATGTACCATTAGAGATTTCATCAACCGATTATTGAAAAACAAACAAACAAACACAAAAGCAACGAAAATACCACAGAGATATACATTTCGATTAATGATACTAAAAAAGAAACAACACAACGAAACGAGTGTAAAAAAAACATTCATTTAATAATTTCTAAGGGAAATGCATTAAATGTCGACAAATTTAAATATTATGGCTGTTGGTGTCCTCAATTCTCAATGAATAAACGAGTTTGTCGATCGATTCTCTTCTATCGTTTCTAGATTCCATTGTCGATTTTCCTCCCAACTTTAACCTGTTGCTATTCGAATACAATCGGATGAGGAGGAAAGCCATAACAAATATCGAATTGAGAGTTTATAAAATTGAAATAAATGATATAGAAGAGTCTTGAGGGAGTAAAAGATGCACATAAAAATTTGCCCATTATATGAGCAATATCCTTTAAAATTTCAACAAATATTATTGAAATTTTTCGGATTAATTTCGCCCTCTACTTTCATTTTTCCACTTGTAAAGATTTTCTTACCGGGAAGTTTTTTTCTTAACTTTCGAATTTGATAAATTTGCTAATAGAAATTATGAAACATTATCGAGATGAGAAGAATAACTAGATAATAGAAAAAAAAATCGAAATTTTTTAAACGAATTTTGTATTTTTGAAGTCTATTTTGAAAATATTTGAGATAATTTTATATATATATATATATATATATATATAATATATATATATATATATATATATATATATATATATATATATATATATATATATATATATATATATATATATATATATATATATATATATATATATATATATAATTATTATAAATTATCGAAACAACTACTCTCTGAGTAATTCCGTACACAATGACGTAGTGAGCTCATTTGAAGAAAAATGTTAATGCAAAATTTAGCGCTGTATTTCTCTCTCTATCTAAGGTATGACCTGTCACATATGATGTGCTTCGATCGCATGAAGTTCAAAACAGGGTAATCGATGTCTTTAACTAACCATCAAATATGAAATTCTATTTTTTGAAAAATTATGGTCATGTAATCAAAATTGTTGTAAAGCAAACTACTAGGTAAATAGAGTCCGCACTTTAGGTTCCATAAGCCATATCATATAAAGATTCGATCATAAAATCTAGTAAGTAAGTAAAGAGCATAGGAAAGTACTAAAGATTTATTTGTGTAGATCAAGAAAATACGAGCAATTCAACGAGTCGCTATATAAAACCCAGCTCTTTATTTCCAGCAGGCTGCGAAATATCATAGCATAATTTTTTGTTCCAGGAAGAGGAAAATCTTGAAAGGTTTTGTTTTATTTGAGGCTAATCTAGCCATCTACATATGCATTAATTGTTTCATATAGCATACAGTAAAATCGAAGCAAACGCCATCGACATAGACACGAAGAAAATATGAGCACAAAACCACAAAACCATCTTCCTTTATTAGAGGAAAGAAGCATCCATCCTGTCGACTTAGAAATATCGAGAACACTACAAAACTTGGGGATTGCATCAATAAAACTTGAGTTTCACTTTAATTTATTTGCAATCTCTGTTAGAGACCTAATATTAAAAAAATTCCATATATTAGTAAAAAATAAGTTGAAAGTCTACCTGACGATCTAGCGATAAAATTACCTGAAAACTAGGCTAATGGATAAGAAAGTATTGAATTGTTGAGGCGAGTAAAATTATGAGCATTTCGAGGTGAAAGAGGCATCTCGTCGACGGTACAATGAAATGGCCTTCAAGTGAGACTCTTCAACTGTGCATATGCATTCACGTTACTCACGTGTTCAAATCGTTACCAAAAAAAAATTGCCCTCTTGAGTTCATATCCAACAAAACTATTTCTCTTGTAATTTATAAATATAGCGCAACAACCTATTTAACTTCATTCGTATCGAATTGCAACTCAATGAATAATTTATGGATTATTTTGTTGTGAATATACTCTTCTTTTTTCTGAGGGAAATCTACAATTTAAATTACTTTCATAGAGAATTTTATCTAAAAGGAAAAAAAAAGTGATATTAGTTTTAAGCATTTAGAAGAGGCATAGCTTATGCTATTTGAGTACTTTTATATATTGATTGTTCTATCACTACTATATGAATTATTCTCAAAATGCCTAAATAAATGGCAAATAAATATTCTTTGCAAAATAGAAATTTTCATCATTTGTGAGAGGAATTTTATTGAATTTGATAAATTTTCCTTAATAATAATATACATCGAGAGAAGGATTGAATGTGATTGCATAGAAATAAATGCTAAATTATATAGCGCAATGCTTAAAATGGTGAATTGCTTAATGAAAGCGCAACACTTCAAACGTTTATGCATCTGTAGTGGAAAGTTTCAATTTTACAAGATGTTGCATTTGTTATTGCAACTCCTAATAAAATGAGCATTGCAAAAAAATTGCAAAAATAAATTGCAAAGTGGTATTAAACGAAGAACAACATAGCTAATATTACCTACTAAAGTGTAAACTCGTCAAATTTTTTAAAATCAGGAATATGACGGCGTTCATGACTATTTATATTTCAGATTATTTGAAGCACTTCACGAGCCAACTTCTATTCGAGGCGGAAAGGATGGGAAAGAGGAGAGGAAAATAAAGAGGTAGAAGATGTATATATCAATAAGTACAGAACACCTACTAATATATGTGGTCTCGAAGTAGATACCACAACTGCAATACTGCTGAATTGAAATACAGCTTCTTAAGTTGTTCGATAGCCTAAAGAAATGAAATATCTCCATTGCATTCTGCTATTGAAATCACACGCCAAATATGTTCATTGAAACAGAAATATTTACTCAAACGTTGGCTTATTTGCATAGAGCGCAAATAGCGTTGCGAAGAGAAATTGCTGCGCACAAGTCATCACTACTGTGTCACATGTCCACGATGGCGCATTGGGACGGATGTATATAATTACCTGTCGCTCGCCTACATACTCTCTCAGCATGAATTCCTCGAATGTACGATAACGTGTCTGAATAGTGGAACCCTAGAGTGTAGTTGCTCATTTGAGCAATACCTCCTTCAAGGTGTAATGCATAGATACATGTTGACGATATAATCGTTTCGTATTTTTGTTCGTTGAAACGAGATGAGTGCTGCTCTCAGTATGTGCATTCATTCAGTCACTCGAGCATTATACAATTGCCTATCCTCTTGGAAAATTGCCTTCGGCAATCATCATCATCTTCGCTATTTAAACGAGTGACACAAACGAATCGAATTCATTTGCATATATTTAAAACGTAAATGTTTGCGTAAACTATCATGAGACTATACGAGCGATTCATTTGGGCCTTTTGTTCGACGAAAAGTTTTTGTCCTCTTATATCTTTAAATATCGCGAATCTTAATGCACTATAGAAACATATAAACCTCGATCGGGATTGAAGAATTTTCTACTTATAAGCGAAAAATTAAGAAATAGCAATAAATGTAGCTATTGTAGATGATTGGGAAATGAAGTTAATCGACTCAATAAAAATTCTTTAAGAAACCTGAAGAGTTTTCCTTCTTCTTCTTCTATAGGTTCTAAATTAATCTAAATAACTCTTTAATTGTTTCATGCAGTAATAGTAATATAAATTGAGAGGTTTTAGCAAGTATGATTGATTATCGCCAATTTCTTATATCTAAATGATAATAAAATAACTCCATACATATACTTCTCTATATTGATTAATTTCTGTATATACTTCTATTTTCAAGTTGTTAAGCAATTTCTCTATGTAAGCGTTGATATGCAATAGAAGATAGGACAACACTGCTAACGCTTTATAACTACCCTTTTGCATAAATGAAACAATTTCAAGTGTATAGATTGCCAGGCTAAACGTATAGCAGTTGATTGTCTCTAAGGCACGACGAATGATCTCAAAAGTCGAGCGGGCCGTGAAGGGATTTTTGCTGGAGCGTCGGATGATTGTCGTGGCCGTAGCCTGCAAAACTGCTTCATTTCAAAAAAAAAAGAGGAAAAGTCGAGAATAAAGAAATTGTCAGTGGTTTTATTAAATGAAAAGAAAGAATGCAAAAAGCTTGCAGCAATTATTACGCTTGTTAATGGAATCCAAATAGAGTTCAAAGTTTTCATGCAATAAAAGGACAGAAGTGAAAAGAAAAGTTAGAAATTTCACAACTCTTTTAGCAATGTTTTCACTTTTATTTCCATAATATTTTCTTTGAAAAGATTATTCGAAATTTCTAGCATTGATATACAATTAAGGTAATTTTGATGCATTGAGAGTCTAAACACTTGCTAGTGATTTTCGTTATGGAAAGGTGAGGAAAAGTTGGGAAGATGGAATACTTCAGACAAATACCGCTCATGAATCTCAACCTCCTCAGTTGGAATTTTAATCTGGAAGTCGATAAGATGAAAGAACGATCAAAAACTTTTATTGAAGTGTAACTTATAAAAAAATAAATGATGCAAATATGGAATATATAATGGAAAAAAAAATCATGCGGAATTTTCCTTTAGACATTCTCTGACATAGTGATGGACAAATAGTCCGCTCTTATGTCTTCTTAATCAATTTCCTAACTCGGTTGACTATCAACGGTTTTCATATCGTTCTCTCCGATACTATTTTAAACAGATAGTATATGAAGAATAATTCAAGAGGAAAATTCCAATGACTTACTGGAAAAATGAAGATAGGCAGGAAAATAGTTGAGAAACTCTTTAAAATAGCAAATGAAAAGTCATTTCCGAAGAACTATTACTAGCTAAATGTAATCGCGCATAAATACTATGAAGACCATATTGCTTAGAATTTTTCTTCGTTGCACTCCCATACGTTATTTGAATGATTTTTGATAACATTTGAATTAAATGAATCAATATGACCTTGTATATTCACAATGGTTTATTTTTGACTTGTTCCTCTTTCTAGTCCATTCGTTAGTTGATGCGCCGATCGATCTAATTAAAACAAAGTAGAAATATTACATCTTTTCGACGATTGGCATAATCTCATGATATTGAAAACTTGTTGCCAGCCTGGAGACGAATCGCTGGAGTCGATGAAAAATCACAACTGAATTCACTATGTACGCGCTTTCTAATCCACAAATAAAAAGTATTTACTCTTCCCGGTGTTTGCATTTTTCCTTTTCATCAATGTCATCAAGATATTAGCTTCATGAAGGATGCTCATTGAAATGCATGAATCATGCATTTTTCCCGAAAACGTTATAAATGTGCATTTGCGCCAAAATCCGTCCACCTCATCACCGTAATCAAGGATGAGTTTAGCTGAAATTTTATACATATTGTAAATTCAATTTCTAAAGCGGAATACAATGATTTATGAAGTATTCTTCGTCAACATATTCTATGGATAATTTTAAATAAGTAAAAGTTACCTGCATAAATTACCTGTAACAGTCCTAACTGGTTAAAATGTAGCAGAAGAAAAAATTGCATTGAATTGGATAATTGTTCTTTTTTTTTTTGATCAGCAAAAAATCCATTGCAGTGCACTGTCCTACAAAGGCAGAGTGCACTTTATATGGGCGGCATAGATAAGGGAATACACTACAGTATAAATATGATTTTCAAAGAGGACGGCGTGATAAATGGTATATCAGTCAAAATTTCCGGAACGGTTTGCATTATTAGCGCTTCCGGAAAATCTTTGATCTTATAAAAATATGTTTCGTGTGTTCTAGTGTGATTAGAGCTTTAATGAGGGTATCAGGTGATAAACCAATGATAGTTGTAGAATCTTCGCCCTCTCATTTTTCCACTTTACCCTATCCTGACCGGTCTATTTTTCTATAAGGTTTATCGAGAATAAATCGCCTTCCCCCCCCCCCCCTTCCCCTCTTCTGTCCAAACTTTGAGTCATGTCTTCCATTCAAAGTTTTTCATAGACTCTCTGGCCGAAGGAGGTCTCCTTCTATCACTCTCAATGAGAAAAATATTTAGAACATCTGTGACCATCATATCTAATCCAATGGAATGGACAAACTGCTTTATTCTCTCATCTTCGCCACTGGAATTTCTATTTCACTTATATCTTATAAGCAACTATTATACCAAAAGAAAACACGATCCACCTAATTGAGAATTCAAAACACTCTATGACAAGAACCATTGAAAAAAAAAGTGGAAAATTCATAGAAATAACGAAATTGAAATCAAATTCATTGCGCGTCAACACCTTCAACCGTATATTCATCGCTCATCTATTCTTGCCCGATTTATTTTGTCTTCACATATGATAGAATGGAAAATTTTCTCATTTACATTATATACAACAATAACAAGAGTAATAAAATGTTAACAATTAAAAGAAATTTAGCATTAATAAGAAAGGAATGAGAAGAAGGAAAATGAAAGTGGAAGAAAGAGAAGTGCATGATATCGATGAAGAAATTTCATGCAAACGATAGAATGAGTGTTGATTTGCTCGCCTTCTTAACACGACATTTTTGAATGCGTTCGGTGATTGATTCGTTATCGTAATAGTAATTGTAAGCGGCTCATATAGAATATGATCGTATTTAACATGATAGGTGCCAGGATTAATTAATCGCCAATAATCGCCATAAATATATGATTTTACTAGTTTGCCTTCTTCATTGATCGAAATTGTTGCATTTTCGATGCCTTGACCCGTTTCGGCATCAAGTACAAACCCGCTTAAACTATTATGCACCTGAAAAAAGATCCAATCATTCTCTAAGCAAAAAAGAAAAAAAAAATGTTTTCAAGAGGTCGCATAAACGAATTCTAGAATATGTATGACGACCTTTGAGGAGGAGGCTCTCTTTCATTCAAATGGATGTCTTTCTTCCGGCGACTAGCTTTTACTCAAACATACTGTACTCAAGCGAATATGCATTCAAGGACAGGTATATATGTTCAAGGCGAGTGTTTTTTTTTGTACCGTTTAAATTGTACTTGGTGTTCTTATAATAGCTCTTTTATGCTCAGCTTAGTATCAATCGCCAAAGATGAATAATCCTAATTTTTGGAATTGAAGAAAATCTCAGGAAGTTGTGTCCGGAACATTTATAATTTCATAGTTATTCTCATTATAATAAATACTATTCACTTTTTTAGTAAAAATAAAAATGTTATATTACTTGAGAAATAAGTTCGAAGAGAGCAAACTTGTGATCATCCCATAATTTAGGGAGATCTTTGGCAAAAGAGAACTTTTGGCAATTCATCTCAATTGTCAATTCGAAGCAATTCGTATTCGCATAATTCCAATCTTGCATACCACCTAAAACATTATCAATAAATTATCTTCAAAGAGTAATATTAATGAATTTATTTCGAAATTCAATAGACCTAATTGAATAACTATATCTTCAAATTATCATAATACTCAAATTGGATTACTCTGTAAAAAGCTAAGGCCTTTCAGCTAATATGGATGGGAGCACTTATAACTCATAAGGAAAGAGAGTTGGAAAAGGACAAGTTTCTTTTTCAAATTTCTCGTTCCCACTTTCCAAGGTGGAGGGGAGGGGGGGGGGGAAGGGCAAATAGTGGATGATGGACACAGACGCACCATTATACTGGCTTAAAAATATCCACATCCGACTGTTTATCACTCTTAACATCACATACACTCCTATCTCCCATTTGCTTCAACCATCCCTTATAACTAGGCTTGCTGCTTTTTACATCAAACTTAGTCTACCCCCCCCCCCCCCCCCCAACTTATCAACAATCCGGATTTCATCGCATAGTCATATAACCTCACGATACCCCGCAGCGTACTGTCCATAATTCAGAATTCGCAAGCGTCAACAAAAATTAGGCCATTAGATTCAATCAACACGATGTTGGAAACCAATTTTTTGCCGACTCAGAAACCTAATTCGCAAAGCTTTCAAAATCCTTTCAGATAGATTTTGGATATTCTGCCGATTAGATCTTTGATTGAGAAAAGAATTCTTTCTGACAGGTCGATGAGGCGAATCCACAGTACTTCAAACGATGTTCATTGGAATATATCAATACGCTTGCATGTCATTTTTTACTTCTCACAATTTAATTATTTCTTCTGTATAAAAATCACGAATCGCTTATATATATATATATATATATATATATATATATATATATATATATATATATATATATATATATATATATATATATATATATATATATATATATATATATATATATATATATATATAGCTGCTTACCAAGAAACTCATAACACAAAGTTCACTAAAAGTAAAACGCAAATTGCTTGAAAGAAATGATCCTAAAATATCGGTTTGGGTGGAGAGCATAGCATTTTGCTTGCAATAACGATAAATTTCAATGCGTTAACTATTGAACAGAGGAAAATATTCTCTTCAAAGGAGACATATATAAAAGCTATAAGCGGGCGCGGAAACAATGGTGAGTAGGAATACGAATTCCCTCAATATTTGAATTCTTTAAGCTCTCTTTTCATTACAGTTTGCCTTGGTATTTATACATAATAAAATAGAATATATGAATCTAGGCGGAATAAAGTTCATTTCGTAAAAATTTATACAATTATTAAATTCATATAATGCGAGTGAATAAAGTTCAAAAAATGCTTTTTATGCAAATTAGGTTAAGTGAAAATAAACTTTAGTGGTATACCTGCAACTGGATACCATTCTGCACCATTTGTTATCCCAAGTTTTGGCTCATCTCCATAGTCATTTAAACATCGTGGACCCTAAAGAAAGAAAAAAAAAACATTAAAAACTTTTTTTTTCGGCTTATAGGACTATTAAAGAATATTCGCAGAGATCTTATAATCATAACGAAAAATGTCGATGTCATTTACTATGAAACAGCCTTATTAGCAATATAGGCTGAATAAAAAATCTCTTAAGTTTAAGCATTTTTATTTCATGAAGCAAATCTAAATGATTTACACTTGGAAATTTTTATAAAAAACTGACAAGGTTAAATTACGCTTTTTAATGTATTTCAATTCGAAGTTTTATTATCCATCGATATTTAGATAAAACTATTATCCTAGTAGCCGATTTTGTATGACAATCAAATAGTGATAAATTCTGTGGAATCAACAACCTTTTTCCACATGAAGCTATGTGCACGAGCATAAGAGAATGCGAGACGAACGAATAGTTCATGATCGCCGGTTTTTGAGATTTGTGTACCCGGTGTAAAACCATCATCATACGGATAATTCACCAACAATGAACCATCATGCAAATTTGCGGACAATACAAAAGGTATACTCCTGAAATTTTCCATTTAAGCGACTTTTATTATCCACAAATTTTATTTTGCTTTGAGTTGATACAAGCATCAACACAATGGCTCTTCGGCTGTCAGAACGGTAAAATTACCAGAATGTGTGAAGTTTATACGGTTATAGGCTTAAGATTGTTTAATGCCAGGTATAAAATTATAGATTCCTAGTTGCCATGACGATGGACAAACGCGTTTGCGACTACCAGGTTTGCTACCACTCGGGACGGTGAATTGTGACTGTCAGAAAGGTGAGCAAATAGGAACATCCGGAGTCATGTGTCAAGACGGTTTTTCGCTTGTTGGGATAGCAGCTGTGTCAGCACAATAGGCTCTTGACCTTTAAGATGATCGATATTATAGAAGTTCCTCTATGACAAAAGAGTTCCTCTATGCTTACTTCATCACTGATATATTGTATTCAGTTGGCAACTATAGAAAATATTGATTTCTGTTAAAGCGATTCAGAACATAGAAAAATTTACATTCATATAATACTAAAAGGTAAGATTCAACTAATCAATAAACTATACTTTACTATATGAATTATGATTACTTCGTTGTTAGTTTATTGAACAAACGATGCTCTTAAGGGAAAAGATAGATTTTTTGAGCAAAAAATTGAGGAGAATAAATAACGAAAAAAAGAGAAGCATTCCGTTATCATTCCATCTTCGGTGACTCGTAAAGAATGGAAAAATATATAAAAATCGATAATCGCATACGGGTAAGACATTTCAAAAAAAAAAAAACAGAATAAAATTGTACCAACCTCGTCCATCGCATAATTGCAGCTGTTTCAGGTTGTAGTGGTTTAAAACGTGTTCTTCCTGATCTGTGGGGGAAATCTCGGTTCAAATCGATACCGTTCGCATTTCCTCGACCCTGCATTTGGTTGACGGTATATTTACCGTTTTATTTAAACCTTGAAGCATGAAGTGAATTATTATGTGCTATCGCGGCACCTAACGAGCAGTTGACATATATGAAGATAACCTTTGTCGTTTTAAAATTCCATACGTTGCAATATTAAATGCAATTACTTGCATTAATTATTATTATCTTAAATGTAATCTGAAGGCAATCTGAATAAAACCTTCAAGCCACAAGTATAGGATATTGCAGATGAGGTTTGAGCGATTATATGAAACACCATCCCTTAAACAGACTGGCACTTAACTGACAGTGGTTACTGAATGTTACGAAGCATTGTACTGCAAACTGCTCATCCGATAGTAAACATATCATGGTTTTGCTTAAATAACAGCATTTATTAATAAAACAGCACAGATTGATGCCAATCATTGCAAAAATTGAGTGTGAATAAACAAATCCATGTGAAAAGGTTCATACAAACGCAAAAGCTTTTTCCCATCATATCTAAGAGGACGAAAACACAGAGCACACTAATCGTGCAATTAAAATCCAAAAGAAAAAACAATAAAAAAAACTGAAGGAAGTTGAAATTTGAATTAAGTTCATTTAAGCTTTAATAATAATATGCAATGGATTTTACGAGAAAAAAGGCGTAGAGATAAGCTCATCGGATAGAAATGGATCATGTGGAGCGCAATACACCGGTAAATACAAAGTGATTCTATTTATCAAACTTATTTAATAAGACGGAAAAAATTATCGAAATTGAAGTCCCCCCTCCCCTCTCCCCCAATCACCTTCACCACCCTCTTCCACGAATTCCTAGCCATGCTTCAGTCATCCACAGATCGGACGGTATTTAATTATCTGCTAGATTTTACTGGAAAACAGTGTCCATTGCGCAAAATGATGGATTTGATATTGAAGCTTAAATTGTAAGAAATGAAATTAACTAACGATAATTCCACTAATATCTCCTTCGATTGCTCTCTCATATCCATCGGGATTCATTGTTGGCATTATATGAATGCGGGTCGTATTAACTAATCGTGTAATATAGTCGTTTTTTCCATAGTTAATAAGCAAGACCTGAGCTAAGTACAGCAAAAGCTCACGACCTGTTACCTGAAGGTTTCAATTCAATTTTAACCGAAATATGCATTTCTTTAATTTTAAATTCTGTCGCTGTCCCACATTTTCTCACTTATAAACACAAGCAGCCCCCATTCTGAAAGGGTGTGAATTTTGGTCCATATATATATGCTTTTGCAAAATAAACTTGTAAATGTTTGTGAGTTTTGCAAAATAGTGCATAAAAGTGAAATACGAATAAATCCAAGTACACGCTTTTCTTAGAAACTTCCATTGAATATCTGTTTGATAGACGTGTGAACGCAATGTCCTTGATAATTAAACAAAGAAGCAAGGCAATCAGTTGATTGCTCTTCAATGAATTACTAGTGTATCAGAATTTTCGAACAGTTGTGGAAATCTTTTTTTCTTTGCTAATCCATGAAAATTTGTGGAATTTGTTTTCAAAATTTCGGCGCATAAATGAATGAATTTTATGCAAATATTAACTCGAATATCGAAAAATTCAGCAAAATTAAAAAATATAAAATAGAAAATTTTGCTTTAAAGAGATGTCACTTTAGCGATAATTTAAGGAAATTACGAGCGAGTAGAGAAGAAAGAAAGGTTTCACAACGATCGTTAGAATTTTACTCTACTAGCATCAACTGAAGTCGAGCGCGAAAGGAAAAAGTTCGAGGCACAGAAAAATATTCCAGAGTTCTTCCGCGTTGATGCTAACTAAGTAAAGAAAAAAGTATTTACTTCTTCAGAGTAAGCATAGATAAGAATATTTCGTATAATAAAAGAGCAGATCTCGAGACGAAATTTAGCGAAATTCAAAATATTCGTCAGCGAAATAGAACGTTGCAAGTTGCTCAAGTTGGATTTTCATTTGAAAATCTTTCTCGCTATCACACTACCAAGCATGCAGCAACGACATAGTCGAGTATCGTAATTTAGAATGGCATTTCAAAATTCTACCTCATTTCCGTGCATATTTCCGACATATTTGAATTCTGGTCGACCAGGTTGATGAATTTTTGGTTGTAACGAGATAGCAATTACATAGAGGTCACGTTGTTGTGTTGATTTTCCAATCGAATAGAGGTATGTTAAATGTGGATATTCGTTAGCAAGATTCTATAATTAGCAAAAATTTAATTATTGCATCCAATAGATGCATGATAGAGATTTGAGTGCAAATGTTGAAAGTAGTATATTTCTATGAGAAATAAAATCATCCATCTATACGCTACATATCGCATTCTCTTAATGAATGTATCATATTTATTCACTTTTTATCATTGTCGAATTTATTCGATAATTCGTAAAATTGCAAAATTAATATACCTCAATGCTTAGAAATGGGGGAAAAAAAGAATATTTTAATATATGAGACGTCAAAATTGTGGAAATAATTTCTATAAACTTCGCCACTCTAGATACATATGCAAAAAGTATGAAATTCTATTACTATGATGATTCGAAGAGTAACCTATACTATTATTTATCCATTTCAATAATGCAAAATTTGGTTTTGAATAGTTTAGAAGCATTTGAGATGGAATAAATTTCTAGATATATATAACCATTAATAAAATCTCATCTATATAATGACTATTGAAATTATCATAAGCATACACGCACTTCAATTTTTTTTTAATGAGAAAATTTCCATGTATAACTTACATGCATGAAAAATATTAATTTATTATAATTGTGATGTTCGAATTTTTCTGGTTCAATAAATACACCGATACGATTTTTCACGTCATCTGCTGTGTGGAAAAATTTTGCCGCTTCGAATGTTGCAATAATATCCTATAAATAAGAGTAATAAATTTCTAAAATAAAAACGCCTTAAATATGAAAATAAACTTTCAAAAAAAAAAATGTAATACTTCTATGGATACGAATCAATAGAGACTGATATTAAAAGAATGTCGATTAAATTAATACGGGGGTAAACCATAGAAATTATTTTTCCCAACCATCATATAAATTATGATTATCAAGAGCGTAATGAACATTCAATAAAAGCCAAGGAAAAAAAAAACGAGATATGATAACAGATAGTTTGAAATTATCACTAACACTCAATGAGGATAAAAAAAATTTTTTTTTCGTTGTTCCAATAAATTTCATTTTTGCTCTTTTCTTGGTAAAAGTGTTAAAAATATTCGAAAATTTTTCAATGATGAAAATGTCGATCGTCACTCAAAAATGAGATAATCATTGGAAATATATTTTATGCTATATGCTTTTATTAAAAATGCATAAATAATTCTAGTATTCTACTGCAACAGAGGTTTTAGTTTATGATTTCAACAAAGTTCGGCTTAAAAAAAAACGAATAAACATAAAATCGAAGAGAAATTAAAGGACAAATTGAAAGATATTTTATGAAGTAATTTCACTGAAGTTTTAATGATTTATGACCTTTGAGATTATTGCTTTTGATTATATATGCGTTGCAATTAATCTTTATTTTTTTTTAAAATATAAATAAATTTCAAATTTCAAAGTAATTATTTATTTTCTGTAATAAAACGAAATATAATTTGAGTAATAAAGTAATGAGAATAGAAAAATTCCGCTTACTTTTTTTTGTTTTATAATAAAATCATATTTAAGATATTATCTCTTATAAAGTTCAATTCTGAATTAAGGCAACACTGTTCGAGTTTTACATGCAAAGACCAATTAAATGCTGAGAAAAAAAGGCCCTCAATCAAACAAAAAAAAAAATCCTTAAGCATACCTCAGTTTCATGATCGCATCTAACGCATGTGAGGTGCACGATGAGCACAACAAGCGATAGCACTAACTCGAATAACGGCATTATATATAATACATCTATAGTAAACACACTTCAGATTGTATTGTTACTTTATAGGTATCATTATTATCGCTTTATAATCGATAAATAACGCTATCTATTGTTATCTCATGATCGTCGATAAGCAACAATCGATTGCATACAAACAACTAGTTATGAATTATTCATTCCTATAAGAATATTTATTTTGCTATATGCCTATTCATTAAACGGCAAATTCGCGTACACTCATACAAAGTGAACATTGAAGAGGCTCAAGCTTAAAAAAAGAGAGAAAACAAGTTTTTTCTTCATGAGAAAATAGAGTAGACAATTTATTGAATAAAGATTCAATCATTGAAATTTTCATTAACGCGTTCATAAATGACCTTACTCATCAAATCGAAATGGAATACGTAGACGAGTTTTTTTTTTCTTGAACTATCAATGGGATGTTTTATTCCTACAAAATGAACGGAAATACAATTGAAAAAAAAAACGTGAAATTTGAATATCGTTATAAATGATTATCCTATATTGCATATTATACAATCCAAATTTCATAAGCATAGCTTTATTGTCTGCCGTGTTCAAACAATGAGATATATATAGACTGATGTATATAGACATGGCATTATCATTGCATGCTTTATATATATGCAAATTTACAACAATTTTTAAAAAAATCAACGCAACAAATCAATAGGTAGGCTTTAAAAAAAAATTCATTTCCGGCAATATGAGCAGCAAATAAGTCATCATAAGAAATGAATAAGCACAATAAACCGAAAATTAAGAACTAACATATAGAATAACGATAAATTGCTGCAAATAAAAAACTCTATTCAATATGTCGATTTGTAATAATAAAATTCATTGTAATGCTTACTCATCGAATATTAATTGGTACATTAGTATGACGATTGTTTCCATATAGTGTATCATCCATCACTAGGGCAAAATATGAGAGTAACAATGTAATCATAGCCTTTATAATTCCTCTTCATGACTAAAATTCTGTCGATATTTTTTCGAATAAGCCAGCGAATGTCTATTTACTGTCCATTAAAAAGTATAATAAAATGCAAATACGAAAGAAAAAAAAAAGAAGAGCGACGATTCGCATTCAATTTGAGAGCAATTGTGCTGAATAAACTCTTCATTTGAAATGATTAAAAAAAAAAAAACGATTGCATGATAGATGATGAGTGAATTTTTATAAAAATTCACTATAGGAGTTTCAACTAAAGTAATAAAATATTTTAAAAATTATCATCGAAATATTATCACGAAAAGAAATAATTATAGAATAAAAAAAAAGAATCAATTGTTTATCATTAACTCATAAATCTATACAATGATAAATTAAATATGATTTTAAAAAAAAAAGAATGAAGTTGATTGATAATGAATTCATTTGAAAGAGTCTCATATATCATTAGTGTGAGTGGAAAAAAAAAGAAAAAATCAACGAAACATTCGTAAACCACATTTTAGAAATGAACGAATATAAAAGATCGACAAAATGAACAAATTCAACATGGAAAAAAGAAAAAATGTGCCAAATACACTAGATAATTGTAAATTTATTTAATTGATGAGATTGAGTTTAGAAACGAAGAAAAAAAAATTTTTTTTTGGAGCAAAAATTTACTACAATTAATGCAGAAAATTTTTGCAAAGAATAAACGATGAATTGAATGCAAAAAAAAAGAGGTACAAATCTTAAAAAGTAATGAATTTTTCGACAATTCTTAGAATATAATTTATAAATATGACAATATGATGAATGAAAAAAAAAATGTTTTAAAATATTTAAGAATTTATGAATAAATGCAAAAAAATATTGAGCGAATTATTTTTGAACGTTGGAAAATCTCTATGAGATGCATAGTCAATCATTGTCTACGAAAAATGATCTCAACGAGAATCATCCAAATTTGAAGATATGTCTATATAACGATTTCTCCATTCTCATTATTGAAGTAAAGGTACAGGTGGCGGACACCTATACCTATACTTGTACTATAATGGTGGCGATATGTACTATAGGTGGCAATATAATGGTACAGGTGGCAATATAATGGTACAGGTAACGATACCTATACCTGTACTACAATAATGGTACAAGTGGCGATATGAAAATTTGCTCTAAATAAACGGTACATGACAGCAAAACTTTGCAAAGTTTTACATCACCAAATCTAGAGCCATAGTATTTTCTTTTCCATGTTTTATCTTTTTTCTCTCAAAACTGCCTAATACTTTGATATTTTACTTCATTAAACATATTTCCACATCATAGAATTATAGTTTAATTTGTTTAGAATATATGAGTAAGCCTTATTTCTTTCTTTTCTATGAATAATAGCCCCATATATAAGGGTCATTATTTTCGAAGTGTAATAGGTAATAAATAATTCAAATTTATTTTTGAAGAATAGATAAAATGCGGAAAAAAAACATTGAACATTTATAAACGATTAAATTAATAAAAATTATCATCGCTTGCTGTTTCACTTTATCAAAAAATTCAGGGAAGCGAAGAAAAAAAATTCCAACCGAAATAAAAAAAATAATCGCATTTTATTCATAAAACTCCCTCTTACCTTGCCTCAAATATCCAAATAGACAAAGGTATAAATGAAGATTTGAACAAAAGAGAGATATTGACCTGAAACATAGTGGAAAAAAAGAGACAAAGTGAAATTTGAAAAACGCTAACGATTAACACTGGCACGAACCAGCTGACTTATACAGTTGTATTTGGGATACACTTCCATCATCCACATCACTCCATACAACCAATCGATATCCACATGCATCGTTAATAAAGCGTCATTGATGTCATCATAGCGTTATCCTAATCCATATGGCTATAGCTGTTTGCAGTGCACAATAAATGAAGATAGAAGCAATCGTCGAGTGTTGCATTTTTTTTTTTGAGACAATTATTTACCTGATTGAGAAAACGCCTTCCGTTACGATGAAATTGGGAAGTCGAGATTGAAGAGCCATAAAGCAACTCGAATTTAGTTCGAATATCTACACTCAAAAATCTACCAATCTGCAAATCTGATTTGAATTACTTCTGGCATCGTTCCAAATCAGGACGTCATAAAAGTAGAATAAACTATTGCCCTCATGGCATTTTCATAAGATGGTTCGCCCCAAAAAGAGCTGCTAACCTCAGACTCGCGTAAACGGTTCTGAGCATTGTCAACCGCACTGAAGAGAAACCGATGCCGAGAACAATTTAAAAATTTCATTATCGAGCCCATTGAGTCGTTTCGAGAAATTACAACCGCGACAGCTAATTATTCAATTACAATGAAATTTGCATACTTATAATGTTCCATTTTGGAGATAAATTTAAAAAAAAAAGCTCTTTTGAAAGACATTAGCCCTATTTCCGTTATGCGCTACCGTTAAAAAATTCTTCTTCTAACGTATATGGGCAAATTTTTTGCTTCAATATGAAATACAAATGATAGCAATATTTAATATGGCGATAATGTCTATGTGACGCGGCAACGGCGATACTTAAATGATTGTTATACAATGTGATTTTTAAGATGCAATGCTATTCACTAATAGCATTGCAACTCGAAAATAAAGAGTGAATTGCGAAAACACGATAGAATGTATATGAGAATGCACAAACAGTAAATAATATCATCCAATGCAACACACTCATAAATAATAACAACCATTGTTGCTTCTTCGGGCAAAGAGTTTTTTTGAGCTTTCCGAAAAGTCTGGTCATTTTTGCAAGGAAACTGTTCGAGTTTCATTGAAAAAAGACAGATGTCCCTTAGTCGGCATCATCAAAGGGCCTAATTTTCCCGTGCAAATCTTCTTGCAGATATTATATTCTATACGCCATCACTAAGCATTGCAACATCGAAAACAATCATTGCTTCATTCATAACATTAAAATATATTTCCTCGATAAACCGAAGTTTAATTAATCCCACCTCATATCCTTCTTATTTGCTCACATAAAACATTCATATTTCAATTTACCAGATATATATATATATATATATATATATATATATATATATATATATATATATATATATATATATATATATATATATATATATATATATATATATGTCTCGTAGATTGAAATATGACTTCAGTATAATATTATTTAGCTAAAAACTTTGTCGATAAAACGCGAAAATTGAAATCAATAAACACGAAATACGATATGAAAAGAAAAAATAGGAATTTTCATGAAAGAATCGACCAAGAACAAATGCAAAAGGACCGAAACGTGAAAAAAAATTTTTGACAAAGCATCAACAATTTCTCGATATTTATTTTAATTGTTTTCATTAGAAACTAATATAAAAAAAGAGACATTAAAATGTTATACGATGCAAATGCAACAACTCATTTATTTAATTCCATAATTAATTTATGCAAATATATGAAAATTTTGTGTCTAGAAAAAAAGAAATCATCGAAAATCCTTTCATTGCGCTATATATCTAGCGAATAAAAAATATTAAGCAATCGGCATAAGGATGATATGTGAAAGAACTCGAATATATGCTGAATTTGATGGGTTTTGAGAAAAAAAAACCCTCCAAATTTTATTTTTCATTAAGAATTTTTTTGCATAAGAGAGATTTATACTCTATAGTAAGAGCGCAACTGAATAGAGCGTATAGTGGTAAAAGGCTGCTTAGTGCACACATTTAGATGATGATTGTAAGCGACAAAAAAACAAAATTTTCAAGGACTCTTTCTCTCTCTCTCTCTCAAAAAAAGGTGCAAACTATTTCATCAGTTTAGTCAATTTCCCCCCCCCCCCCCCCCAAAAAAAAACTCAAAATATATTTTTGCAATGTGATATTTTGTAAGTTAAATATGCAAAAATGAAAATATACTTCAAAAGAGAATAAAACAAAATAAAAAATTCAGAAAAATTTGAAAAAAAATAAGCTCGAAAACGCTCAACGGTATCAATATAATAAATTATCGAATTTTTAAACGCTGAACACCAAAATAAACACAAAAATGTTCTGAACAAATCAAACAACTGTCTCGTTTAACGTTCGGCAAATATTGGATGATGCTCATACCGATATATGTGAGGGATACGACAACAATTTCTTTTTCAACCACACCCGCAATCGCAACTGCAATAAATTCGCAGAGAAAAAGTTGTCCTTTCATTATCATTTGAATTTCTTTCATAATTTTTGATACTTTCATATTTCCCACGTTTATTCGCCACCAATTGTTTATCTTCCTATTAAATTCAACGAAACGTTGAGAGAAACATCGCAATACAAACGAATGATCATTGATTCATTTAATTTGAAAGTGAAGTAGAGTAGAAAGTAAAAAAAAAAAAAAACGCCGAAGTAAAATTTACTCACAAATTTCAATAAGAGAAGAAAATAATTACAATTGACAAATTGTGCAAAAGTGACAAAAAAAAAACTTTAGAATGAGTATAAATTAGTGATGATTGAAAAGTTTTCCAATAGAAGCATTAACCAATTTCTAACAAAAACGCTTTTAGGGGAGAAAATTTCAACTAGTGGAAAAAAAAAAGCGCGCAAACGAAGATTTATGTTGCATTTGAAAATCAAAAAAAAGGATGCATCAATCTGTAGATGCATGAAAGGATAATCGAAAAACAAATAAGACTTATTAAAGCGTACACCACTGTAAACTTTCTAAACTTCGCCTACGTTTAAACTAAAATGCATCATCAAACAGAAATCAACCGTCATGCTCCACCTCAATCGAAATTAGCCGTCGGATTCCGATCCACCTAAAAATCAATCGTAAGAGTTCGCCTCAACCGAATTCGCCTTTAGATTTCACTTCAACGAAAATTAACCGACAAATGAACCGTGAAACATCGACAAATTAGCTGTCACTAAAAGTAAGCATCATTGTATACGATTGAACACTTTGATAAAATATGAAAAAAATTCGAATAGAAGAAAAAAAAAATTTCAAGCAAAATTTCTTCAGCAAATTGAATATAAACACATAGCACATTTGATGTGCATTTTTGCGTATATTAAATGAGCGAATTTCAACGATTGATGCATTTTCATTGCATTTAACACAATTGTAACGATCATATTACATGAGTGCAACTAGCGTCATCATAGAGGGAATCGACTCAATGAATCATATTCGTTTCTTTCTTTTTTTTTTCTTTCGCAGTTTTTTTTTTTGTGTAGAAAGAAAAAGTTTACACAAAAAAATGCCTAAAATAAATATTTTAAGCTGCAGGGAGAATAAACTCATATGATACGTTTTTCGTTTCATATTGTAAATAATTATATTCGAATTTTTTTAAAAGATATTTATATTTATATCATTGAAGAAATTTTTATCTTTTTTTTTTCGCCATTTAATCATAAAATTTGTTTTTTTTTTTTAAATTATATCGCCTATAACTATGCAATTTGCGCTTTTTTTTATTGAATATTTACAACTGAACCAAATAAAAAAAAAAAAAAACACATTGATAAAGGATGTGACTTATGCATTTGATAGATTGTACCAGATATAATCGTACAACACCTAGAAAATTTATTACAATATAAGGCGATAGACGCATTAAATTTCACTTCACATCAATGAATTTACGTTTCGATGATATACGATTCAATAGTCAACCGTAGTAAGGCGAAACTTTTTTTTCTGGATTTCTTTTCCCGTAATTTACAAAATATTCATGTGAATCTATCACCGTCCAATCGTTCGGTTGCAAAATTTAAAAAAAAAAAAGAGAGAGTAAAAAAAACTCCTTTCTGAAATCCCATAAACGCATCGTTGGGAAAGGAAACTCGCAAAGTTCTAATTGTAATTTCAACTTAGCGCACACTCAAATATAAGAGATAAAAATAGTGCATATATGATAACGAAAGATAAAATAATGTGAAAATTTTTCAGTGGGAAAAAAAAGAAGAAAAAAGAAAAGTTTATTTCTCGTTGAAAATTTTGGAAAATTTTCATTCGTAGATCTTATTGAATGAAATCTATAAGTTTTGCAAAATATGGAAATAGCACATTGACACAACATCAACTCTAGATGACACATTTTATGGTAATACTTAACTCGAACTTATTTGTGAATCACGCTTAAATGTATTGATGGAAATTTGCATAAATTATCGTTTATTTGAATGAAAAAAAAAACATCGCAATTATGAATTTTATGTTAAATCTACATAGCAAAATATACCGAACGTTCTAGTTTAAAATTGAAAAAAAAAAACTTATAAAGATGTTCCTTTGTGCAGCTTCTAAGATATGTACTTCCATTTTTCGCTCATATAACCAAACAGTTTCATAAGATTGCAAACGAATAAAAATTCGACCAATATAAAATGTAAGGATTTTTTTTTCACTTTCTTATATGCCTATAGTTTACTTCAAATCTGATAGAATAATATGGAAAAAAAATTTTTTTTTTTAAATTCATCCTACGATGTATAATTTTGTGTGGAAATTTTAAAATTCTAATTTCTATGAATTCTGAATTTCCAGAAAATCAAATAAGTTCCAGAAAATTTCAATAAGAATCAAATAAGAAAAAAAAAAAGACAGTTCCAGAAAATCAAATACGCACATATAAATGCGCAAAAAAAAAACAATTTCGGTCATACATTGTATATCGCAATGATTATTTATAACAGAAAAAAAAAAGAAACAACTCAAATAAATAATCAAAAAAAAATCTGATATTATGGAATTCACTTTGAATAGAATGAATTGAATAGAATAAACTTCGAATGAATCGAATAATTGTGAGCAAATAAAAAATGCACTAAGCAACAACAAAATAGATAAGAAACAAACGAATTGACGCATTAACAGATGCATAACAGATGGGGCATCAATTCACTATTATTTTACAATTTATTCATTGCTCTATATTCGATTAATCTTGCAACAATTCATCTCAACAATCGAAAATAAAATGAGAAGTTGAATTATTCCTATCCGAAAATATATCTTTTTTTTTTCTAACTTACTAAAACTTTGATCAATTCAAATTAACGAAATTGAAATATTGCTGATTTTGCACTTAGCAAAAAAAAAAAATTTCTCTTTAAGCTATATCATCGAATATTGTTAGTCGATTTGAGGCTTATTATTATTAGACGAACTTACAACCAATATACTAAATTTGATTAAAGCAAGTGAAATGTAAACAATCTTGAGAAAGAACTATATAAAGTGCATCACAATACAATAAAAATCATTACAATGTACCCATTGAAAATGTGGTCATTGAAGAAAATGAAAAATACAAGCGCAGTAAAAGAGAAAATAAATTCTAGAAGAGCAAATGAAATTTAGTTGAAAAAAAAAACAAAGATGGGAAAGCAATTCAGCGACGAAAATGGTATATTCATAAAGCAATTCACAACCAATCAAGTATATATAGATATATATGATGGGAAAATGAGCATTTTGAAGCAAATAGAATGCTTGCATAGTGGTACCATGTAAATATAGCTTCGCATAAAAGAGCATCTTTTTCACACACTTCTTCATTTTTATTGACTTTAATATAAATTCTTTCTATACAAATATATTTTTAGATCGTTGTGGTAAGTAGCATTTTTTTTTTAATTCAATGAGAGATGAAAATGAAAATGATTAAATAGATAATCTATCAATGAGATTGATGCAGTTTTTTATCAATGAAAATAAGAAATAATTAGTGGCGTATATATATTTTAATCCTAAATTTTGCAAAAAATAAAAAATTTAAGAAGTTTTGAAAATATTATTGAAAAAAAAAAGAGCAAAAAATTGATTTGTGTAAATGAATGCCGAAATTAGACAGAAAAATATCGATGAAGAAACTAATAGCTGATGAGAAAAAAAAAAACAACTCAAAGTGTTAAATGGCTAACTAATTAGTGCAAGTATCATTTGAACACCCATAGAGTGGGCGTTTCTTCAAAGGATACAAGAATGAATTTCATTCAATTTTATAGAATTAGAAGGTTGCAACTTTTTATTTTATAAAATAAACTTAAATGATCTCCAAATCGATTTATTAATTCAACTATTATTATTCAAATTTGCATGATTTTTATTATTGAACAAATTCGATGGGAATATTTTATCAAAAAATGAAGCAATAATTATTAATTAGAGAGTTTTTTTTGTTGATGTTTTATTCATATGTTCTGAAATAATCAAAAGAAAAGTGAATATCAACTGTAAGCGAGAATTGTTTTCATATTCTAATTGAGAATAACTATTTCGATGCATTCATGCATTCATTCTCAACAAGAATATTGCAAGAAAGATTGCAGTTTTCTATTCGGAACATCATTGTAATTGCAATTGTAAATAATGCAATATTGCAACATTGTAAATAATTTGAAGTTTCATAACTAAGGATTTTTCATTTCATTGCAATAGATAATATAACAACTCGCAAAGAGTGCCTAATTTTTTATAATATGCAAACCGGCTAAAAATTCCACTATTTAACACGAAAGCAATTAAAATGAACCAATAAGACGGGCATAAAATCTTTGAGTAAAGAAAGTTCGACGATTGCTTCATCAGCTTGAAGTTAAAAGCTAATGCGAAACGTCATAACGAATGGATAACATCAAAAGAAAACGACATGAGGGAAGCGAACCGGAAACAGTTGGCAATCAGAGAGCGTCGATCTAGCACGAAGACATGGTAAGCAATAGAATAGATCAGATGGTGTTTTACTAACGGCTCACTCATTTCTTTATGACCAATGAGGTCTCTCGTTTCATCTAATAATTGTTATAACGAGGTCTTCCATCAACTAACTGGAAAAATTCGCAAAAAATCTATTCGATAGACGCTTCAAGATGACTTGAATTTGAAAAAGTTTGATTTTAGGGATTGATGAAAAAAAAAAAACGAGAAATAAGAGTAAAGATCAAAAATAATGAAATCAATTCAAGGGAATTATTCGCCAAATTGAGACTGAAGCGTCGTATTTCGTACTTTTAATGAAGCGTTACATTTTGTACTTTTATAATTCAACTCAAAAAAAATTGCTTACTTCAAATTAAAAAAAAAGGATTTCTTTATGAGGTGCTATTTTTTTTTTCATGAGAATTGATAATAAACAGAATAAAGAATTTTTTAAAAAAATGCACTAAAAATTAGTGAAAATAACAAAAGAAAAATTATTCAAATATTAAAAAAAAACAATATTTATAATTTATCGTAAAATTCAATAGAAGATAGTATCATTATCACACTTTTGATAAGAAACATTTCAAATAGCCATTAAAATTCGCTTACCATTTCGCTAAATGACGAGGAATTTAGAGGCGCTCAAAAAAAAAAAAGATGAATATTTTGGTTAAATTAATTCGGAATAATTAAAAGTTGTTTTTCTTTGAAAAATAAATAAACTCTAAAGTAATAAATATTAAATTCAAAATTAATAAATAAGAGTACCTCTGAAAATCTAACAATATAAACTTCAAAAAAATAAATTTAACGTTTGAGCAATATTGTTTTTTTCACTAATGCATACGTAATATTTTCCAAGAAGAAGTTGGATAAATCTTTTATTTACTCTCGTTGTGAGAACTGGATCGTTGAAGAAAAAAAAAAACTGGACGATTACTAGCTATACGATAAAGAAACGATACACACCGTTATTGCAAACAGCCGCTTCTCTCATCAAATCACTCAATTTCTTTCTTCTTTTTTTCTTTTTGACATTTGGAGTTTTCATTTTGTGTATCGGGGCTCGGATTTATCCAGCGTCTGTTTAGTGCAATTTTTTTCCAGCCCATTATTTTGCGTTATTTTATCTTTTATAAATGATCAACTAATATTTTATCTAACAATAAAAAATTCCATTTTTATTATACATAGAGCAGTACTACAAATCGAGATTAGCAACGAGGTAGCAGACAGAAAGAAAACGCTCTGAGATAACAAACGCGAAGAGACACTATACTATCGCATTTTTTTCTTTCGCAAATTGCATACAGTAGCATTGCTCGCAATAGTATCTATATTGCTCGCAATAGTACCTATATTGCTCGCAATAGTACCTATCTGTTTTTTAATGGACCACTAACTCTCTATTCTCAGCAAAAAAAAAAAAGAGGTGTTCAGAGAAATGCAAAAGATGCAACAATATTTCATTAATGAATAATTCCAGAGATTCTTTTGTTGGAAAATTTTTTGAGAATATTTTCGTCAATTTTTTTTTTCTGCTTGATTATCAATTCAAGAACTTTTTGTTTTGTTTTTATTTCAACGTTTATAAAAAATTCTTTCATGTGTCAGTTTTTTTTTTTTATTTTTATTTTCACATTCCAAGAAAGAATAAGAGTTCTAATAATTCTCATATAGCAATCGATTCTTTTGCAAACGAATTTTTATACTTATGCGCGCTAGAAGAGAAAAATGCTCATAAAATATTAAAGCATTGAAAATAAGACTTATGATTTCAAAAGCTCCAACTAAAAATATTGTTAAAAAGCGATAATAAGAGAGAGAGGGAAAGAGTTATTCCATTAATATAGGTAAATAATCGTTCACTTTATATTTTACAACGACGAATAGCAATTGCGCTGAAACTCAAGACTCATCGACTCAATTGTAATTTCGAAATAATCTCATAGTCTATGATAATTTGGGATTAATTTTCATAAAACGCCATAAGAAATAAATTACTAAACAACGAAGTAAATAAATAAGCATACAAATAAATAAACTAATTAATTAATAAGTAAATTTTTTAAAAAAAAACTTTCAAGAAAGAAATAAAAAGCAAATATTAGCAATAATTGAGACTAAGTTGAAGAAGACATAGAAATAAATGAAATTTTTCAATGATTGCGATAAACGTTTCCTATCAAATATCGTTGAAATTCTTCCAATATGGAGAAAAACTCTTACCTCTCAAGCTGAAATAAGTTTTCCATTTTCATCTATTACCTTCAAATATCATTAGAGGAAATAGACGATATTAAAGAAAAAAAAAAGTGCTATTTTATGCGATAGAGCGATAGAATGATGCAATGCAACACAATATTTATAACATTATCAAATCATTATCAAACGCTATGCAATAGAATTAAAAAATTGATGCAACTTTCAAATAAACAATTCAATAAGACTTCAATATGAAAATATGAAATGCAATACAATTGCATAGCCATATTAAAATTGAAGGAAAATTTTTTGACCAAATTTTTGCACATTCAAATTGTTGACAAAATTGCTTGCTAATTGCAATCGTAAACAATGAAAAGGTTTAATAAAAATATGCACCTAGCATCAACAATTGCCACTAGTGAAATTTAACCGCAAACAGCTTATACAGAAAAAAAAAGACCAACTTGTTTATCACAGGAAATGAAATGTTGCAATTCGTACATGCAAAAAAAAAAAAACCGCTGATAATGAACAAAATTATTTCGTGTCAATTGCCCTTAAATAAAGGTTTGAATAATTAAATTGCACTTTAGAGAGGAAAGCACCACGAACGACATAGCCGCCGTTGTTCTTTAGAAAAAAAAAAGCTCCCTCGAATATGCACGGCTAACGATCGAAAAAGTGCAGTTTTGAAATGAAGATGCATGATCGCTCCCTAGTAAATGTGTATCCAATCGAAATGCATAATAACGGTTTTTTGAGTTTTTGAGATGAAATACGCTTGACGAATCATAGGCGAATGCATGCAACGAGAAAGTTTATGACTCAGGTAACGCTATAAAATATTTGTGCAAATTAGAGAGTGCTAACTATTGGTACTTTTGAGTAATTAATAACATTACAATTTGAATCGATAGGCTAGAACGGTTACCTTTCAAGCTGAAATGAAAATAATAAAAGTTTTCAAACGCATACAACAAACGATATAATAATATATGGTGGTTTGCTTTTAATAGCGCAAGATGTTAATTTCATGACGATTATAGTGTCCACTAATATGCAAAAAAAAAAAAAAACGCGGACAGGATTTCGCAATTAAGTAGCAAACAACATCAACGGCCTATTAAAATATTTATCTTGTCCATTAACGACAAAAGTATTTCTTCAAGGGAAAGAAATTAGAGCAGAGGCTAGATGAACCTCATAGTCACGCATTAGACATCCTCCCGAAGGCAACTAGAAAAACGATAAAAAGGTTCAGAAGCATCGAAGTGACCAACATCGACCGCAAAGAATTGGTACCGCACGGTGAAAGACAATTGTCTGAATCAATGCTTCATTTTGAATGTATGACAAAGCAAGAGAGCTCGATAGTACATATGAATATTTTTCAGCATTATGCTCATTCTCGATGATGACTCATGAAACATTTAGCGGTGCGACGTACAACGAGAAAAGAGACAAGGAGGAATGAGAGGGAAGGGAGGGGAGCTGGAGGGGGGGAGGGAAAGAAAATGTTGAACTTAGAAAGATTTTGGTTATTACTGCCCCCCTCACCCCCCCCCCCACCCCACTCCCACCTCCCCCTTCACATCCCCACTACGCTGCTGGCCACTTGCGAAACGACACCGGAACCGAAAAATTTACAAGCGTACGCTGCTAGTGAAAAGTGGATTGTTCACGCCACCCGCATACCCTATAAAATCGATTATTAGCCTATCTGGAATAACGTTGCCTGGGGGCAGCGATAAACTGTATAGTTCTCCTCTTTATTTTTGTCTCCTCTCGTCTCCTCCTCCTTTAATTCTCTAGAAACTTGGAGAACTTTAATTCACTAAATTGAAGTTAAGCAATACAAGGAGAAAGAATCCATGGGATGTTTTTTTTTCCAGAAACTTTCGATTTGACAACTTCAACTCAAGTCGCTAATATTAGTACAAACTCTAAACACTCAAATACACCTTATAAGCTGCTATGCGTTGAGTGAATGAACTGGGAAATTTTTGGGAAAAAAAAGAGCTAATAAGTATTTCTACAGTAAAACTATTGCAGTAGAGATTTAAAGTTCACTAGATCGGAGATAATCCATAAGAAATAACAACATACAATAGATTCATAAGATAGGTATTATCCTATCACATTATGTTGCACATTGCATTAATCACACTAAAGAATTGCAATAAAATGGTAGTGGAAAAGGCTGCATCATCCATCATACTGCTTTGACCTTTGCCTAGTAGATTTTACTCTTTTCACTCGTATATAGAAATGCTTAAATAACAACAGCAATTTAGAAGATGCTTTCCAATATTTTATATTCCTCACAGATCAAAATTTTCAAAAACGGAATGAACTTTTTGTTTCGTATAAATGAGAATTTACTAATTTGAGCGATACGTTTGAAAAAAAAAAAAAGAAGTCATTTTCGAATGGAGTGATAAATATTCAAATATATTTGAATATAAAAATATTCTATTTTTAAGATCATCGAAAATTTATTTCATCAATTCTAATTTTATATCATCAATCTCATTTGTAAAACTTTTTTTATTTTTAATTTACAAGAAACAATTGAGTATTTCTAGATAGCATTAGGTGCTCTATATTATCATGACTTAATTAGAAATCGGTAAATTTTTTGAACAAAAAAAAAAAAATAATTTCAGCAAAAAAAAAAATTTTTTTTTTTAAATGTTCATTAAGCTAATAACGAAAATCCTCAATAAGAAGAACGATCGAGATGAAGACGAATATTCGAATCGGCTATTCTTCCAATCGATTCTATTATGGTTCTCTATCATTGTTCTATCACTCAATATCATTTAATTATCAATAAACGATATCAGATAACATTTCGAAAGAATATCAAATCGAAAAACGTATCCAAAAACGATTAGATTTTGCATCATGTGCATCTTTGATTTTTGATTGAAATTTTTGAAATTTTCATTAATTTGTTCCTCATTGATGCTAAAGCTAAACTCAAAAAGCTATATTTCGATGCTAAACTTATTACAACTCATAAGTTATCCAAGAATTTTTGAATAATTTTTTTGTTGTTTGCAGATTCGATTTGGAAGTTTAAAGTTGAAGAAAGGTTTTTAGATGATCAAATGATTATTTTAACCGAATGACCAAATGACCAATTCGTGCATTACTGATGACATCTTACTAGAGTAGAAATAATACACAAGATCCGAAGTGATAGCTAAAAATTTTGCGAGAGTTTTCGAAAAAAAAATGGCCCAATCTAGTGCTCAAAATAACACAAAGATTCATACTTCCGATAGGTTCATTTTCGCACTGATCTTTGGCCAATTCATATATGGCTAAATAAGGACGCGCTTCGCCCTATTTCATTGCCTATTGCATCAGCGAACATAGTGTCAATGTTTCGTCGATTTCATTGCAACTCGTAGACATAACAGCACGACGATGAGACATCGTCTTGCTAAAGCTGTAATAAAATATGTGCTTTAATGAGGATATTTCAATATACAATTGCAATTAAAATACGCTCTTTTTGCAGTTACGCCGAAAAGGTAGGTCTCATTTGCAGAAGCTCTCAATAACAGAGCTCAACCTCAGGTTGCGCTGAATTTTCACTCAAATAATGACGCCGATATAAGGATAGAAGAAAAGAACGACGAAACCTGCTGGAAGGTTATGCAGCGCAGGGCATCATATGATAAGATGCGAACAAAAAACAAAATTATATACAAGATGCATGAGTACATGAGATCAAAGCTGAGAACCTCAGTAGAGCAAAGTGCAAAACGAGTGAAGATCGAAGAAGTCAAACCGATTGATGAATAGGGTTAAATTTTGCGTATCGACGACTCTTTGAAGTAACTGATTCCACAATCTGGCGATATCCGGACACATATGGTATATGATAGTGGTGATTCTCATCAATTGCAGCACTTAAAACCATGCATTATTCTTCCTTCAAATTTCATTTCATCCGATTCGATGTTGTATTCCGGTTTATTCGGATTTTTTGGCCTGTCACCATACCTAATGCGAAGTACCCTTTAGGATGTCGTATGATATTGCCCATTACTATAGCTTGAATATAAGATTGTTCTTGCAGCGAAATTATTTACCATTTCACAAGATGAATTATGGCAGATGTTTGAACGAATCGACTAATCTGGGAGCTAATTTTCCATGGAGATTGTTTCATCCACTGGAATACTAAAGTTTCGGGTTGATTGAAACAACAGGTAGGCTTTCTTATTTAAGTCGGAAATATCAGGAATTAAATGACTTGTAATATAGACGAATTGTTTGTTGTCATATATAAATTGCTTGGTTAATATTGCTTGTAATTTGTCATATTCTCTTTTCGCGCTTCTGGATAAGTATTATCATAGCTGTATTTTCTCAACCTGTGGCTTTGATTGTAAAGGGAAAACGCACAACGATGCCCGTTTCCCCAAATGTGTCTTCGGCTCTAATCCCGAGTTCACCGCTTATTAGGAAAACATGGTCTAGCTGTGTTCTCAGATGCATTTCGGAAGTCGAACCAAGTTTTCCTTTCGATTGCTGCTTGGTCACATTTTCTTACGAATAGCCATTATGGAGCCAACGCCGTGCACATCGGTCTCAGCCACGTCTTCCACATGCAGATTTTGCTGAACTGTGCAGTTTAGCGGAATATGTCTTTGTTTTTCTCACTTAGCGGTGTCCATACGTTTATCAAGTATTTAATAAGCGGATGTCATTTTTTTGACTCTTGACTTATTTAGGCCATTGACTGTGCTTGCCAACTTTTAGAGATGTGGCTTTCTAGGTTCCAGATAGATACAGACAAAACTCCTCATGGCCAAGGTTGTTATGATGCGTTTCCACGGATCCATTGAAAACAGTCTATAAGCAAATTAGTATTCAAGCATATTGAGATCCATCTTGCAGACTTCTGTGTATAGAGCATGGAGAAAACTAAAAGTGCTCAGCCTACTGAGCAACGTCCGTTCGTATTAAAAAAATGGAATGCGTTGGCGATGTGGTCGTGGGATGTCGAGTGTGACACATGCGCCATCTGCCGTGTACACCTCATGGGTGAGTTCATTGGTCGTTAGTGTCTCTTCCCTTCAATTAGGCTGCAAGTTGTTGACGAAATTCTTCATCTTTTTACTTATTAACCTGGTGGTCTTAAGCTTTGCACCCTCAGAAACCAGGCATATATTGGTGCGAGGGGAGGGGCTGGAAAGACCTTAGTGTTAAGGGTGTGCGCCCTGACTTGTTTACCTTTCTGTGCCCTCACCCCCACTCCTCCCCCTCCCCCCCCCCCGGACCTTTTTCATTGGCCTGCCTGAGACGAAGGAAGCGACGTTCACCTCTCTTAACTTTTATTTAGTAAGTTAATTCGTCAATTCAGGGCAATAGGCTTCTATACTTCTATTCAACATCATGAATTCCATTTGCCTTATGAAATAAGCAAGCTCAGTCACTGCATCCTACGGTTCATTCGTACGGTACTGGTAGCTACAGTAATTATACTGTTGAGGAATGAGCTCGAGCTCACTTCGTGCATATGCTTTACCAGTTTTTGAAGCATAATATTAGCTAGATGATGTTGTCACTCCAATAGTATCTTGCTCTGAGATCCTTGATTTCATCCTTTTTTCTTATGCATGACACGGATGCCTAGTTCAGTACTTGTTGAGGGGTCAGTAGGTCTTTTTTATGCGCAGTCATTGCCACCTCAGTGGGCAGTCTAATTTTGATAGCACCAGTGTGTTGAATAGGAACATGCCTTATGCTTCAGGAAGGATAGATGGAGGATGGTGGAACAGTGTTTTGACATTACATTAAACTGCTTTCAAGAGGTTAGTTGTTGGCCAGGGAGAAGCTCCAAGTTTGCTATTTCAGGAGGAATGAGTCTCTTCCACCCTTATATGTTTGCTATCTAATACCAACTCCGGTTCTGTACCAGTCTAAGTCATTTGATGAGAGGAACAATACTAGCTAAACGCTGTCTTCGAAGACTTAATATTGGGACCTTCTTATCGTTGCCTCGTTACTTGCAGGACTTTGTAATCTTGTACGGCCGTCCCCGTCTTTCCATTGTGTTCTCAAAAAACTATAGCGTTTTGCTTAAAGCGTGCATTCTTTGCGAAATTTTGGAAAAATTATTGTCCTTTGATTACTGCTGAAGTGGGCACCATTTCAGAGGTAAGAAACATCCTGGTATCATCACCTCCTGCAACAGTTCGTTGTACTTACACTGAAATTTTTCCTTATGTTCTCTTTGAACTCAAACCTCCCGCCTCCTAACCATTGCAAGAAGAAGTGGAAGGAGAACGTCATTTAAAGCACATCCTTCATCCTTTCCTTAACTATGCGGCAAGGAGGAAGAGATACCATTGAAGTGATAATGGGGCTCATTCGGTACTTCCGAGCCAACTTGTAGACTAAATTCGTCTTTTGTTACCTGGAGTGCGTGTCAACAAGCGACCTACGCCATTTCGGCAGGTGCGCTCCTTTCAAGCCGTGAACGGCGTTTTCAAATAAAGGGATTTGTTTGCTTCGATAACAGAAGAAGAGTAGTTATAAAAACTTTTAATCTCACCTAAGTAATAAAAGGTTTCACGTTTATTTATATTGTAGCTATTTGCCACCTTTTTACTTTTTTGTTAAATAAATCCCAATGGAAGCTTAAGCGTAATTTCAAATCCTAATAGAAGGGGGTGAGGTCATAATCTCAAAAAGGTCTTCATTCTCTTATCATTCACTAGTTTATATGTTTGATTAGTTCATAAGAAATAAGTATGCACTTAAATGAATGAATAAAATGTTGCAGATGCATGTTTGCGATGTCAATCGGAGAATAAACAAGACGAATGCGTTGTTGTTTGGGGTGAATGTAATCATTCATTTCACAATTGTTGTATGGCACTTTGGGTGAAGCAAAATAATAGATGTCCGCTATGCCAACAGGTTGTTTATTTATAATTTATTTAATATTTTACTTCAATTTTCATTTATATTCAAATCTCCTTTTGTATTACTATAGTAATCACGTTTGCAATAGAAATTCTATCATTTTTATGTCTACACGGCCACAAGATTTGTCACTTTATTATATCTTTAGTGTAAAGCTGTCTGCTTCCCATGTAATATGGAAACTGTAGAGTTATTTCTGTGAGATAGGTAGCGAGAAGAATTAGACCAGGGGTGGGGTTTTTTTTTTCGGTAGGAAGCTGGTTCAGTAGGGATCTTAACGTCGTCGAAAGTCAAGAAAACTCGAATCTTCTGTGCATAAGCGCAATGCAAAATGTAGTATTATAATTTTAAGGAAGATACACAATTGATTCATATGTGACGTGTGTGTGGTATAGAAAGGGTTGATTTTATTGATATTGCAAGTGAAATGTTTTGAGTAGAGATGTGGCGATTTTCTTCGTCAATCCTACATCGCCAAAAAGCGATATGTTATCCATTCGCATACAGTGCTTGTCAACATTCTCTTGTACATAATTCTTTCTCGCTTATTAAGTTCTAAAGGGTATAATTCTTCGCCTAACTTCATGGAAGCTTATTTAAAAATAACCTAGGAGGGGACAATCGATGAAAATTCTTTCCATTATGCGTGAAATTTATTTCCATTTTTAATCTGATTTAAAACTGTCGGTGCTAGAAATACTATCGTTTTTTCTTCATTACTAGGATAATTTATAGTAAGGCTTTTGAAACTTGTAGTACAATTTCAGAGAAACACTGTACAGATGTACGAAATCATCTCCGACGAATTTTTTGCGAACTATATTGTAGTTCTCATATTTTTCCTCCAAGAATTAATTTCACTTATGCTTCATCAGTTTAATATTATTATTAAGTAAAGTGCTTGAGAAATGAAGTTTAAAATATTGCGGCAAATAACTTAGATTCGGCAGAGTTTTTTTTTCTGTTCACTACTTTATTCATATAATGAATTTCAGGATTGGCAGGTACAAAGAACGGGTCAGTAAAGATGCAAGAATATCTTCATTAAACTCTTCGAAGAATCTTTTCGCTTATCGCATGCTCATTTCCTTTGATTTTTACAGCTCAGAATTATTAGCGATTAAATTTTTACCTAAATATTGTTGAACAAACTCGCCCATTCTTCCAATCAGAAAAATTGATGCAGTAAAATAAAAAATAAAAATGTGACTGATGTGTTGCGGCTATCGTCTCAACGATTAGACTTTCGGATCGGTTGGGAGAATCCACTCCCTTGCGTTTACATATTTTCTTTTTTTTTTGTAAGTAAATGTTCGAAAAGTTCAGTTAAAAGTTTATTCATTTATCTTTGAAATTTTATAGACTAAAACTCATTTTCGGTTCTTCAAGAAGAATTTCAAAACATGGTTAATTACTTGCAATTTGCTTAGAATCACTTCATTAAAGAATTTGTTTAAACTATGTTAGAGGATATGTTTATGTTTGTATCAAAGTTTCCAATGGCTGCACAAATAGAAGGTGTTTTCTATTTTTATGGATAATTAGATACATGCTGAGTTAATTTTTTTCGCGTTATGCACCTAAGATTTTCATGCAACCTTTTGTTTATTGCACTGAAAAATATTACAACGGAATTTGATGACATGGAAATGCCCATATCTGATGTTATCTGCTTTGAGCGAATTGTGTTTGAGTTGTAAAATTATCACAACTTGATATTATTATTGTTTATTGTGGCGTTGAAGCCTTATATTGCCCATTTACTTGCGATATGGAAGTACCCGCATACCATTTTAGTGATTGATATCCCTGCAAAGGATAAGAAATTGTTGATTTTAGAGTTTCCAACGAAAACAGTTGGTCCACTGTTTTAATGGGAAGGATGTGAGCTAAAATCTGTTTGGTCTAACTAGTATTCAAGTTCATTTATTTATATATTAATGTCGATTGAGTTCTGGTCGTTGAATTGGAGATATCTTTTATCATAGTAGGATTTATGGAGTCAGTATTATTAAGTCCGAAAGTGTAGCGTTTCTTGTTTGGGATTGTCTGATAGTTCTACTATCCATAATGGAAGTGATGTCAACTTTTCTGGAAGCGCTAATGAAATGGGAAACCTGTTCTGTGGATGTTTCTGCTTTTCTTGGCACTTCAGTGGTACAAATTTTCCTGAAAGGTTCTTACGAAAAGATTCAAATTTTCCATGCTACTATTTCATAACGCATTAAATGTGAATATTTTGCACATTCATTGATATTAGACGTATTGTACTTGATTTTCTCTCTTGACGGGTGCATATATTTGTGTTGGGTTCTTATAAATGTTTTTTTTTAATTGTCATAAAATCGTAATAGACGAATTCTCTTCGTTGATTTTCCGCAGTTCCGATGGTTTATCCGTAAAACTAAAAATTTTATATGGGAAGCGACGTGGGTTAAATCCCTTCCCGATAACTACGGTAATTGAATCGGATTCGGATTCAACCCGAAGCCTGTAAAAGAGTGGATGCTTACTCGATTAAATTTTTATTTCACCAGTGAACATTTATATAGAAATATATTCTCAAAGAGGTCGAAATATATAGCAAGTAATGTTTTTTACAGTATGTTGACAAAATTTTCGCGTATGCACAATATAGGAGAATTCACCAATGCCGCATATAACATTGAAATAACCGCCGAATTGTTGTTCGGCGGCTCGTTGAAGACGTCGCTTTGATTCGGCGCTATCAGAATCGACATTCTACAAGCAGATTGTAGAGTTGAGAGCATCAATATAAGGAATACCTAATTATAAATCCATTTCCAGTGAATATTTGAAGCTTAGATTGTATCCATTGTATTGTATTCAGCAGTATTAACAAAGATCGTGTGCAAAATTGTCAAGGAATACAATAATAAATATACTATCCATCTTTCTTTTTCAGGCAAATGTAAAGCTTTCCTTTTCAGGCAGGAAATGAGTTCCTTGAATATAAAGTTTTCTAAATAGCTAAAAAAAATTCGGAATTTTTCTTCACATATATTGCACTTCTATGGAAGTTATTATTTTATATGTTGGACTTATGTTTTACCTTCTGAGTAGAGGTTTTGAAAAATATGCGTGCAACGAATTTATACCTTTTCGATGATGCGTTCTAGGAGAACACTGTTGCATTTGGCGTTTGCGTCAATGGTATGTGCACTAAATGCCGCATGTCGATTGCGACGGAATCGGCATTGAGTGTTGCATCGACAGCAACAATCATTCTAAATCATCAATTTTTAGTAGAACATTTGATAGGTAAGGTGGTTACAAGTTTGTAGCAATGTTCAGAACTAAAGTGTATATATTAGTTGCTAAATTTAATGCATGAGCATTTATAATTCTTATTAAAGGTATTACGAGGTTAGGTACGTATTATGCATTCAGCAAATATTCAGATAGAGTAATCCTTAGTAATGCACATTGCAAGACAAGATGAGGATGTAATGTTTGCTGTAAATTATGGTGCATCTTCTGTAGATAAGTCAACGAAGCCAAATTCAGAATGAAAGTGAAGAGGTAAGCAGTTCAAAGACACCTGTGACGAATAAAATGATGGTTGTATTGCCCCAGCACCAGCGTTCTCATAACTCTGTCCTCCATATCCCAATGGCACATAGCGTCCTCTCTCGAGTGGTTGTCTTTCGAAATTGTAGCCTATTGGCGCTACTGGTATCGCATTGCTCGTTTGACTTTCGCAAGGTCGGGCACCAATTTGCTGAGCCGCGACATGCCTGCCGCCATTTTCACCTATAGAGGCTGCAGGAAGAAAACGATCTTGATAGCCACTTTCTCCCATGTTGGTACTGCTGATTCCTCCGATGATACGCGTATTGTCCGGGAGAGGAATACCGTCTGGTGTGTTTTCCTCAGGTTGGAATCCGTATTTAGTTTCTTCACCAGGTGCAGCTCCAAGCACTATGTCAGGCGGCACTCCGTATACCTGAGTCTCCGCCCCCACAGTGAAGATAGTTTGGCGTGATTCACCAGTGACATAACCAACATCTTTTGGAGGTAAAGGAGTAACAATTCGGCTAGGTAAGAAGCCGCCAACACAAGGCTGTTTAGAAGGATAAGGAAGGTAGGGTTCTTTATTTGGCAAGGGATAGGATCTTCCAATTGATGGAATTCCACCGAATCCCATTGGACAGCATGGTGTCCGCACTAATAAGCAAGGAGGTGGGCATTCGATTGGAGGACATGGTGGAGGTGGTGGTGGAGGAGGAGGGCAGATAGGTGGTGGTGGGCAAAACTGTGGTGGACACGGCTCTGGAATAGGACAAGGTGGTGGTCGTGGTGGACAAATTGTTTTTTGAGGTGATGGGCGCGGATATCGAGGAAAGCACATCGATTGCGATGGAAAACATCGCGATGAGCAGCATCCACATCCACCACCACCACCACCACCAAACGGTATAGCGTAGTGCGCGCTGACTGTTGAAATAATTAATAAGAGAAAATTCATCAGTAACATCTGAAACAAATCATCTATATAAGAAGCCAAACTTTATTTTAAAAAACAATAAAATAGCAAGAGCGTTTTCTTTATGAAGACATGATGACTCCTTAGGAATACAGAAGCGTTGGCATCCTTTTTGAACGATATAGGACGATAAATTTTAAAAAAAAAGAACGATAAAATTTGCAACATATTGCTTTTTTGCAGTCAACCAACAATAAATGCTCTATACAGTTATAGGATGGATGTGGGCTCCCACCTGAAACAGGAGATGACACAATAAATATAAGATTTAACAACATAACATATTGGTAATCAAATGTGTTGCTAATAATTTGCATAAGAAAAAGATTGCACTAAATGAATATAATTGACTCTAGTCGAATTTATGATGACCATATTTTTATGCGTGATTTATAGCAAGCATTCAAATCACGATAGTTATGACATCAAAATTGGCAGTCAGAGTTTCGATTTTACAGCATAACGAATGGAACATTTAAACTTTAGGATAACGATGGTATCCTCGAGACCTAGGTAACGAATAGTTGCTTCACCTCCGGAAAGAATATAAAGCAGCGAATGCGAAGAACTAGATAGATCTCCTTAGACTCTACCATATCTATGAATGAGATCCATCAATTGCAAGACGAGTTTTGCTCCTATAGTTTGCACTCAAAGTGGGTGTGTTCCATGGTACTCGACAAGATAGAATAGGGATATTTGTTTATACGACAATGCGCTAAGAGCGATTGTTCGCTGAAATGAATACTCAGAGTGTTTTCATTCTATCGCTTGTATGAAGATGTGCTCATTGAGCGCATTTGGAAAATCCATTGAAGCTTGAACGATGACCAGAACTATATTATAAGAAAAACGATTTTTTATAAAAATATGAAAATAAGAAACGGTTTCATCAGTTTTGATTGCGGCTACTCAAATTTGCATTTCCAAATCTGCATTGGTATGTAAGTTTGTAAATTTGCATTTAGAATTCGAGCCTCTGCATTCGAACGTTTGTATGTGACAACTCAGAACCCACTTCAATTGGAGTTATATTCGACACTGATGGATGATCTCCTCAACTAGGATCACCTTCATTGTATGAATTATGGAATGTTATTTCGAGGTTGCTTGCCTCCTGAAACGATTTTTTTTTCTTTGGCGGAATCCTAGCAGCCGTCGATTCGTTTGAAACTCAGAAACCTTTTCAAAAGTTCCATTATCCACCACAGTTCTATGCGAGTACGATACAGCGCAATAGCATGATAAGATAAAGGCGGTCTTTTGATAAAAACAGTGGTTTTTGACCGTCAGAGATTTCGAAAACATAACCCCTCCCGGTCCGCGAAGTTCCTGAGCATGAAGAACTCTTCCGCCCTCACTGACGATATGATTTATCACATCAAATGTCCCCTTCCGTACTTTAATTTCAAAATTGACGACCTAATTTTCCTGTTCAACTATCAACGAGTGCAAGTGGCAATCGCATTGCTAAGGAGGGATGGATTAATGTGAATGACACTATATCATTGATGTAATAGCAATCATAACCCGTTATCCGGATGAACAGACATATCGAATTGAGACCACGTGCGTTATGACAAAAACCTTTAGTTGTCTGTAATAACTACCGATATTATAGGCTGAATTTGAAAGACATACAAAAACTAGGAGCATTGATTGTTAAATATTCTATTTAGAGAAATTACATCACGTTGAAAGTCGTACTCGTCAGCATTACCAGAAAATATTAGCGCTATTAGCGCCCTATAATGAGGTTTTGTTTTTCTTGGGACTCTAACCCACCTAAATTGCAATGTCCTAAAAATGATGGTGTTATAAAAGCGTGTGGCTTTCTCCGCCGTGTTTCGAAGTGTCAATTTTCCGTAGCTATTGATGGCTATTATAATAATAGGCATATGGGATTACCGGTGGGATGCGTTATAAAAAGGAATGAGTTGGTTGAAATGCGTCCAAGTTTGATAGCAATTCATAAATGATTTCAACTAGATGTATTACTGTTTACACATTACGCCTCAAGTAATGGCTGTACACCCGCTGCAGTGGTTCGATGTTTTGTGCGTGACGACGTCATACAATTTTCAGCGAGATTCCTTTGTTAATGAGCGACTAACTCGCTGGCAAAAGTGTATCATTTCAATTCTCTCAGATAAGAATTATTCTCCGTGTGAAGTCTTGCAACTTTTCAAAACAATACATATAAGATAGTGCTCGTCATTTTATCTTCTTTTAGTGATATAGTGATAGGATAATATACGATGACTGTCGCGAAATCGCGAGCCTAAGATATATCTCTTCAACTAACACGAACAATGGATTATGATAAAAAATCGTCTCTGCAGAACAACGTTCATTTCGTCCGATGTAAACACAACGAAACAATGGTCACACGAAGCAAAAGCCTTGCATTCTTTCGCAATCATATCAACGTCTTGAATCTTACTGGCAAGAATAATATCCCAAAGGAAATGTTAATACAGGGGGAACAATGTGGTAACAGCAATAACGGATAAAGATTTGCAAGAAATTCATATGAAAGTGAATCGTCATACGAACGAATAAAAGGGTTGGTCGCCCTAACTTCGAGGCTCCTTCCACTCTTTCTCCCTGCCGTCCCATTTCCGACGCCGGTGTTCTACAGTGCCCTTCCCCATACTGCGTGGCTAATCCTCTCTTATTCAGTGACGCCAACTCTTCCACTCTCGAGGTTACTGTCCTTTTTTACAGTAATGTAATGTTATGGTAATTTATCTCGTATAAGGCGATGTAATAATAGTAATGATACAGCAGCTGTTCTCATATACAGTGATGTAGTGATATGGTAATTGTCCTCGCCAACAGGTCTAATAGCAGTTTTGCTATAGTCGGTATGAAAGCTTGAGATAGAAGAAGACGAGTAGTTCGATTATTTATGTGCTTAATTTTATCAGCGAATGTTTTATTGTAGTATTACAATGTGAACAATACTGAAAGAACATTCCATAAAGAAATATTTTAGAAACTAATTCATTAAAATAGAGTACTCTTTCAAATATTTGCATTGAGCGTTAAATCGATGCACTCGAAAGTAAGAAATTTTATGCAACAGGATAACACCAACCATTACGAGCGATATATTTCTCGCAACACCATTCGGATGCTCGTCGATTGCGCATTCTTCGCCTACCTGTAAAGAAACCATTAAATCGCAACAGGTATTCCCTTGATGAAATTTATAAAAAGTTCATAGTTCCTTAGATTGTTTTGCGTATTCCTTATCTACCTGTAAATGAATCATAAAATCAAAACGGATACCCTCTTTTAGTAGAACAATTGAATGCTTTATATTCATGTACAAATAACTATCAACGAAATGATTAATCACAAAAATTGGCAAAATCCATTTAGTTTATCATAAGAACGATTGGAATCATGTCGAACTTTAAAGATGGGGTATATTTGTGGTGGGGATGTTTCACTTTCCAATCTATATGATCGGTCAATAAAAGCGCTATTAAAGAATGCATCGAATAATCTCATATTTGAAGGTGATGTTATATTAGTTGAAATTTCCTATTTGAAAGTCTGTTGAGAAAAATTTGGCTAGGAAAGTGGAGGATTAATTGAAATTTTCATATTTTTTGAATGCAGAAAACAGCGAAATTTGCCTGCACTTCATGGAAATTCTTGCTAATTGCCAATGAAGTTGAAGTGGCGATATAAAGAGTTAATTCCTTTACTCACTATTTCATATAACATTTTCAGTACCAAAGTCTAGCAGAAATAGTGGCAAAATATATTGGTACTTAATGAATAAATGAACAAATAATTGATATGGTAATTTTGAACGGTTTTTTCGGCTATCGAACATATAAAATGTCAATCGCTGAGTGAGTGACCTTTGCACGAATCACTTAATTCAGGACTTAAGGAACAAATCTGAAAAAGAACTAGCATACCGGCGACTACTGCTGCTTTCGCTCGCATAAGCTTCAATGTTGCACCGGATTCGCAAGCCTTCATATTACAAATTTGCGTTTGTGAGTCATATCTTGACTGCCTGCAGCGAAAACTCATTCGTGAACAAACTGCATTATATATATATATATATATATATATATATATATATATATATATATATATATATATATATATATATATAAGGTTTGGTACATAAATCTTCCTCAGTAGCCAGAGTCCTGCTGGGCATTTTACATTTTGCCGTACTTTTACGACGGCTGCGTTCACCGTTAGCCCTAGGTTAATCAACGACCACTGAACATTGCAGTAAACATGTTACAGTAAGTAATATGAGCGTGATCGAGGCAAACTGGTTTGGAGAAGGCACCTTTTATGAGAATAGGTTGCAAAATAATATTTTGATGCATAACGTTCAGGTTTCAATATATGCTGCCCTGTTATGTCATCGTCCATTCGGCCACTCTCCCTCTTCTCCACTCTCCCGTCTGTTCTTGTGATTACGACTTCAAAACACTTAAAAAAGGTTGCAAAATTTTTCAAATATTGGCTTTGTATATCATCTTCCCTTGGATCACGTTTCAAATTCACCAAGCAAGTATAGAAGAGTCACCTGCAAGCTCTCCCTTGACATACGCGTCGCCGTGTTCGCAACCCACATGCACCACATCGCTCTGAGCATGTACTCCACGCAGACCAACCTCCCAAAGAATTGCCAACTGGTTCAGATGGCATAGGCTCTTCGCCACCTTCTGAAACCGCATGGTTTCATCAGGAGACAACGTTCTTTGAAGGCGATATTTATTGTGCTAGGAAAATAAGTTCGTTCACCAAAGTTCTGATAGTAAATACATTCTAATTCTTACAACTGGAGCGCATACAATTTACTGCATCAATAAATCTTGTCTGGTATTACCTACTAACTATCTACGACGTCCTACTCTTTGATGACAGAAACAAAAATCACTGAGAAAACTTGATGCTAAGTTCGGTCAAACAATGGAACGTTTGGAATGTGAAGGATGAGTCGCAAGTTTAAATTGTTGAGCATACAGACAGACAAATACACCAGCACATGCACACAAAGACAACTCCAGCAATGTGCGCCCTATAAATGCAAATTCGCAAAGATGTGGAAGTTCTGCACGAAGTGATATTAAAGCCTAAATCTAATAATTTTTACTCTCAGAAATAACGATATACCTTTTACTGTGTCACATTTCTTAGAGGATATGAATCATATAGATAACACAGGTAGAGAGCTTCACGTTGAAAAGGTGAAATAAAATGAAAAAAAGAGAAAGCAATAGGAAAGGTGGTATATAAATCGAAATACTAACCACTGATATATCGAAGTGCGAAACGCGATGGAGCTACAGCTCTAATGATGACAATAATAAATGGTCCTTCAGACAGGATGGCTCCACCCTCTGGGAAGCAACAAAGTCTGAATCCTGTCAACTGCATGTCGGCTGTATATTTAATTTCTAAGAATTCGCTACATGTCGGTGAGCATTTGAAAAACACATCAGTCACTTCGAAACGTACTCGTCCTCCAGGATACTGAAAGGATTCGATAGAAAGGCGAAAAGAAGAAGGTCTTTATTTGAAGACGGCAGAAAATAAGATTTCACTGAAGACTGCAATTATCCTAAAGTTCCAACATCTCTTATTCTTAGTCATTTCGCATCCTGAGTATCATTAATCTCTCCTATGACCCAAGAGCACCGCATACAGGAAAAGCTACGCTTAAACCAATCTTCTGCCTGTACTTGGCTATCCAGAACTATGTCCTACTCAACAGTAGGGGGATTTGAGTGGGACGGTACAGCGGGACAAGAGGGCTTTTTCGACAGAGAGGCAGCAAAAAATTACCCTTTCTGTTTCCCACAAGTACAGCATCGAAAGTAAAGCGAGAAAACTAAACCTCAAAGGAGATCGGAAAAGTTGAATTTTTTGAGTGAGTTCAGGAGTTTCTAGCTCTCTTCATTTGGAGTGAAATTTTTTCTTCTAGTACAGCATTAGCACTTTATTGTGCTTATTAAGTGAGGGCATACATTATCGTGCAATAAATAAGAGATGTACTTCAGATGATGGAAGCAATCGTGAACAACAATACTACAGAAGAATACAAGATTCGGGGTGGAGGAAGGGGAAGGGGAACTTTCATTCATTTGAATGAATCGACAGATATGAACGCAATGAATCTTGAGGAGAAAGTGATATCATGCATAAAGTTTAGCGAAGTGAAGTATAAACAAGTAAATTCTAGAAAAGCAAAATAGGCTTATACATTTCGAAAAATTTACGTTCATAGGCTGCAATCCTCACTTTCCCTCCCACTTTCTCCACCTTCCCTGCTGCGCCAATTGCTCTTTACTCCTCCTTCCTCGGTTCCGTCCTTCCCTCCCTCAATCTCCTAAATAAGCGTTGAAGTGTGGTGAAAGAGAAATTTTCGACAAAATTCCTACAATTGAATACCAAATTTCGGAGAACTAAAGAACTTTTATGAAGCACAGCAGCAGTAACGGGTATATGATCGACATTTTTGCGATAGACATCTTATGTTTTTCTTTGCACTTTGCTTTAGGCGGCTGGTCAATAGCTCACATTTGCCTCAGACAGCTAATTTGCGATAAAGGCTTGCAATTAGTCGCTTTTGGAATTAAAATGGAACATAATGGAAGAAAAATGGTTCACTGGGAAACTTTCGTCAAAACTAAACAATTTTGAGGAAATGCTCCATTGAAACTGGGTTTCTTTTACGTCTCTTAGCTGGAATAAAAATTTGCTTTTTCTGAGGAAAGAATGGAGAAGAAGGCACTAGATCGGGTAAACGTATGGAACTTATTCTGCGTGGAAGCCTTAAAAATCTCCCTATCTTCGTTTAAGAGACAAGGGGACATGGACCATATGCCCGGGAGGCCAATTCCAGTTAAGACAATCTTCTCATTTTAAAGCCACTTAGAAGCGTTTTGCATATGAAACTCTGAAAAGAGTATCAAGTTTCATATGCAAAAAATTGTATTAAGCATTCCAGAAAAAATTGACAAGAATTCTGCAGAAGTGTTGAAATTATTACGTGATGTTTGGACTTTCATGAAATGGGAAATATCTTGCGCGAAAAATTGATATTGTTGACCTGAAATGAAGAGCGTCTGAATGCACCTGCCCTCTACAACGATTTTAATCGTCGAAAATTAGAAGAATACAGGAAACTGGAGAAAAGAATTTCGGGAAATAATTTGTTGGAAGGATCTTGCAACTTTATGGAAGATACGAATAATGTAGAGTGTTCTCGAGACCATTGAAAACATCGTGAGTTGCTGCTCATCCGCTGATGAAATTTTCATAACGCATCAAACAATTGTTAACACCGGAGAAATTAACTTGTAACTCTCAAAAATAACATAAATGAAAACATACATGGCACTTATATGTCTAGAATTCATGCAGTTCATCACTCGTTGAGTTACAGTTCAATATCACTCATTTCGCGTGTTAGAGAAGTTTCTTTTTTTTCGCTCAAGCTAATGTATTGCAGAAATGCTGAATTCATCGAAATGTATGCGTTTTACCAATTACACAAATAATAGTAGAACTTACCGCTGAAATACGCCAATAGCATGTAGTTGAGACCGAATAGTTGAGTGCTTGCCACGAAAATGTCGCTTGTAAATCACTACCGCAACCTAAATGAAACTGCAGTTGCAAAAATTGCAATTTTTGCTTTTAGAGGCATTGCAAAAACCGAACAAGTGAAAATTTTGAATGGCTTGAGGCAAGTTTTGCATTTTAACCCGTTGCATTATCCTCATAAATTAAAATTGAGCGGTAATATACGTAATGATACATTTACATATAGAAGCAACTAAAAAATTCTTTTGTTGGATTTGCATTGCATTTTTTATAGAACAATTGCAACCGCATTGATTTTTTTACTAGTTTTGTTTAAAATTTTTGACTTCAGATTCTTGCTCATAAATATTTCAGTAAATTCTCAACAATTTTAAGACGAATGATATATGAGAAAACTTGTGCGATTGAACTTTATTATAACGATGGTTGCTTTTTTATCTGAAATTTTTATAACCTACAATGAGAATGCATAACTTTTTGGAAATGAGTGCACAAATTGTTTTCTTTTTTTCTCGAGAATTATGTCCGAATCATAACTGCTGAAGTAAAACTCTAATTCCTCATAGTTTGCTGCACGCAAATTCATTCATTCCTGAAGCGTCAATAGGAATGTACAACAATCGAATGTAGAAAAACTTACTCGAATATTCAAGATCGGTACAAACGGAACCGGAAAGACCTTGAGGACATTTACATCTTGTGCAGTCGTTTGGATTGAGATATCCTCCATTTCGACAAGTGTTGACCAAATTAGCACACCTGTCTGAGGAAATTATTGAAAGTTTCAAATCGCTCTTGCAATAACTTTTCAGGAAAGTGGGTAGAATGTGCGCTTTTTCATTCTCCTCGACTGGTCGAGCAGCTTCATATGCAATCAAAAAAAGCAAATATGGGGAAGAATGCATCCGTATTTTAGTCAGTGGGACTGGCCCGTTTTTTATATCTACTGCAAAACAATCTTCTTTCAGCGACGCGGTATTTTCAGCACCAAAAGCTCCAGTGAAATATATTAACGCACTTTTACAATCACTTTAGGCGATGAAAAATTACCAAAAGTAGAAGACTCGAAAGTTTTAAAAAACCCCAAAAAATTAAAAGCATTCATGTAAATATTAAAGAGTAAATGATAAGCAAAAAACAGAACTTAAAAAAAGCGAATAAAGATAACTAAAAACGAACAGAGATGATTAACTAAAAAATTCAAAAAAAAAAAAAAAGAAAGAAACATTCACCTGCACAATACACACGATTAATTTGTTTGATATCGGTGAACGATGGTGCAACACGATTGCCTATCGTAGAGCGATACTTCGTATCTATAGGATCCACTGTATGTCTCAATGTTTCGCTTGAGAAAGCCTTTAAATATTTATTACATTTTATATTTACTCTTATTTTATTTTTCATTAGATAATATACTCGTTATATTTATAGTTCTTTGCATATATTTTATTCCACATCATATTACACCTGAAACAAATGTTCACATACTCCTCCTACCTAAATTTTTGGCAAATTTTATGATAAACTTTTTTTTTTGGCGAAAATCGCTCAATGGTAAGTAGCAAGGGAATATTTATTTAAATTTATGGGAATTGAATTTAAATGATAAAATTGCTGAGAATAATGCCACCTCAGTAGCGCCCAAACGTTGAATAGAGAGATTTCTTATTTCAACCAATCGAAGTTTTGAGTTCTTGAATGACTTACTTTAAGTTTCCTCTAGTTTTCTTTTTTCCTCACTGTTGTTAACTTTAATAATATACGTCCCCTCACAAAAAGCGGAGAAAATTACACCCAGAACAAGACGATTTAGCCCAAAGCGAGGCTTCCCGTCTGGCTGATGACAGAAATGATGCTTGCCCAGGTGGGATGCGAACGAAGCATAAACAGAAAACACAACCAATTTCGCAACTCGGGAGTCTGTATGTCATTTCGCCATCCTCCCGTCCTTCCACCAATGCCTGACCCACTTGCCTCACTCTTCGCCAATCCTATGAAATAATTGAAACTTTTTACTATAGCAACTAGCTTTGCGTATGCCTGTGTGTGTCTGTCCGTACGTGTCTGTGCCTGTCTGTGTAAATATATGTCTGTGTGTCTCTGTGTCTGTCTGTGTGTCTGCCTCTGTGTCCCTGTATGTCTTCATCTGTGTGTGCGTCTATGTGTATCGCTATGTGTGTCCGAGTGTGTCTATCTGTGTCAGGGTGTCTATCTGTGTGTCTGTCTGTGTGCGTGCCTGTCGCTGTGAGTCTATCTGTGCCTGCCTGTCTGTTTACATCTGTCTGTCTGTTGTGTGTGCACGTCCGTCTGTGTGTGTCGGTTTCTGCGTGCGTCTGTCCGTGCGTGTATGTATCTGTCTGTGCCTGTCTGTGTTTGTCTGCCTGCATGCGTCTGTATGTACGCTTGTCTACCTGTGCGTGTCTGTCTGCGTGCATGTCCGTCTGTGTGTCTGTCTCTCTGTGTGTCTCCCTGTATGTCTCTGTGTATCTGCCCCTGCGTTTGTCTCTCTGTGTGCCTGTCTCTATGTCTGTTTGTCTGCGTGTGTGCGAGTCTGTGCGTATCTGCGTGTGCCTCTCCGTGTGTCCGCCAGTATGTCCGTCTCTGTCTTTGTCTGTGTGCACACGTCTGTTTGTCTCTGTATATGCGTGTATGTGTGTCTGCCTATATCCGTCTGTGTGTATATGTACATGTATACGTCTGTGTGTGTCCGTCCGTATGTGCATGTCTGCGGGTGTATGTGTCTGTCTGCGTGTGCCCGTCCATGTGTGTCTGCCTGCATGTGCCCGTCTCTGTCTGCCTTGCGCGTACCTGACGTGTCTGTCCTTGTGTGTCGGTATCTATGTGTCTGTTTTGTGTATGTCTGTCTCGTTTATGTCTCTCTTGGTGTGTCGGTCCGTGTGTCTCCGCCTGTTTGTCTTTCTCTGTGTGTCCTACTATGTGTGTCCGTCCCTGCATATCCCTCTGTGTGTGTCTGTGTGTGCGTGTCTGCCCGTGTGTGCGCGTCCGTGTGTGCCTGTTGTTTGCGTCTGTCTGAGTGTCCACCTGTGTGTCTCTGTGGGTGTCTATCCTTTTGTGTCTATCTGCCTGTGCGTGTCGATTTATGTGTGCAAATCTGTGTGTTCTGTCTGTGCGTGTGAATCTGTGTCTCGGCTGTGTTTGTCTCTGCGTGCGTTTGTCTATGTGTTTCTGCCTGTGTTTGTCTTCCTGTCTGCCTGTCTCTGTGTGCCCATCTGTGTCTGTCTGCGTGGTCAGTGTGTATCTGTCTGTGTCTGTGTGCGTCTGTCCCTCTGTTTGTTGCTACCTGCGTGTGCCTGTTTGTGCGTGCATCTCTGCGTGCGTGTCTGGCTGTGTCTGTCCGTGTGTCTGTCCGCGTCTCTCTGTGCCTGGCGGTCTATGCCTGTCTGTCTGCGCTTATATCTCTTTGTCTGTCTGTCTTGTGTGTGCCTGTCCGTGTGCCTGTCTGCTCGTTTCTGTCTATCTGTGTATGTCGATCTATGTGTTCTGCCTCTGTGTTTGTCTCCCTCTGTGTGTGCCTGTCTTTGTGTCTCTATCCGTTAATCTGTCTGTGTTTATCTGCCTGTGCGCCTGCGTGCGTGTTCTGTCTGCGTGCCTGTTTGTATCTGTCTGTGTCCGTTTGTGTATCCGTGTGTGTCTGGCTGTGCGTGTCTGTTTGTTTGTCTGCCTGCGTGTGCCGGTCTGTGTGTGTCTGTCTCTACGTGTCCCTGTGTGTGTCTGTCTATGTTTGCACGTTTGTCTGTCTGTCTTTATCGGTGTGCTTCTACCTGTATTTGTCTCTGTGTGTTCTGTTTGCGCGTGTCTGTCTGTGTATATCTGTCTGTTTGTGCCTGTCTCTCTATGCGCCTCCCAAGATGTCTCTATGTCTCTGTCTGTGCGTATCTGTGTATCTGTGTGAGTCTGAACCTGCGTGCGTCTATCTGTCCGTCCGTGTGTTTTTCTCTGTTAACCTGTGTGTGTCTGTATGTATGCGTGTCTGTCTGGGTGTGGTTCTCTGTGTGTATGTCTGTCTGTGTTTGTTTGTGTGCGTCTGCCTGTGTATTTGTCTGTTTGTGTCCGTCTGTCTGTGCGTGTCGGTCTGTGTGTTCTGTCTGTGCGCGTCTCTGTAAGTGTTTGCGTCTCTGTGTGTCTGTCTCTCTATGGGTTTGTCTTTGTGTCTGTGCGGGTCTGTGCGTGTCTTGTGTCTCTTTGTACCTCTGTCCGTGTGCGTCTGTGTATTCCTCTTTGTTTGTGTTTCTGTGTCTGTCCGCGTGCATATGTCTGTTTGTCTGTCTGTATGTGCCTGTCTTTCTTGTTTGTGTCTGTCCATGTGTCTCTCTCTGTGTGTATCTGCCTGTGTCTTTGTGTGTCTGTGTCTCTCGGTGTGTGTCCTCTGCGTTTTTCCCTCTGTGTGTGGGTGTCTCCGTGTGTCTGCGTGTGTCTGCTCTATGCGTCTATCCGTGATGCTGTCTGCGTGTGTCTTGTGTGTCTGTGTGTGTCGGTCTGTGTATGTCTGTCCCCGTGTGTCCCTGCGTGGTCCGTCCCTGCGCATCTGTGTGTCTCTTTGTGTGTGTGCCTGCTTGTGTCTGGGTGTGTCTGTCTGCCTTTGTGCCCGTCCGTATGTGCCTGTCTGTGTTTGTCTGTTTTCTGTGTGTAGACGTGTCTGTCTGTGTATGTTTGGGTGTGCTTGTCTGTGTCTGTCCCTGTATGTGATCTCTCTGTGCGTGTCTGTGTGTGCTGTCTGTGTGTTCTGTCTGTGTATCTGCCTGTGTGTCTGTACGTGTGTCTGCCCGTGTGTGCCTGTCAGTGTGTCTGTCTTTGCCTATGTCTATATGTCTGTCTGTATGTGTGTCCGTCTGTGTATGTCTGTCTGTTTCTGTCTCTGCGCTTCTTCCTGTATGTCTCTGTCTGTGCCTGCATGTCCGTCGTGCGCCTGTTTCTGTGTGTCCGTATGACTGTCTGTGTGTGTCTGTCTTGACTGCCGGACGGTGTGTTTTGTCTTTGTGTTTGTCTGTCTGTGTGTGCCTGTCTGTGTGCCTTTGTGTCTGTCTCTGTCTCTATCCATGTGTCTGCCTGTGTGTGCGTGTCTGTGTCCCTGTATGTGTATGTCTGTGTCTGTTTGTGTCTGTGTGTCCCTAGTGTCTCCGTGCGCGTCTGTCTCTGTGTGTCTGTGTGCATGTCTGTGTCTGTCTATCTGTCTGTGTGTGACTGTGTCTACATGTCTGCGTGTGTGTCTGTCCCTGTGTGTGTTGATACGGTAGTTTAGAAAATATGTGTGATGATAGGGCACCACTCATGGTGGAGCTGCGACATTTTTTCCCGAATTTGCACGGTGATTGTGCGTTGTATCACTTTCTAGACTAAATGGTCAACTCCAGAAGGAGGGAATTTACATATTTAAAGGCCAGTTAAGTCGCATTTTTTTGATCTCTCGGACCGGAAAAAGCTTTTTTTCTAAAGTGGTAATGTGCCGCGTCTAAAGTACTTCGTGTGTTCCACATTTCGTGGTAACTTTTGAAACTGTTTGAAGTGATATATGGAATTGTTGGTTTATTGTTTATCTTCTGTGGTATGTTTTTTTTTTTCATTTGTTTTATGATCAATCTATCGTAAAATGCAATCCAGGCGATAACAAAATGTGTGCGAATTTTCGAGGTATTTTAATCCCTCTCACTTTTCCTGTCGTATTGATAAAAAAACGTTTATCATTTCATTTTCCAGTGCAATGACTACCAGATTGAAATTACTTGATAAGCCGACTCACGTATAGATATCAGTGCTTACGCAATGCAACCATAATACAATCACTGTGCAAAGACATATTGCAAAAATGCACGAAAACTAATCGTTCTTCACAGTGTAATCAAATCGAATAAAATTTATGTGCATAATTATATATGATGAATATTTGGTGGCAAATCATAATATAGGCTGATCCGGCGCGTGAAGCTTTGAAAAATCGTCTAGCACAGTAGTTGGCCTGATAAGCTCCACTTTTTATCACTAATGACATCAATTAACGCCATTCATTTATAAATGTTTGCTTCCTGCTCATTTAATAATAGCCATCTGTCTTTCGATAGATGAGCGTAAAAATCTCTAAACATATGCCCGCAGACATTTTTAAAATGGGAGGAGATTTCCGGTACTAAATAATAAATAGTCACACAATGATTCCTGTAACAATTCCGGCGGTTCCGGTAATAATCACAAAATATTAAATGAACGAGAAAAAACAGCAAATTTGTGAAGAAAAAAAAACGAGCTTACGTTCGATGCATAATGCATAACAGATCCAAGATCATATGGTACTCCAAAATCAATAATCGAACCAGATGATCGTTTATCGAAATTTCCTTCTGTACCGGGAATTGCGTATTGAAGATTAATGCGTATATATGAATCTCTTTCGGGTCTCTCATGTTCGTGCACCAAACCAAGCGAATGTGCTATCTCATGTGAAATTGTTCCCAACTATAAGATATGATTGTTACATTGTATAAGAGACGATATCATTAGAAGAGAATATCAACCTCGTCTTTACGACCTTTTTAATGATCCTTTTCTATGCAGTCGGGAATGAGGATGGCTTCATTTTACAGAATTTTCGCAAAATGAATTTTCCTTTATTTTTTTTATTAGCTGTAGTAGTAAGATTTCTAATTGTTAAATCAACCTAGTGCATGCACACATTTCTAAGCGCTATGTGATTGTCTCCATTGGTCTGTCTACTCCTTTCGACTATTCTGATTTTATCTATCGCGTTACCGTAACAAATTGATTTGTATAGAATTCGATGCAATCTTCAAGAATTTTTTGAATAACCAATTTGTGAAATGCAAGGATTTTCAAAGTGCACGGATGAGGAAAAACTCTAAATATATCATTGCTGTAACGAAACAAAGTTGTGAACAACGAATATTTCAACCCATTTTAATTCTTTCCTCCACTTCTATTTTATTTTCATTTTGATAGATCATTTTTTGATGAACGAAGAATGAAAGATGAATATCAAAGAGAGGCATAGTAGATTGAAGTTGTGTAAAAATATTGTTGAAAAATTTTTAATATGGGAGCACAAAAACCATAAAGCTTTGAAACTTTCATAGTTTGATAGAATTTACGAATTTCTTTCATTAATTGCAATTAATATTTATGGACAAGCAAAATATTCATTCTTTTCAATCAATGTATTGAAAATTTCGAATATATTAACGAAATTAGATTTTATTCACTTTGCAATGAATTTACTCAGCGTTAGTCATATGAACAGTTCTGCAATATGTTGCATCAAAGATTAGCAAACAATAGCTCTATCATATGGTATCGAAAAAAAAGAACTGAGAAATAAAAAGCCCTAACCGATTCACAACCTCTACCAATAGAGAGTCCTTGACTGCCTCCTATTTTTCCCACTGCCGAATAACATCTAAAAAAAATTTTCATGTAAAAATACTTGATAAAGATTATCAAATGATCTTATTTGGCATTTATTCCACTGGGTTTATTTTCAGCATTGACTCGTTAGAAATATTTATTTCATCTTTTTTTTTCAGTTAAATGATTGGAAATTTCTTCCAGTAGTTCATTAAATGAAATAATAGATTATAAAGTATAAATTATAAAGGTATGTATAATAAAAGCGAAGTTTAAAGGATGAGATTTGCAAAAAGCACATGATTTCAGGATATATGAGTAATTTCAGGATTCACTATGTAATGTCTCCGGAATACGAGACCGGTGCATCCAGAAGCTCTCCATTATGCAGAATGGAATATTATGGTTCATCGTAGACTCATCGCTATTTTTAGAGCATATTTTTAGAGAAGTGAATTTAGGCGCCGTGGAAAGATCTTCATCGACAGTAAATAAAACGTCAATTACGCAAGATAGATGAGACTGTTAATTTAATTATTCAGACAAGAAATACAAACACTCATTGTTTACGCCAACTGACATTATCAACATCGCTCCAAAAATCCTTCCACTTCCCCCTCCACCCCTCTTCCTACCCTTTATACATCTAAATGTCGCTTTAACGACTGCTTTTAACAACCGAAGCTCCCACTGTGCACGAAAAATAGAACAACTCTGAGGCGTGGTGCAATTCTCCACCATAATTAAGAAGCGTTGTTCCATTCATGTGGACTATTCATGACCACCAGGCTCATTTTGTAGGTACTGATGAAAGATGTAAGTGATATTAAGAATTTCAATAATTCATGTATGACTCTTGCCACACTTCCCGTTTCCCATTGCAGTCATCTAACCGCATCATTCCCTTGCTCTTGGAAGCATATAATGGATGATGATGGAGAATGCTTTTCGATTACTTAATATAATTAAGCGTTCATATATTCAAATATCGTTGTTTATTTGTTGTTGTGAAATACTCCAACGACTTTCAGCACAGGGAACTAAAATGTCCCCCACAATTGAGTGTTTATCAATGCGAAGCGTCGAGTAAAATATACGAACCCACTGCCTCGAACGAAGTAAACAAAATCTGTTGCGGTCATATCTTCGACGAAACGAACACACGTCTCCCTTTCGTAGTAATCCAATGTATTTCTGATTCTTTTCCGCCAAGCTTCTAAAATGAATCTCGAGATTGAAGAGAGAATTTAATGCTATCAATCGACAAAACGTTTTATTTCTTCTATTGCAAAAGAATGCAAATATTTTTATACTATGGATGATTCTGCCATCTAAGATACTCTTAGAGAAATAATATAGCGAATTCTTTCAAATGGCAAAATTAGCCAATTCTCTCAAATGACGAGACACCAGCCATTAAGTTCGTTGCTGCAGAGTTAATTTTGTCGTTAGTTCGGTCAGCAACCTAATGTGAAGTTTTCCAGCTGCGTGGTGGCTCTATTTATTTGAATAAAGCCTCAGTACTAATAGTTTCTTCCTCTCTAACTGAGGCACTCATCGAGGCCTTCTGAAGCATGGATTACCTCTTCATTCTTCGAAATTTCACTAAGTTTTATTATTTCCCTAAAAAAACGGATATTAGTGCTGAATGAGTTAAAACAGAAAATTTTGATCTTTTCACGTAAACTTCTTTGCCGCATCCTGAACCTTATGTGGAATTATTCTATCCGAAATTAGGTTATATTCAATGAGCATCGCACCTACACAATTTTCATAGACAAAGCAATAATGCGTATATACCTCATTTACTGCCATCTCACTCCAAGTGGTACACTCATTTAGATCTCTTCATTAGCAAATGCCACAAAATATTGGAGATTCCGGAACTCATAAGCGTCTGAACGTCATCAATTACCGTATTTGAGAATAACCTGTCAAAAAAGTGGTCCCGAACTTTAGAATTTGCCTATGAGAACAGTGGTGCAACAGTGAACTTCCGATGGTGAGGAAGGAAAATTTAAATAGTTGAGTGTATTACATTCAGCTTTTTGAATTCAATATGGTGCTCAGATATTTTAAAGCAATGAAGTTTGCCTCAAATCTTGACTAACTAAACTTACCGTCCGAATCACCAAATACATATGGTATACGAGCGCCTTGCCATCGGAGATTAGGATCGGCAACCACTTTTCGACTGAAGCGACCATTTTGCGCTCTGCTAACGATAAGCATTTGCGGTACAGTGAGTGCCATATCATTCTCGAATAGTTCCCCGGTGATTTTTCGATTCGCTACCATTTCATCATTTTCATTGGCAAATATAGTTGGTCTTATCAACGTTCCATCCTAAACAAGATTGTCTTGAAAATCGATGCAATCGTCGTCAATTTTTCAACATTTTTCGAGGGGAAAAAATTATTGAAAAAAAGAAGGAAACCCATCAATAATATGTATAGAATCGCTTCAATGGTGAATTGAATTTTGTTGAACAACCATTTATTGATTATTTTATTGAGTAAATAAGCTAATCAATTATACAGATTTTTTATTTTTCTTTTCTTTATCACACTCTTGCGCTATCAAATATGATTCCCATGTAGAAGTGAAATAATTTGTTGAAGTCTTAATTTAAAATGGTTATGTACAGCAAAGAACCGAAATTCTACCTGCACTTTATGTGAATATTACAAGCCCACCGTATATTTCTAATAATTCCCGAGACATTCACGCAATTTTACTAGGTCTAGCCTCTAATCAAACACTACAGAATGATTGAATATATAATGGAGGTTTTGTTTCAAAAATCTGGTTTGCACGCTGATTCATTCCAGCGACCAGTGATAACGCCATACCACAAAGTTTTTTAACTTTATAGTCATGCTTCTACTCATATCAACTACATTGTTAGTACTGCACTAAATCTGAAATCGCAAATACGATCTAGGTGCGGTACAATTAAAAGTCAGCTCAAATGCAGTAGTATACCATTTTTTTTTCTCAGCCATAATTTTGCAAGCATTTAGCTGTGTTGAAGTGGTAATTGGTTCACACATATTCTTGAGGAAGGCTTTGCTCTCCTTTAGAACTACCATTGAAGACGATGAAAGAGAGGACTATGGCAGTTGTGGAAGTGTCGGTAGGGGGTACATTCGTTGAGAAAATCTGTAGGAGAGAAGCTATTTCCTGGATTCGATATTTATAACAACGAGAAATCTCAGATTTGTGTGAAATCAGACTGTGCGAAAAGATCGCCCGAAAGTGAAATGACTTGATAACTTCCAGGCCACACCACAATATCTCATCATTCTTAGCCTCCCAACCTTTGAATTTATGCCATTGCATGGTACCCAACTTCTATACCTAACAGTGTCCTTGATGTTAAACCAATATTGTAGCAAGTGTTGCCAGTGATGAGGTAACACTACATCAAATTCAACTAATGGTTCGAATTCAGATGAACTGAACGAGTGATCAAATGTTAGCACTAAAGAAAATAGATCATCTCAGCGTCCTTACAATCAACGAGCGATGCATCTACCTGACGTAAACTTAATAAGATTATTTCATAAGCTTACATATTCGGTCCTCGTACGTGAGCGTGACGTAAAATAACGTTGCATAATTTGAAGGACTCGGTCATAGCCTTGATTTGGCTTTTTAAATGCCGTCGTATGTTGTTGAATTTCGGCGATGAACTAGAAAGTTTGAGAATTTTATTCGCCTTAAAACATACTAAATAAAAATAGTTTAAAAAGAAAGATCGATCTTTTTTTTTGTTTAAATAGATACCAGTTCTTTTCTTCATCAGAAAAAAAAAAATTTACACTGTTGGGAGATGTCTTAACGAGTTTTCAGCTGAAACAATGTTCTCATGCCAGTTCTTCAAACAATGAAGACATTTTCGCCGAAATCCTTTCACTGTAATGTTTTTTGTAATATCTACTCTTGTTCGATATTTGTGTTATACTCTGAATTCCTTATTGAAAACACTCCTCTTAGGAATATCTTATCAATAATTGAATTATATTTTTATTAAGCAATAAATACGTTTTTATATTCCCTTATAGAATGCTTACTCGAATATAATCGGATATAATTATCTTGCTAAGAATCAGCAATGTGTAAAACGAAAGCGAAAAAGCTTCCTTAACAAAAATACACCCAAGTTGTAAGGGTTCCAGAGAAATGTTACTCTTGTTATTATTTTTATAAAGTAATAGAAGCGAAATTTTCTAGAACTAAGGACGCCTTTGAAATATTTAAAATTAAAGGTTGTCAAACGTCGTACACTTTGGACTTGTGGATGAGCAAGAAATGCTGAAGTTGGTCGCACACGTGGAGGTAAGGTTGTCGTTTGGTAACGTGGTCGGAGTGTGGGCGGAGGTTGTACCACCACAGGTACTGGTATTATAATCGGTTGTGTTGGAGGCACCGGAAACATCTTTTCTTCTTCATCTTCATATCAAAGTTCATGAACGAATTTTTTTTTTCATGTAGTGTTCCTATACTATTGCCAGATAACGGTTTAGATTTTTGTTTCAATGATCTAATATTGCTTGAAAAACCATCAGTATGCGACTATTTATAAATACGGTAATTGTGGTTTTTTTCACTTATTGATGGCGTGTGAACATTGATTTTTCCTGCAAAAAAGTTTGTTTAAGGGCGTTTAAACAGCAAATTAACGATATTTCACTTAAATGTGGCTCTCCTGAAAGGCGAAAATGGTTTGTTACATTTTATCTCGTCGCATTTGAAAAGCGTTTTTACCAGCGTTGAATTGCTTAAAAGCTCACAGGTATCGGTTCAGGAGGAGGGAAATACGGTCCTTCCATACGATATCTGAAACGCCTGAATGGCCTTTGACTGAAAGGGAATGGTCCGGGTGGTGGAGGCCATCCAAAGGGAGGTGGTGGCATCGGTGGTGGTGGTGGTGGTGGTGATTCGGATGGTGGCAGTCCGTCGATAGGTGCCTGCCGTCGATGTAGCCTTCCTAGAAAAAAAAGTTTCAAAACTAAATCGACAATAGCGCTAATTATTTTAATCTATACAACGCATCGAGATTAATTTGTCCTAAAGTACAAGAAACGTAACGTGAAGCAAACCGCTGTGCCTAGAGATTCTTCCACGTGAAAATAAAGATCCCGAGGGAATGAAAAAGCAGAGCAAAAATTCGTTTTGTTTACAGCATGACAATTGAAATTCACTGACAATGTATTCGAATTAGTTATGATGAATTATTCAAGAACATCACTCCCACATTTGCATCTTCAACTTTTTGTTGCATTGCCTTCTCCCATTCACCACTCGCCCTAAAAATCCTCACCTCTTCGCCACTTTCATGCAATAAAAAAGGCGAGACCAAGAAATTATGAGCTAAAATAAACACACTGATTTATGTTTACAAGAGTAACAAGAAAATCCCTTGCCTTTTCCATTTCTCTAGAAAAGTTCAAATTCATATCAAGTTGTAAATGTCAACGATGTAAATTCTAGAAAAAAAAATGCCTAAGAAAATTCAATTGCATTGGAAGTACCTTTCTATCATAAGTCGTTAAGCATTGGCATGTTCAAATTTTTCTGGTTAAAATTAACAAATTTTCACAAATTATGAGAATAATAGAAATCTCTTTTTTTTAGTGAAAATACTTGATAGTTGTTGGGAACTTTCAACTTACAAGATAAGAGATAAGAAAAGTGAGATTGCACTATGATTTCACAGAGAATTTTTTTTTTTTTTTTTGGTTGAGCATAAACATAATTTAGCCGAAATTAATTAATAATAGCTATGGGTTATATTTGACAATCAATTATATGAATGAAGAAGGAACTTATTCATTAAGTGATCCCTCAGAATATAGGTACGATTGATCTTCGCATCGTTTTTAGGCGAATAAATTTTCCAAAGCAGACGAATTTCTAAGAAATATCCCACTAAGCAATTTAAAATTTTATAAAATAATAGTTGACGAATCATATAATAAGAAAATATACCTTCAACGGGCACTATAGTAGAGATATCTTCTTGTGCAGATTGTTGAAAACTAACTTCGAATTGACAGCAAAACGCAAGAAGCGTCAATCTCAGACCGCACATTTCGATATGTCTGAAGGTTGTCAATAACCGGTTTGTAGTGATTGTTTTGAGTGAGTTCAAACAACGGTTAATTCGTGCCTATTTGGGCAAATTGTTCGTTAAACTGTATAGGTGATTAGTTGAAAGAATTTCAACTTATCTCTAATGATGCTGTGTTTTTTTTTGTTTTGCATTGATTGCGCTATTGTATATTGAAACACTAAAGAGCACGAATGGAAAAGTTGATTCTATGCGAATGATTTGTTAAATGAAGAATTTGAAATTTCTCTTTCATTGCTTTGAGCATAATAAAAATCTATTTGAGATAAAAATGCAGTTGATATGATATGAGAAGTTTTTTTTTTTTTTATTTTGTTTAAAAATGCACTTTTGCAGATTTCATTCGTAAAAAATACGCTATGAATAATAATATGTCTGAGCGCATGTTTGTATGAGTTTGTCTGTTTGTCTAATCAAAAATCATCGATCAGAAAAACTATGATAATTGAAATTTTTATCTAAGCAATCGTTATCGTAGGGTTGCATTTTATTCGCAAATTGATCAAAATTCTTGGCTGCTTTTTGTGTGGATTATTTGTGCTTATGCGTCATGAAATGTACAAAATTCTCATTGCTTTATTACTGATTGCTTAGGTGCAGAAATTTGTCCTGCATCGTGCAAATCTGCATTATAACAAGGCGCACTCTCTTATGATCGTTTCCTAAGTGTTAACTTATTAATGCATGCGTGCATGTTTTACTTATTTTTGCCCTCTATTCAATTGTTTCATCTCAGGTGACATAGAAGATAGAGATATAGAATTCGATAGTTAACACATTACATTTGGCGATACTAACGTTTAGATTTATTATAGTTAAAAACGAATTCATAATGCAAAAACGAATTCTATACAATTCTTAATGCCTACAAAATTCTTGGTATTAAGCGAGCGGTCGCATCGCATTTTCATCAGTGACGTTAAAAAAAATGGGATCTTTTTTTTTTTTGTTCAAGGTTTCTGTGACTCCTCGGTTCCACTGAAATTGAATAGATTTTTGTGCACATTTTATTATTTGTTGATAATTTAGGATGATGGTTGATTTCATGAGCAAGACCGTACAAATGTATAGTGCGCTAATTTCTTTAGCATATTTTTGCACCTATTTGTTGGCTCATAATTTCTAGATTGGGCCAATTTGGTTAAATTTTGAAATAGTTTTTGTACAGTTAGGAAGGAAATGAAAGGTCAAATGAGGTAACCTAAAAAAGAGTGACTTGTTTCAGAAGAGTGACTATTTGCTATGCTTATCTTTCCGTTCAAAAAAAAGGTAACCAAGAAAGTGTTATGCGCACGTCGAGAATTAAGAGCATGCCAAAATTTTGCGTATTGGGTTTGGGTGATTCAACACGACGGTCTTCGACCATGATATTTTCCAACAACTGTTTATTGTTCGCTAGTACGTATACGCTTTCCGGCCTTATACGATGTTTCAGCTTTTGATCGTTGGTTACGTGGTGTTCGAAATTTATCGTCTATCAAGTTTGCCGGATGTCGGGTCGTATGCACCACCACCACCTCAGCAGGTATCTCTTTTTGCAGCACTCTTTTGCTTCTCGCCTACTTGCTAAGTTAAGAGGGGAATCTTGGAGTGGACCGGTAGTCATCGAGAGTTATCTGAGTGAAAGAGGGAGGATGTTGATGGTTGATGGTTTTGCAACTCCAAAATATATAGGTGTTCATTCCTGGCTCAGAACTAGGTCAAAATCCTTTCAATCCACGTATAATGCTGGTTTCTGCAATTAAACTTCTAAACAAACGTGTGGGAACCATCTTTTCCTTCTCATGAACAGAACAGAGGAGTATCGTCACAGACTGCAATGTGTAGCTGCATTCACCAAGTGTTTGTATGAGCGAGAATTTGAGAATCACTTCACCTGCTCACCTGACGCAAACCTATACCACAGTAATTCAGAACACGCTCTATTGAACGTGTTCACTATCAAGCATTGTCATTTAGTCACCTGTTACACCTGTTAAGTCATCAACATTTTACATGGGTGGTATACCTGCTTCATCGATGCTCGCGGTCTCATTAAAGCGCGAACGAATTCGCCAAGCGACATCGCCGTGACTGACCTCGCGCTGATTCACTTTCTATTTGATGTGTCGTAGATTGCATTCAACTGTAATGAGAAGTATATTAAAGTATCATGAAAATAAACAATGGAATTTCAGCAACCGGCAGAAAAGAAGACCAACTGATCCAAACAGTGATCATCGAGGTTATCACATCGTCGAAAATATATCCTAGTATCCTGAAATAAACGCTTCAGCTGAGTTCTCAAATGGCCAATTTGCGTGGTTTTACCAGTTTAACTTGCGTGATGGCATTTGCGCCGAATCGCTTAATAAAGCTCTATCACAGGAAATCAACTTGGAAAACATAAGATGAAAATGAGGGGAGGAAAGAAAGAGACTGGTTGACGGAAGTTTCCCCATCCCAGGATGAGCGGTGTCGGTCCCATTGCCGTCGATGTTAGAAGTATCGATAATATTTTCATGTTTCAGTTTTTTTTAGCACACAGAAACCACTCTCATCATCTCATTTATTTGTTTATTTATTTATTATTTTTAATTCAAAATGCCGCAATGGGAAAAATTTTATGAGATAAACAGCAAGAAGGAATCTGAGTGAATACGAAAGAGTAGCAAAAGTGTACAGATCGAAACGACTCAGCCGCAATTTGAAATCTGAGCGCGCGGGTGCATTAATAATATTGGGGGCAAACAGATTCCAGAATCATACAACACGATATTGGGGACTATGCGAAGCATTGTTTGTGCTTCAACAATTCTTTGGTCATCTGAAACTGATGCCGACGTTAACTACAGAATGTGAAGAGGGGGGGGGGGGTAATGAAATGTTTCTAACAAAGCGATATCAGATTTTATGACTAAGAATCGACTTATCGATGAAATATTTTGAAGACTTCAGGTTGAAGATTTGAAGCATGGTAGTGTTCGTATAGACCACGTTAAAGTTTGCAAGAAGCAATACGGGTGAAGCTCTGGATATTCTCTAACAGTCTGATATCAGAAACTAAATAGTGAGCATTCCAAAATGGGTCGGCAATAAGTGACGAACGTTTTTCTATAGCACTCGATACATCGGTGCTCCAAGGAGCGCAGAATACAGCCGGCAATTTATGACGACTTTTCAATAGGCAGTAGAACATTGCTTCAAGAGCTATGTCTCCTTGGTTAGTCTAGTCTGGAGTCTCCGTCAGGACCTGCAGCTGCTATCCAGGCACCGTTGGATAGCTTGCTAGCTCACGCAGCAACAATTTGCCAAACTTATGCAATACATTGTGCGAACAAAAAAACGCCTCTTCATTAGAACTGCTTCTACTGTAGAATTTTTTGTGGTTTTTTAAAAGGAAAAGAACAAAGTATGAGGAACGCAAACAGTTTCTTGTAAAATATTAAAACATTTATATCGATAAAAACAAGTATATACATATATGTGTTTAATTGGATATTATAATCTAGACAACAAATGATTATGCAAATGTTAAAAGTTACCGAATAATTTCTAGTCGAGAAGCACATATATAAAAGTCGAGAAGCAAAGAGAAGCTGAATTAAATCATGTAGAACTAAATACAGTTTATGCAAAATGTTATTAAAATATAATAGCAGATGAGATGTTAAAACAGTAACTAAGTATGATTACACGAATAGATGAATAAATAAATAGTAAAGGAGCGTCCATTCCCTAGAGTCAAGTGATAAGACACTGAGGCATGAACGAAGGCAATACTAATAGTGATAAGTGATCGATAGGCGTGAACGTCGTGTTGAGGTCAACGCCCTTAGGTTAGTGTCGCGGGTAGAGCATATTCGTATGCTCTATGCTAGCTATTGAATCCATCGACTCGAAACAAATAAAATTCGAGTTTCACTGAAAAATACTGACGAAAAAATACCATTATAAGAGCCTTTTGATAAATTACTCAAAATAAGCTGAGACATCCCATGGCAATATACCAAATAATAATAATAGTTTAAGGTGTTGCATGTGTATAATATGTAAATGCAAATTTAGGTTCAATGCTGCCGTGATCGCACCCTGTGAGGTTTACGCTACCGTCCGATCTCTTCAAACTTATGTCCACCTCACATGGGCCCGCTGAGCCTTCCGAAAGTCTTTGGAATCTGCAGTCTGAATACTGGAATAGACTTGTGAGTACATTGATCTTGCTGAGCAATCTTTGTTCTGCATGTGAGTTTTTCGTTTACCTTACGAGGCACCTAATCTATTCTGATCTGGAAGTCGACTGGTCCACCTTAAAGCGTAGCCTCTAAAAAAGTTTAGAGTTGATTACAATACGAAGATCAGAACAGGATCTCTAGTAGGAAGAGCGTCAAATCCTGGCACACTAAGCATTCATGCCGAAGTTTCTATTAATCACATGACATGTTTTATAGGGGTTATTTACTTGCTATAATTTCTATCATTTGGCAAATACATCAAGGCCATTCTCCAGGATATGGAAGTCATAGTAAGGATCTTGCCAAGAATGATAAGCCAGAAATATCGTTAATATATGCGATGAACGACACGAAATCGCGAACACTTCCTTGTGAGACATCACTAGGAATTGAGTGTAGGGCGAGTTAGTATTTCCAACTATTTGAAAATTTCAGCCATAAAAAACTGCCCTCATCAACTTCAGCAAAGAACCGATGAGATCATATTTTTTTTCAGCTTTAGGAAGAGCTTTTCAGGATGGACTGAATTTTGCCACAATCTAAACGTTTTCGTGGATGCTCTAATATCAAATTCTGTCGTTAACCTAGAGATTTTTTTCGTCAACTATAAAACGTCGTAAAAAATGCCCCTCCAAAATAGTTAACAAACATATAGCGCGTGAACAATCAAGGTGACGTACAACTGAGACTCACATCCAAACTGTCAACGATCTGTCGTGCCACAATCTGTGTCCAGGATCACAAATGTTGGAGCTTTTTATGCTAGAGCTTTTCGTTTAATCGACCGCGAATCTTCATCATGTCGAAAACGAAAGTCGAAGAAAGGTAGAAACAACTGTTTCAGCGAATCGTCAAGATGCGCATGTTGCCATTATCTCGGTACTTTCTTTTTTAAATCGGAATTCTTTTGTTCGTTGTTTAGATTCGTTCCTCATCATTTGCGATATATCTTCCATATGTGAACACTTGAATTAATGCCAAATAGCACTGCTCTGTCCCGATCACCACCTCTTGTAGGACCAGAAGTATCGTGGGGTGAAGTTTTAACTGAGCTGAAGTGGTGAACACAATGAATGAGAGCCACATATGAAGGCCGTAAGAAAAAGAGTGAGAGCCTTGGATATGCTCATGATTTTGCTGTTGATCACTGAGAGGAATGCGTCGATCATGTGTGGACAATCATCACAGCAGTGCGCACAGTTCATCAAAAGTCCATTTAAATTCTTGCAAAAATGGGCAAAAAAATGAAAGGCAAATAATAATTAGAACAGGTTATAAATGTTAGAGAAAGCTGAAGTGGACTAACTACAAGAGGAAATGTGCATAAGAGAGACAGGTAAGTAGAGTGTGGGGAGGTGAATGTTGTAGTAGATGGGAGGCGCTTAAAGAGATATCATGACAGCAATAGAGAGTGCACTTGAAATTAAGAGGCAGTTAATGAGGAAGCAAAATCTACTTCCTGTTCAAGAAGAGTGATTTTTGATTTTCTTAGGAATCGCATTATGCATGCATACTTTTTTCTGCATTCAAATACCTGGAACTAATTGCAATAGCTAATGGAACAACAAAATTTGTGGCAAAAGATGTATGATGCACATTGTACTCATTAAATCTTCTAATTTCGGTAGTTCATGGATTGAAATTACCGGACAGGTAGACAAATACCTGTCCAATAATTTAGTTATAATGCACTTTACAAAATTCATATTTTTGAGGCATTGTAAAATGGTACGCTTACATATAGATAATCGCAATAATAAGGTGTACCAACAAAAAAAAAGTGTTTACATCACTTTTTTGGTCTTAACTATGCGGCCGAAACGTCGAGTTATGTGTAATATTCTGATGAAAAGTTATTGTGTAATAAAACTGCATGAAACAAGTTCACGTTACAACGAATTGTGGTACTAATTATTCGCATAATAAAAGGCTTATGAGAAGATATTTTAGTGTTTTTATAGCACAAATCAGCCATTTGGTTTACTCAACGTTAATGCAAAAAACATTGCGCGGATCTTTCTGCCACCCATTTCCACAAGTTGCTTTCATTGAAGCTTGAAAGCAGATATTTTTTGCAAGATTTTTGCCCATAATCACTTCAAGAGCTGCTGTCCTATTGCTCTCGGTGGGTGTTTCGTGAATAATGAAAACTATAGACAGTAACCACTTCCATTAAATGTCATTTATGTGGGTGTTATGAGTGAAATGATTATGTGGGAAAATGTTTTATTCCAATTGAGAACGCTACAGTGGCGAAACGAAGAACCCCCGCGAAACCTTTATTGCTTCTGAAGAGAATCTTCGCGAAAAATTACTGGGAAATTTTTGTGGGGAAATTAATTGTTGTGAAATTGCCCTGAATCGTTGGTTGGTGGCCAGAAAATTTCCAATAAAAACCAGTTTCTTAGCGACTGCCTATTTTTCTTCGCATCGAAGATACGATCAACAGTCGGCATTTGTTTCGGCTCCTAGTGTCGCTCTAAGATGCAAGTGTGCCGTTGTCCGATGCTGGCTCATCGCGGACTTATAACATCGATAGAGCTAGTGACAGCCGATTCACAGACTGTCAATAGCTTTGTTCGCATCGCATTGATTCATTTTATGATTACAGCTGAAAGAAGCGTTGGCTTCTTTCAGATTTTCTTTCATTCATAGCAGACTCTTCGGAGAAATTCTCCTCGATGTCCTGAGCATAAAGCTATCATTATTTGATCATATAGCAGTGGTGTTGTACATGCTCATATAGCCAGCCATCTGTCAACTACTAACAGATTGTATAAGATATTCCACCGTTGGATCAATATAGTTGCTGTTAAATACTTTGCTAGCCGAATTTGCATATTTGATATACACTCATCTATCAATCATTGGCTTAATCATCCGGGCAATATACAAATTTGGGCATTTTCTATGGTGCCAACCAAGCGGCCATTCACTCATTACCATTAATATTAATTACTAAATATTCTTCCAAAGAATGAAAGGACTAGGAGACAAATATTCTCCTATCATCGCTTCTTTGAGTGAAATGTTCAAAAAAAAAACATAAATGTGAAGTGACCTTTTTTTGCAAAAATATTACAGTGCAAGTAGTATCTGAAATATTTAAATCGTTTTAACGAAATCAACTTGTCGAAGAGGTGATTTCATGTTTTCACGTGGAATTTTTTATTGATAGACACTTCAACTACGAAGAGTCTATAATTGTTAACGCAGTTATTGCTATTCGAAAGTAAATTATTTTCCCTATAGTCGTTTGCATATAACAAATTGTGGTTGTTGAATTACACCTGCTGTATGCATGGTTGCATTTTAATTTCAGCAACGAGATATTGCTCAGTTTGGCTTCACTCTTTTACACCTCCCACCCTCCCCCCCCCCCCCCCACCTCCTCTCCCTCTCTTTCCCCAGCCCTTTTCCTTTTTTTGCGTTTCCATGACTTATATCATGTATCATTTTTGTGCCCCCACGGTACCCCTACTTCTGTAGTGTTTGTGAATGTCTGTATGTGCGACTTTTGTGCAGCTATGGTCGCTAAGCTATACAACACATAAAACTTTCATTACTTACTGCAAATACAGAGTTTTTCTTGTTGTACTGCAATAGTTTCTAATTTCATCGCTGAATTAACTGCTCATATATACTTGTAAAACTTGTAAAATATCTGTGAAACGTTGACAATAGAATACGTGTCGAATGAAGAACCTATTGAACATAACGAATATATTCATTGCGGATATGGAAATTCGAATTGGACATTATTGCTTCTTTGTTCACTGATAGAGTATATGAAATTGTTTATAATTTTAAAATTTTCACGTGAAATATAAAGAATAAAATGATATTTTTATGTCGGTAAAATTTTATTCGGCAAATGTTGCAAAATTTTTTCACAGAGAAGACAGATATATTGTCATCGATGAAAAACGCTAATTTGATTTCTTTGATTTACATTCGTCGATAATCATCACCGACTACAAACAGTCAACATCAAGCATCAAAAACGTTGATGATGTGAATTATTTTATCAATAGACGTAAGCTAATTCGTTGAATTATTGTCCAGTGAATAAGATAGGATCGTATCCGTCAGCAAGTGATATAAATGATAATTACGATTAAGAGCTGATAAAGTGAATCATTGCAAAATGCTATTTAAAAAGGAAAATAATAGTTATTGATATAATGCATATCCTTTTGTAAAATTTTTCTGTAGGAATATTTCTTTTTTTCACTTATTTATGGATATGTAGAAGTGTGAGAAAAAAAATTAGTTTGTAGAATATTAGCACATCTATAGGTTCTTCCCACCTCTCCTTTTTTACCTCTCTTTTACATCAATTGAGTTTTCTCAGTGAGCAATGAATAAACAAGTGTAATATTGTTTGACAAAAAGCTGATAGCATAATTACGATTTTATGAGCATCTAAATAGTGAAATCCTTTCAAAAAAAATGAATTTTATGCCATCCTGAAAAAAAATAATTCGAAGCCCATCTTCATATTAAAAAAAGGTTTCGATGAAATGTTTCCTCATAGTTGAATTAATAATTTTACACTTCTTTTTTTTTTGCTATTTTCAGTTTTCCGCCTAAATTTGACGTGATCTGAAGGCATATTTGAATGTCGGAGGCTTTCATTGGTGAATGGGATTTGGAATCGTCAGAAAATTTTCCAGAATATCTCGCCGATGTAGGCGTTAGTCGAGTTTTAAGAGCGATGGCTACAGCCGCAAAACCGACAATTCATATTTCAATCGATGTGAGGCATAAAATTTTCCATTCAAGACGAAAATTTCCATTTAAAATGTTATGTTATTCGCTGGTGACGCTTGATATCCGTCAGAAGAGATCATTGACCACTCTGCACATTCTAAGTCTAGATGAAAAACCTCAAACGATTTATTCAGCAATAATTTTCAAGTGCATTAAATTCTTTTAGTTTTCTTCACTAAAAAAACCTCCAACTTCTACAAGAATACTTAGGAGATTTAGTTAGCTATATTCTCATTAAATATGCCAAATATTGCAAAAAAAAGACACCTATTCAGGAGGGCAAATGGACGATAAAAACAGTAACACCAATAAGGACTCTTGTTCTCGAATTTAAATTGGGTGAAGAATTCGACGACTGTACTCCGGATGGACGTAAGATGATCAGCATTGTTGAGAAGGTTAGTGAGATTAATTGACTGTCATATCACTGTTTACATTACTTCATCTTACTAGTGATAAGACTCATTAGTTTGTAGTGACTGATTCAGAAATTCTTTCGAAATTTCTCTGCAAGAAAAACATATTTTCGAAATGCTGCAATTACGGTGGAAAAATTTCTTCTTCAAGTTCATAAGAAACGATTTTCTTTTATTTACGAAGGGCCAACATTTTGTCCAAATCAGACCAAATTTGCATATTGCAACAATTTTTTAATTTTTTATTCAACACTTAATTTCATCTGCGCTAAACTGTTTTGCAGAGTCATTTCCACTGAGAATGCGTAGATTCAATCAATGGGCGTCTAATGAGCTCATAGTATATCAGTTGTTGGTGAATATTCCTTTAAAAAAATTCCATATTCTCATTTATACACGATAAGTTAGCCATCCCCAAACATCCTTGAAGAAATCCGTCAAATTAGCCGATCAATTGCTTCTTAAATTCATTCATTTCCTTAACATAATTGGTTATTGATAATTTAGCAGTAATTAGATTTCTCTAAACTGTTGCAAAGGCTAAAGCTTTTCTCATAAGCACAAGATTACCAACGTGTAAAAACTTATATCAAAGTTGATGCTCGTTTTTTTTAGCCTATTTTACTGGACTAAAATCAGAGTTAGTATAGTATGCCATTATAATATCTATCAGTACCATCGTTAGAAATCATAAGATGATTGCAAATTTTATGAAATTGAACAATATTCTTTAATTATCGTCTCAATTTTCTAAATTATATTTTCTTTTACATAAGATAGCACAATGTGCATCTGTTTTAATCGATGTAAACGACCAAAGTACCATTGAATACGTTTTTTTTTTCATAATTTCGTATAAATCATAGAAATATATGTTGAATTTTTTGAAAACATAACGCATCAATTTTTTTTTCTCTATTTTATCTGTGCAAATCAATGCAATTCTTCCCATACACTAAGAGTTCTGAGATAAAACAGTATAACAATGAAAAAAAAAACTGCTGATATAATCTTATAAATTTATTTCTAAGCATTTTTTATTTTCAACGAAAAAAAAACTCACTAAAATTTTCTTTTTGATTATAGTTGAAGTTCATGAGCGAACTATGAATGAAGCATGATTTATTAGTTTTTTTTTTGTGCTTTCATTAAATTTTCATTCAATTTTCTGACGTTGATTTGATGTTCCTGGGAATATTTTAATTTCCATTTCATAGGCTTGCCTTGCTTCTTTAATAGTATATTATTTCTCTTGGTGAATATTTCTACGTTGATTTTTTCATCGAATTTTCTTATGTGGAAAATTTTTGCTATTAGAAAATAATAAATAATACACTGAAATGATAAAGAAAATAAGCGATTTTTGAGATTGCAACTTCATGAATATGAATCTCTGCTAGCCGTCATGAAAAATTCAGTTATATATCACGGTTTTCTTGCATTAGATTTTGGTGGGTTTGATTATTGAAAAGCCCACAGTTCAATTTTTGTGATCAAAATTTCGAGTGCCACTGGTTTTCGCGTCTCCAAATGCCGCACGCTCTGCAAATCTGTAAGAAAGGTAGGTACTAGATTTTAACGGCATTCAAACATGCAGGCTTCAAGGAGATTTATTTTTTGTCGGCGAGTCTTGAAGATCGGAGCCATCAAATTTCATGACTGCACATTCAAGGGCCTCCTATTTGTGGGTGCCTTGAATTTCTCGGTTTTTCTGCTTCCTCCTAGTTGAGCTTAATTTATTCACTCACAGTTGTAGGGAATAGCTGTCTTTGTACGATACATAGCATATAAGTTGAAGTGGCAAACTCAGACGCATAGTTCTGAAACACCGTTTGGTAATAGCGAACGTTTTAGGTTCCGTCACTCGAAAATAATGGCTGCTAGTTTAATCGAGTTCAGCGAAGATATTCGACAATTTTTAGCTATTATTTTTTCCCGAATTCTTTGTAGCCAATCATTTTACGCAGTTGTCCTTTTAACCTCGTAAATGGCGACAACAGTAGCAACATATTGAAGAATTGCTTTACGATTCTATAGTCGCCGCGCATTTATCTGGCATTAATTTAGTGAGTTTATTCCATTTGCTCTCATTGGCGATATCAATTAAACGTTCAGTAGGCTTATTTATGCGGTCAATCAGCTGTGCGCTCAAATTTGAGCTTTTCGAGTGGAACTCATTTTATCTTAAGGATATCGGTACTGGATGTGTCTGCTTTTCGAAGCTTCAAATGATTCTACCTTGCGACAGTTCCATCAATGCCATGTAATTCGTGAGATCTTGCGTTTCTTTCCGGCCAATTACTTTTTTCTCTTGAATGGCAGTTTTTTTTTTTAAATCCCATCGATCAAGAAGGTTGAAAACGTACACTCCAAGAAATGTGACCATTCAAGCCTTGGCGCCTGATTTAATGACGTCAGACAGGCGTTGTAGCTGGATTTTATGTCTCTTTTCCGAATTCGTCTGATTTCAACATGCGTACACATTAAAAAGCGCATATCGAAAAAATTTCTTCTCGATGCAAAAAAAGATCACGATGGTAGAGGAAATATCCTGTAGCCTAGTTCTTCTTTTTCCCCCTCAGCATCACAAAAAATCTCCTGTGGAGCAGTACAAATGCGCTATGCAAGTAAAGGGTAGATATATCGTTGCGATAGTTTACGTTGGAAATAGCCATTCCAATGACATCAATCAATATGGACACCATAATCGGTTCAATTTACTATCGGGTAACAATCCACTCTCTTAGAGATCCGAAAAGTTCTTGTGAAAGGCAAACGCTTACTAAGCGTCGAAATGATAACCACATCGAGTTAGAGTCTAAACAAATGCATAGAAATATTGCAGTTGATGATATATCTTTACGATGATAAATCCACGTATCCACGTAATTTCCGCATGGATCATTCCCACGTTAGCAGCATCATCGACATATTGCTAAGAGAAACTAAAGTCGTTGCAACAGTACGTAATATGAATACCTTCTCAGGTGATAGAATCACAATAAGTTGCGAAATAATACCTGGATACCTTATAAGAAGTGCTTCTAAAGCCATTTTATTTTACGGTCGGAGCACGATACTCGCCATAGAGAGATGACTGACTCTTCGCTCGTATCCTTCTCTTGAACCTACCATTCACTGGAGGGATGGGGGGGGGGGGGGGGGGGGGAGGTTGATTTCGTCATTTACAGAATCTTGCTTCAGATCGACGATCGACGACTTGAGCAAACCCAGAAACCTACGAATGATAAGGATGTTGGATCGTTAATAACTCGTTATATCGATGATGAGGGACACTTTGTTGTCGAATTACGCGCTCTAAAGGAGGGTGCACGTACTGCTCGAAGGGTTCATCGTAAACGTCAACGCTCGAACAGATAAATAAATAACATCCCACTTTATATATGTTGCCGATTTCAAGAAAGATCTATCATTTGCAGCTAGAAAGTATTTCTAACGATGAAAACGATTTTCTAAATTTGCAATGCAAAAATTGCATTAAAGATATTTCATTATTGCAATAAAATAATAATTGCATCACTTAAGAATGATGTTCCATCAATGGAATCTTTTTCTTTATCTCAACAGATCCTATCAGAAATACACTGTTCTCTTTTTGTACTCTCGTTTCACCTGGTAACATGCATCTTTCCTTGTGGGCTTGTTTTTTTTTTTGAATGTGACGCGCCTCTTTGCGAACATTACCATCCACGTCGTTATAAATTTGTGTTTGGAAATAATAAACATGTTTATGCTGCAAATCTCCTCTCTCAGCTTTAATCAAACATCCGTAAGTGCATCCCTTTTATTCGTCTCTGAATTGCGCCTAGTTAGATAATAAGATGGAAATATATTATTCATATTATTTTAAAACATCCAACTCGTATATCGGGCGCATGAATGCATTCAATAGTTATCAAGGATTCTCTGAATTGAAAAGAAAAGTTGGAGTATGGCGGGGGGGGGGGGGGGAAAGGTTGGACGGGATAGGTGGAGATGGGAGGAGCAGTTATGAACCTTGAGGGTACATGTATGAACGGAGCGAGTTCAGAGCTCTAGTCATAATGTCGGAGAGTACTTAAGGTTCGAAGTAAAAGATCCATAGAAACTCATAATACTCGATTCTACAAAAAAAAAATCCGAATGCAATTAACTTTTAAAATTCAGATATAAGCTAATATTACGAAGTTAGCTTACTACCTGTAAATCAACTTATTACAGTACCAAGTAAATCACACGTACATGTTGCTTGGAGCAGAAGTTTAGATGAGTCAACATTCGTTTATTTCAATTTCACTAATGAAGACAATAAAAATGGCTCATTATCTCATAAATCAAATACTTTCCCTCTTAGTTATTTAAATTCTCGAACACTTCGAAAGGATACTTCATATCGACGAAATTAATTGCTTCGTAAAATTTAAAATCTTTGATGAAAATCTACAACGCATTTTATTAAACAATCGATCAAAAATTTATCAACAATAAACTGAAAATTTCCAGAAATATCCAAATAACCGGAAATGCAAACTGACTATTCCAAAAAAATTCACTTAGAAATTTCCCAAAATTTCATCGTTTGATTTTTCCAAAAAAAAAAAAAAAATCATCAGCATTCCAAATGTCATATCGTTAGATTTCTTTAGCAAAACTTTATGAAAAACAAAACATTTCACTGTATTATCATTTCTAAAATTTCATATCTAATTTTTTCTCGAATGATTTCATTGAAATTTTTTTTTCGAATACAAAAGTTCAAGCGTGAAAAAAAAAAGTTACAACAATTCGATTTCAATGAAGGCGAGGAGTTCAGAGGAAATTGCTGGCGAGAGGAATATCATATGTGGGCGGTGATTGGAGGAGGAATGTCATTCCCCGATTGTAGGCTTAGGCTTAGAGGGTTCCGAGCAAACTATTTGGCTTTGGCCTACCGAGTCATTCCGATCAGTGGACTCATCAGGACGAGGACGGTGGAGCAAATCGAACTATCTTCTTGAGTGGAACAACGATGAATCGACTCGTTATTATCCGATAGGCAGGAAACGAGCCTAAGCCCTTACCTTCACGGTACCTTATAACTACAGCTAAACGTAAGTGGTAGTGATATAAAGAGACATTTATTCGTAATGAATGCTTTGTCGATTAAACTAAGTAAATAAGTAAATAAGCAACTTATTTTTTATACAAATATTTTGCTGAATTTTAACAATGAAGGTAGCGCTTCTTACAGCACCACGCTCCTTTGAGCAGCAATCCAAAGACATTAAGGTCCTTCCATTTCCTCTCTTTTTCCTCTCTTCCACTATTCCACTATTGCAACGGCAAGATAGAAATTTTCTACAAGGAAAAGAGCAAATGAAATGATATTTCTCGCATTAATACGATCTCCTTTTCTAATCAACCAGAGATCAGTTTTCTCAGCGTTAATATTTTTTTATATATTTCCGTCAGAATTGTTTGTTGGAAAATGCGAAAACTTTTAAAATTCTCCACAATTACTTTGAGTTGGCTCATCAAGAAGAGTTGTAAACAAGTCAAGTTTATTTAATATTTGCGGTTTTTTTTTTTCGCATAGATTGTTGTCTTTTGAGTGAAATGCAAACGGAATTTCACCGAGAAAAAATTACATACCACAGACGAGACGCATTTGGTTTGTTTTGCTATATAATCACAAATACAACTTGAGCATAGGATGTCTTGATGGTGTAAAAAAAAACCGCCACTCAGCTCCACATATTATCGACGAGTGATTAGTCGAAGTCAATTTTGAACAGTTGATCCGATTTATGAGTTTGTCACAATCGACAATCGCCCAAGCGATAGGAAGAAAACATTATATCAGATAGACTAGCTGGATAATACCTATACATGGCTTCTTCAATATTAATATCGAATTGTTTTACAAATGATTTTTTATTTTCGGACGAGAGATTAGTTGAAGTCGATTTGGAATATCGAAAAAAAAAAAAGCTCGACGTTTGTCTCGTTGTTGTAATTTAGAGTAGCAATTTTTTTTTTATTTCATTTACTCATTATCGATTAAAATTTTTCTTTCATATTTTCGCACTTCATTGAAGTATATTTCGAACAAAAAAAAAAAAAAAAAAAGAACAGAAATAAAATGCCATAACCATATAAAAGCAAATTGAGAAAATTGCCAAAAAAGTTAATTGCGATTATATTTTCCATATTTCCGCCCATTATCAATTGAAAATATAAACACAATAAAAATTAAGGCAAAAATTCCACATATATTTTGGATGAAAAAAAAAAGTGCATCGGAGAAAAGTTGCAATATATCAACTACCCTCAGAAAACCTCCTACTCCCTCATTTCGCCGATGTGAAAATGAGATATTGAGCGATTTCAAAATATATGCAAATTTTTAGTCACTTTCAGATGGACTATAACTTTCGTCGAGGTTAATCGATGAGCATGACTGTTAGTAAAGAAAGTTGGTCAGCCTCTATGATGTAGATTTTGCCCCCCCCCCCCCCCCCCTTCATTGAGAAAATTTCACGTCTCTAGATTTAATGGATGTCGAATTGAAACGACTGAATATACAGGTGTATAAATATAGTGTAAACAGTTTCATATATTCATTTTCATTTGGATTTAGATAAATGTGGATAATAGTGATGATGAAATCTCATATTTCCATAGTTTTCAACGCATTTATATTTGATGATAATAGAAAAGAAAATTCTATTCAAAAATAAAGCAATTATTTCAGATTATGAGAGAGCGTTAATATTATGCTATTTGAGAGAGAGAGAGAGAGAGAGAGAGAGAGAGAGAGAGAGAGAGAGAGAGAGAGAGAGAGAGAGAGAGAGAGAGAGAGAGAGAGTAGTGTGAAAATTTTTTAATAGTCGCTTAAAAAATTTTTCAAAATATGAGCATAGAGAATTTCTATTTAGAAAAATTTATGAGTCAATTTTTTTTTTTAAAGTGAACGCGATAAATGCATTTTTGAAATATATAAGAACAATAAGTTGAAATATATTTTCCTCATTTTTCAGTCCCTTTCGTGTGTGTTGTGTGTCCTCATTTTGAAGGACACAATAGATCAGTGGCCGGCAAATTGCAAAACGGCTTTTCGACGAAGACTCGATGGAATGAGGCATTTAGAAAAAAAAAAAATGCATATTTTGTTCGCAAACATACAAACGCAAATGCACGTACGATGATGGTGGGCAGGCGGGTTTTTTTTTTTTTTTTGCTGCATTATCGAACATTAGCGGATGTTAAATGCGCATTTTTGAAAGGCGATGCAACAAATTCAATGCAGACAACATGAAATAGTTCATCTCTTCAAATATATGATATCGATGAAAATAAAGAAAAAAAAATATTTCGAACCGATGCGTTTTTTTTTCTGAAATTTATGCGTTGTTGGCATATTGCCAACTGTAAGAGATTTTGCCTACATTGCATTGCATTGCAACAGCATCAGCATCAGCAGCAACAGCAGCAACAGCAGCAGCAGCAGGCAAAGTGCGACGTGCATTTAATAAGGACGAGCGTTTGTTTACGGATACAACCCCCTCGATAGATGGGGCGCGCGTCTCGATGCGACGCGTATATTCCACATTTGTTGGCTACATGCGGCGATTCCTGGCGCAATTTAAAGCTTTTTTTTTTGGTTTTCTATCTTTTATAATGGTTTAGTTAATGCTGGCTTGTTTTATTTGGATTTGAGTTTTGAAATTTAGGGATTCGAGCATATTTCTGGATGGAAATTATCAACGTGGATTTATGCTTTCGATATTCGATATCCTTGAATCTTTACCTAGGTGCATAGATAAAATGTTGCAATGTTGTACGATGCTCGCATTGCGAGAACACTCACATCCGGAGAAGATATTAACTCCGATGATCTAAAGAGATATTGATTGACTCCGATGATCCAAAAACTGATGCGTTGTTGAAATGGATTATGTTGAAATGATCCAAAAACTAATGTCCAAAAAAATGATGAAAAAAATGCGGTGAAATATTCGAAAATAGTTGTTAGTAATTCGTACGATTAGCAATAAAATATCTTTTAGATTCCCAGTAAGAAAAAAAAAACGTGAAAGTTGAAAATTTTCCTACCAAATTACAGGGAGAGAGAGATGCTCCACCTCCCACGTCCTCCCTCCCCCCCCCCCCCCTCCCCCGGCGGTATATTAGATTGCTAGTCGTTGATCTCTACATTGAGGGCAATTATCGATCATGAAATCGATAATAATTATTGATGAAATCCTCGCAACATTCTCTCCTATCACAACCATTAGCTTATCGAAGATTTATAGAAAGAGAGGAAAGTTTAGTACTGTTAAATATGGAATTTAAAGAATGATCGATAAAAATCTCCTCAAATAGGAAAAAAAAATTTTTTTTCTTTTGAAAAATACAACGATTTACCAAAAAAAAGGGAAACATAATTGATGAGTTCTCTCATTTAAAATATGCAAATTTTTGGGAAAACTCCATCAAAATATCTCTTTGTCAACATAGATACGTCTACCATCTATTAATATCCGATTATATTTTTATCGCATGTGAAGACGAAGAATGGGGAGAGTATTTTTTTAAGGAGCAAATTTGTTCATTATTATATACATCTCTGCATTCCCCATCCTCCCCTACTATTTTATTCCACCAAGCTGATGATGACCAAGTTCGGACTTCAAGTTGCTACTACCATGAACGACGTGAAGTTGTGAGGAAAGTCGATCTTATCTTTACCGTTCAAATTTATTGAGGAACTGTTGATTATAACACTCGATAGGTATTTAATTTTTTAAAACTTTTTCTGCTTAGTAGTTTATGCATTGCTATCTCTGTTCTCTTTTTCTTTATCATCCTGCCTATAAACATTTGATTTCAAATCAAACAGAATAATTACATTTCTCTATGTTCTCTTCATCTTCATTTTCAGCACTAACAGCGAATATTTCTTTGTCTGCGTTTCTGTAAATTTGCATCTGCAAAATACATCCTAACATGTCGTTCTGCACATATTTATGTCGGTGTTTGCGTGTCTCTATGTAATCCCATGTCGGTTGTCATTTGAAGGGATATATATATATATATATATATATATATATATATATATATATATATATATATATATATATATATATATATATATATATATATATATATATATATATATATATCCTGGTAATTTATGAAATTGTTTGCTGAAGTGAATAAGATTGTAAGCGCATACTTCATTAATGCTCATCTACCGCTTATATTCACTTGTTTTTAGTTCACTGGTTCAATATAAATATAAATATAAGCGTATTTTATATATATATATATATATATATATATATATATATATATATATATATATATATATATATAATATGTATGTAAGTAATAAATATAAATATGTGATATAAGTTAATGAATAAATGAAGAAATAAGCAAATAAATAAATATTATCAGAATAAAAGCAAGCCATATTTCACTTATTCTTTAGCGCTTTTTTGCACTTTCTTTAGGTGTTCTGTAAATCGAGCACATAGAGAAGCATACGGAAGCAGTTGCTACGGTATGTGTTCTTCCGCCCCACCCATCTAACAAACAAGTTTCTTAAGTCACCAACAAAGAGTAAGTTATGCCTCAATGTTTTATCTGATTGGAACATCTCTGCAAATTTTACATTAAAAAATGTTTTATATTTATATGATTAGACCTATTTAACACAAAAATCCGATGGATGTGAAGCAAATGTAGTTTTTTTGGCACTTTTAAATGCCGGCGGCTGTTTTGGAACTCAATAATTCGACGTGAAATCCAAAAGAAATGATCACTCTGCGGCGGGCAGCATTATAGCTATAGAGTTTGTGATGCCGTAGAGCTAAAATTACGACCAGACAGAGAGAACCACATAGACATAAGCATAGACAACACGACGTTGTTCACATAACGTGCCTGGCAAATGCAAATAGGCAAGATTGCTGAAAAATAAGACGTTTGCAATGCAGTAATGGCCGTTGGTTCGTCGTCATTATTTAACAATGTTCGCGGAAAATCCATTACATAGTTGTGCAAATATCGTCTCGTTTTCTGTCCTGCTTGTTCATAGATTTTTTTTTCAGTTTATAAGTTTCGTTTTATTTATTTATTTATTTTTATTTATGAATATAACAACAAAATATGTTTAAATTGCAACTGAAAAGTGTAATTGCTGTGCAAAAAATGGTTTGTGTACATTGCATGCATTTTTTTTTGCAAAAGCTTCATATATATATATATATATATATATATATATATATATATATATATATATATATATATATATATATATATATATATATATATATATATATATATATATATATATATATCGATGTGTACTATTCCTTCATAGTTTCAAGTCACAAATCCCAATTGCTATAGCAAATAGATTTCATGAATAGAGTTTTACAACAAGGGTCGATCTCATGGTTCCATTCTTATTCTACTTGAATATCTGTTATCGAACGAATTATTGACGCTTGAATTCGCGAATAGTTTATGAATTTGCAACCGTTCATATATATCGCTTTCTAATGAACCGCATTATTGCGTATTTTATTATTGCCATAAGTTTTTGCAAATTTATAAATTGCAATCCTCTTTTTTTTTCTTTCGAGTTCATCTCTCTGCGTATGTCTCCGTGTGCCCATCTATGTTTGTCTGGCTTTTCCTCCTGCTCGATAGTAATTGAAAGCAGATTGACAAAATTTTCGTTGATTACAACCGATATTGTTAGATGATCTCTGACAGAAATTTTCACCTTGATTTATCGCATTCTATTAAAGTTGTAGATCCTAATATGTACATAGATTTGACGCCTTAAAACCGCATATAATTTCTGAAGTTGATGGACATCATTACATTATATAATTCGATTAGATTGCATAAATAAAGTCTTTAATAAATCATTCATAAGGGTGATATCCGTTCGATTAAATTTAAGCCATGCTATTATTATTTTTTCCACAACTGTGTCATCCTTGTTGACGTGGAAAGTGTGCTTGCAAAAGCACATATCCTGTCAATTTCTGCAATAACGTTTTCCGATATGTTGGATCCGTATTATTTCTTCCGGATTTGTTGGATCTGCATTATTTCATCCGGATTTTTTGGATCCGTCTTATTCGTCGATAGGATGCAGCATTGTTTGTGTTAACGGACTCGTTACGGGCACTATAGAACGCATCGAATGTATTTAGTTGATTGCTTGTTAAGAATTCTTAGATTAGTTATGCAAAGTTGCAAAAATTTTGGTAATTCTTTTGCAAAATTCGGTAATTGTTTTGCAAAATTCGGTAATTGTTTTGCAAAGTTCGCTAATTATGCAGCAATGCATGAAGGTCAGCTATATAGAATCGTTACTTTGCAGAATTCACTTCCAGAGCTGTTTTCCGTTTGAGCTTATATGGATTGTACATCGTACTAGAGATTATTCTAGTAACACAGACTAAAGAATAAGAAAATATTGGAGGGTTGCCTCGGATGACGTCATAACTCCGAGAAGATATTCATTGATCTCCTCGTTTAACATTCGTATCAAAACGATCACAAATGAGAGAATGTGTATTCAATGAGGAATAGAGATATGATAAGAAATATTGATAATTTATTTATGATCAATTTAAAATCTAATAGAGATCATGTAATTATTAATGAGAGAGTATGTGTTTTGAAGAGAATATAGACGATAGAGTGATGCTGTACGAAATGTTTTCCACATTCATCGTTGTCGTCTATTCTGCACTTTTGTTTACGATCCTAGCTAGCTGAGTTGGTCGTCCTTTTTTGAAAGTTCGCTCACTTATGACGGCTTGCCTCTCCTCTTCGTGATCACACCTTTGTTTCGATGTCATGCCACTTAGTTGAATCATCTCTGTTTTTTTTCTTTCTTTCTTTTCTCTTCGTTCTCTCCTTACTTCTATGTCATATTTTTCTTTCTCAGTGTTATGCAACGGTCGATTTTTCTTCGAATGTCGGGGATAATTAAGGAACAAAATCCAAGAGGAAATAGATATATTCAAGAAATGATTATGACGCCAAAAACGGAAGGTAAGACCAGTTATTTTACCTTAATGCAGGAGTTCTCCGAAAATAGCCCCACAGATGAAAGTTGAGAGCGCAATTACTCGAACTGAGGCGATGACGGTTATTCTGAAGGTGTTCCGGCCGAACTGTTCATCAACGGAAAATATTCTAAGCGACTTCTACGTGGCCTGCGCACTTGATGAATTAATTATACAATTTAACCACTCCTTACAGGTGAGGTGATAAATCAACAAGGAGACACTTTACGGTCCAAAACAGTTGCACGACCAAGCTTAAATTGACGTTATTTATGCGCTTTCGCAGGTCTGTATTTGTGAAACCATTGCGCACTCGTATCGGTGATGCGTTTTTCGTGTATGCATTATGTGTCTGTGTATATGTATGTGCACGTGTTTTATATGCGTGTAGTCTGCGCGTGCATTTGCGTGGGTATGTGTATGTATGTATGTGTGTGTCTGTATCTGTATGTGCGCATGTCCCTATGCGCCTATTTATGATGTGCGTGATTATTTGAGCGCATATGCTTTGTCTGTGTCTAGGAAATTTGTATCGAGCCGGAAATTTCAACCCGAATACAGTTGGATCTAGAGTTGTAATAGGCGGTTAATCATAGGACAACCTCTTACTCCACTTATTTAAGTTCACTTATAAAGTCTGAGGATGTTATTGACATTTAATATGTCTAAAAGTCGGCAAACATTTTGAGAGTAGACACATCGAAATTTGACTCGATTGTGCTCTCATTTTGCAGCGATCTATGTAGAAAACTGAAGTCATCTGTGGAAATTTTATCCAGGCAGTCGATTTCGCTGAAACTCACTCAACTGTATTGTGAGACTTTTTTTCATTTTTCATTATTGGCTTATGATAATGTGCGATGTGATGAATGAAAATGCAAAAGCACATATCGTGTTAGTTCCATTGGGCATGCATCTCCGTTAATTTGTTTTTATCGGTTTCGCTTAAGAGTCTCATTCATTTTGATGTGTAGAAAGTTTTGTAGCCTTAGGCGATTGCAGATGTCCATCCTTTAATCTTTGTTTGCTCCTCATTTAATTCATCTACGTTTTAAATTTTTATCTAAACTATAGTTGCATAGCGCTATAAGAGTAAATTTCTATTGCATTTCAGTCTTCGTACTCAAATTGCATAAACGAGAGAGCGAGAGAAAAACAAGGAGGGAGAAAGAAAGGGAAATGCAGAGAGAGAGAGAGAGAGAGAGGGAGAGGAGAGAGAAATGATTGTTGTTTGGAGAGTTCAACTGTTTTTATGCATTTTTGCAAGGTTTGCAGATCAGGTTAGAATGTCTGCACTCAAATGCGTAAATTTGCGCATGCGAGTATTTGCTTGACTGCTTTCAATTTATCGCCTAAAGTACCATGTTAATGAAATTTGCTTAAGGAGTAAATTATCGCTGATATCGCTTTCATGAGATAGATATATTAATATATAATAGTACCTAACGTTTAATATTTAATACTTGAATGATTAAATAATGCAATATAAGCCTTCATTCAGTCATTATTAGCCATCATAGTCAAACAGTGGCCAATGAGCGTGTAGCTCATAGGTATATCCATACATGGTTCACTCTATCCTCCATAAGGAATCTCAGAAATTCGTTATAAAAATAAGATAAAATGCTGCTCAAAAAAAGCTGGAGAAAAATAAACTTGGCGACGGAATATCGGTAAAATCACCGAGAACGCTTAAGAAGACATAAACTATAGTGGCATTGTTATGAATTTCTGCAAATTTACATATGCAAGCCGTATTGTGGTGGCATCGTGTCTGTGCATATTTGTCTCTTTGCTTGTCTGGTCCGTTCGATAGTTAGTTTCAGCTGAGGAATTACTGAATCTATAAGTGCAAAATCAGGTGAGCACAATTTGCATAATAGAATAACTAGCATCACTCATTTTCATCTATCGGATTAAAAAGCAATTATAAGCGTTTAAAAATTTCAAAAAAATATGCATGCAATAAAAATCGAAAACTTTTGTTATTCAACAAATCCGGCTAAGTGTTTATCTTTTATTTGACGGGATTATGACGAGAAACTTATGCGAATTCAGATTCGGCTCATTCAGATTCAAAAGTAATATTTTATAGAGTTATTAATTCTTGTTAATTTATGAGAACGATTATTGAAATCAAGGAGTGATAAATTCCCATCATTATTTGCGTAGAAAGTGTTAATAATTTCGGCTAGAATTTAAGAGTTCCTAAAAATGACGATAGAGCATAATTCATAAATTAGCCGGAAATTACTTTTTACTCGAAACGTTTGGCGATCAAAATTACCATATTTTTAAAAACTCGAAAGATTGAAATCTTCGGTTTTTTTTTTTCAAATGCTCTAAAAATTTTGCATCCATTTTTAAATTACAGAGGTACAAACGTATAAAACTTTTAACGCAAAGTCAAATTGAGTACAGTTAGCTGCGTTGAAAGCTGGCATTTGCAAAAAAAAAACAATAAAGTATTCGCATCGAAGATCATTGATGTTGTTTGGATGTTTCTTACCGATATTTTCGAATGATCCACTCGGAATTTTTGTTGCGCTTGGTTTCAATTTCTTCTTTAAGGTATGAGATTTCAAATATTCATGGATAGAAATAAATCGATATTTGTAGAATTTGCTATCGTTCAACATAAAACATATATTGATTGAATTAATTGATTTGAAAGTAATATGAAGTAAGGATTTTTTTTCTCTTTTGATTGTATTCAAAATGAAAGTGGATTAACAATTCTTAATCTTGTTTGCAATATGATCATTGCGATCGCTATTTTTATGGCCTTCCTTTAGAATTATTTCTATAGCGCTCTTTATAATTATATTTTCATTTTGTATCAATGCTTAAAATCATAAGGCAGTAAGAGCTAATTTTCGAAGTTTTCATAGACAATCAAAATTCCCTCCTTCATCGAGTCTCTTTTAATGTAGCACTATTTGTTCAAGTTGAGGTATATATATATATATATATATATATATATATATATATATATATATATATATATATATATATATATATATATATATATATATATATATATATATATATATATATATATATATATATATATATATATATATATATATATATATATATATATATATAGATAGTAGGTTCACGTTTGCATTCATGTCGTTCATCAGAAAGTTGCACCAACCCTTATTCGCTTCATAATTAACTGCTAATCTTATCTGTACACATCACCTCATCCAATTGCTGTATATCTTCGTGTCTGTGGTTTAGACTGCTAGTTTACCTTTCGATAGGCGGAGATTATAAATTTACCATATGTATCAACTAAACATTCAAAATATTCGTTGTTTCATCGAATGTGATCGTCAGATTTATCCGATAAAGTCGTGAAAATTGCTGAACTATTCAGCGATAATAGAACAGTATGAACCACAATACGACATAGATTTGACGGATAAAGGAAACGAACGGATTATATTCGATTGCTTTTAAAAGATGCTAAGGAAACAGCCGATGATTTATCGATAAACATCATATAGAAAGTGAGCCTTTTGAGCGGAAGAAAAAGGATTATGTGAGATTAGATGCACAATTAATTCAAAAGCACAATAAACTGCCTACAATTTTCGCTATTTTTATCGTGTTGAATAGATTTTATCGTCAGTAATTTCAAAAGTTTAGTTCACGTTATTATTGCTTTACGATAGGAGAGCCATATTTATAGCGTTTTCATTGAATATATATATATATATATATATATATATATATATATATATATATATATATATATATATATATATATATATATATATATATATATATATATATGCAATAAGAACTCATACCAATATCATATTCAATCATAATGCGACGATCGATCACATCGTATCACATTCTTGTGTTGTGATCTTTTGTTTTTTTTCCACTGAGAGGCATGCAATATTATGAATTTTTCTGTTGCACTAAGATTGGACCTCGATTTTATCGTTACGGTGGACATTCGGAAAGAACTTCACCCACATAGATAGTTTTCAGAGAAGAGATTATAGATGAAAATTTTTCGAATCGGATTTCTACTTCGATCGGAAAAGAGCGGAAATAATTCTATCTAGTAAAATCGAAATATCGGTTTATAAGTGGAGTTTGATAATTTGCTTGTCATCATTACTTTACAAAGGTCCTATTTTAACTTGGTGATAACGATCGTATATCAATCGAAAATTCCACTGCATTAGATACCATTTCATATATGTAATTCATGATCGGTTTATATCTGTTGTTGGCTTTATACTACGCGTAATGCTTTATGAAATTCCCCCCTCCCTCTCCCCCTCCCCCTCCATCTCCCCGATACCGAGGCGGTGGAGAAGAGAGAGAAATGGAACTTCTATTAATGTAAGCAGAGTAACTAAAAGAAAAGTAAATCTTAGAATTTATAATAAGGAAAGCATCAAAAATATTTTCCCCCAAAATGAACATAGATAAGAATGTTTTTTCTTTTTCTACCTTCGCTATATAAGCGCATAAATCCTCTTTCGATTGATATGATGAAGAGCGATGTTTCGTTCTCCGAAATTATCATATATGAAGCTCATATGCCCTTAGTGGTTTATTTTTTCGCTTTTTTAAAGATATGAATGCATCGTTATTAGAAGAATATTGTTTGTACTTATTAAATCTTGGAACCAGTTTGTTTAGGTGCTTATGTTGGCGTATATATATGACAGGTAGGATTTAATAAACGACATATGACGTAAGATTACGTCATATAGGCATTTATGAAGTGTTGCTTAGAAATTATTGTCTAAGTTTTTTTTTTTATTATTTTCAAAGAAAACTCCCTTCTGATATATGTAAATATATGATTTAAAAAAAAAAAAGTATTTTCAGAGGAAGCTTTCGTTTGATATATGTAAACAGAGGATATATGTAAACATTAGCTATGGTATTATATAGCTGCTGTTCGACTCTCAAAATCTGTGCATCGCGCCGCATGATGCCCTATGAATGTGTGTGTATGTGTGTATATATGTGTTTGTGTGCAATGAACGCGTTGCGCCTCTTGTTTTGCATTTCTTCAACCGCATACCGACCGACTTGAGCATACAACGAGACAGCTCTAGATTCTTGTATTTCCCTTTCACTATGCCCTTTATTGAGGCGTTTCTTTATTCCGCTTGTCAACGATGAAAATTCCTATATCACCCCATCGTCAACGATTCTCCGTCTTTGAAATAATAGAATTTCTCATTTTTATCGCGTTTTTTTTTCTCCTCGATTTCCTTGCCTCCATTACTCTATCTTTGAAGTTGGCGAAGATCACTTTTGGATTTTACGGATACCCATGAATGTTACCTCAACAAACTACAACGTCACAGCACATGAACCGATATATCATATCCGCTTCATATATCGAGAGTAAGGGTGGTACACGTTTTAGGCTATTCAAAAATCCCTCAGCACTGAAGTTTTGATGGAATTTTGAGAGTGATATCTCGCGAACGGTTTATTAATCAGAAATGAATCCACTTTTGAAATCGTTAGGCTGCGGCCGATGAAGTGAATGTATATTTGGTCCAGATTCGATTCTTTTAACTTTGATTTGCTCACTCTAGAGCATCGTTTCCATGGCAGTGAATATTTGAAGAATTTTCGCATGCGAACTCGGAATCTTAGCATGAGAAAACTCAGTGAAACATAGTATGCGAGTATTTTGAAGAATGTTCGCATTTTTAGCGATTTCTCGTATGTGAAAGTTCAATGAACACTCCGGGAAACTCGCATCCGAGAATTTTCTTGCGCCGCATCAATCATTTTATAGGTGAAATACAGAAAAGGGAGGGAAGGATTTCTCTTTTCCTGAATTTGAGCGAGGAAATCAGGTTGGGAAATTGATTGAAAGGAGAAGGAGAGGTGGGAGTAGCGTTTGCTGCTTAGAAGAACTTCCTATAAATTCCTTACCGTTTTTAGCGATGCCAAAAGCGGTAATTGCTTGCCCACTTATGATGTGCAGAGATTGATGCTTTCCAGCGGGATTTTAATTCGGCAAATAATTAAAAAAAATAAAAAAATTGAAAATTAGGCAAATAATTAAAAATTAAAATAATTAAAAAATAAGGTGGGGTTCTCGCTGCGCTCTATGCTTCTTATCCGTTTTGTTCCATTTCTGATATCATTTTCCAAAACGCTGCTTAAAGATCATATATTCGTGTTTTTAGCAGCGCTAAATTCATTAACTGTTGAATTAAAACTCTTCTTTTAGTATTAAACGCGAGAAGTATATATTTTCGTCTTGAATATATCCGTGTTCAACTCTCTTTTCGCCGTGTAAAAGAAAAATAGTTTGAAATCAGTGAGGCGGAGGAGGAGGGGAGAAAGATAGAAAATTGGCAAGAAGTTCTATTCGTTCTTTTTGGATGCATATAAAAAAAATGAAAAATATGATGAAAAGCTGCAAAAGTTTTCTCGTCTTAAGCATCTAAAATCAAGCGAATATATAACTCAATTGATCTTCAAAGAACTAAAGAACAACCGAGAAGAATTTCCGCGAAAAATATTCGAAAATAATGATAGAATTTCATATTTATCGTTGTTTTTTTTTTTTGTGTCCTTTTGATTCAAAAAATTTTTTTCCACATTCGAATCTCTTAATATTCGATATTCATTATAATCTCATCGTCTAAATCAACACTTATCTTTGCTATTAAATGTGCAAAAAAACTTCCTATCGTAATTTCATGCAACAAGAAAAAATATTTTTAAATATAAACTGTCTATAATATTTGTTTGGTTTTTATTATCGTTGATATTGGAAACTCTATCATTAAATTATTCGATTTTTCCATGGATGCGCAGACATTAAATGTATGTTTTTTGATAACTGTGCGCAAAATTAACGATTCGATTCGATGTTGTGATATGATTTTCAAAGGTAATAGTATAGTAAGAGGTCGAGCTCGTTTGAGTATTTCATTGGAAGATTTATGCTCTAGGTGATATTTCTATGAGTTATAGTATGTCATCGTTATTGGAAAATAGTCGATAAAATCTCAAATCTCGAAGTTGAGATTTTTCTCCTCAACAATTTTTTTTATATATTCCCGTTAAATTCACAATGAAAACTAACGCAAAGAACCATTAGAAACAAGCTGGAAATTGCGCCAAACATATTTGCATAAAATGTGCTTTTGCATTTTGTTTATCTCCTAAGCTACCAAGAAATAATAAAATTTAATTTAAGCAATGATATTTTCTATTTGATTGGTAATATGCGAATGCGATTATATGAATCTACGCAAAAGACTTGTCCTATCGCGGTCGGAGATGTTTGAGATAACAAATCCAAAGGGCATAGATATGCAGACAAGTTTAAATGTCTATGATTCCTCTCGACTGACAGAAACATAGTATATAGTGTTGAATTTATGCTTACCAATTTTCGTAATTTCACTCTCAATTGAAGGTATTCTGTAGACCATTAGATAAACGGACACAGACAGATAGACAGACAAATAGACAAACACAGACACGGCGTTGATTTAATGCGCATTGCGAGCGCGAGTCTTCGAAACGCATAAAAATTAAATTTTTCCGAGCAAAATACGACGTTTCTAAGCGAATTTAAGATGATCATTTCGAAAACGCGGTAAATTTTTTCCATGCTACGTCTAATTTTTTTTCTCAGAATTCAAAAAAAAAAATTTTTTTTTGGAGAATTCTCCGATTTGATGATATTGAATAGTCGTTGTTTCTCATGTTGAAGTTTGTTGAGATCTTTCTTTTCAGAAAATACCCCCTATGAGCGAACGATTGAAATAGTTTATCACGGAAACTTTTACCGGATCCAGAAATTTCCTTCGAAATGTTGAAAATCTACATATTTTAATGAAATTTTCTATTTTTCAGTTTTGCCGAGACATCAATTCTTCCGTAGTTAATTTAGATGAAATAATAATTTATTCTTGAGGGGAGGTTTTTTTTTCTATTTTTAATTGCCTCATTCAAAACACCAAAAATTCTTAGGATTTTGCGGAAATTTTTAACTGTTTTGAAAATTTTCGTTCAGTCAAACTATTTTCGTCGGGTTTTCATTAAAAAAAAAAAGCTTACGCGTCGAATTTTTAACAGAATCAAGCAGTCGATGGGATTGTTACATTTATTCAAAAATTTCTTAATTTTTTCAACTTGTTCATTTATATTGACTGATGAAAACATATATATATATATATATATATATATATATATATATATATATATATATATATATATATATATATATATATATATGTTGCTTTTGTTCTAACTTTAGATAACTTCAAAAAACGTTTACTTCTCAACGGAAGTTGAGGAATTTATGATAATAAAAAAGTCGCCATTTTGATTATTGTGTATGATTGTTTCACAACAATCTATGTGGCTAATGTGTATTTGTCGCTGGGAAATATGCGCACATTTTTGCTGATTCATTTCCCATTCTTACTGTATAAAGAGACTTCCAGCTAGCTTTCCGTTAGCATTGATTATTCGATCGATCATGATAAAATTGCAAAGTTTTTATGAAAAAAATTGCAATTTTAATGATAAAATTGCAAAGTTTTAATGATAACATCACAAAGTTTCAATGATAACGCTACAATTTTATGAATATATTTATTCATCTTTTATTCACTTAGCACATCATATTATTCAATATTTTAGTACAGTAAATGCTATATATGAACTAAAGAAAACTGTTCATTCAAATTAGTTTTAGAATTTTGCGTACATATAGAAGCATTGAAAGATGAAGCAATTTCAGCGTATTTGATACGCTTTAGGCTTATCGCATAATGAGTTTTGTTTTCAAGCTTATCAAAACGCTCATTTATGTGCTTGATGCGTTAAAACTTAACTATCGAGGAGGTTAATAATTCTTCTATGATATTCTTGCTAGCATAAATCAGCGTCAATTGTTTTTACTGTTTATAAACCTAATTTTATTCAATTGAATTACGTATTTAAATAAATTTCTTTGATATTTTTTGTTTAACAATTTATGAGATATTAGTTAAAGTTTGATTTATTTAACGATGTAGAGAATACTTGTAATCAAATTTGAATATTCAAATATTTCCCGAATTTTAAATGATGTGAAATTTTTGAATCGAACTTTCATTCAGCGTTATGTAATAAATAAATAAATATATATATATATATATATATATATATATCTACGTTGCACTTAATGTGAAGCAATACGATTTGAAAGCAGCTATATAGTATTCTTTATATATGTAAACAATCGTTTCTTTTGATTAAACGATGCAGATAATTTGACTTAGTCAATCAAAGCGGGTTTTGATAGAAATTTGTCGTTTTCATCAACAATAGTACAACGTTTTATCCTCAGTTATCCTCAATTGCGGCATTCAAATGCACACACTGTTTGTTCATATCCGTTAAATTGCCATATACTTGTTGAGATTGTGATCCCTATTCAGAATCTTATATATGTTGAAAGAAGTGAACATTAGGTCAAATGAACGAAAATGTTCTAAATTATTAGAGGATTGTCATCTTTTCTTCCTGTTTTATTTCAATAAGTATATAAAGCTTTTAGCTAAGGTTGGCTGTTTGTGTGCATAACAGAGTATCATTGAAGGATATGTGTTGTTCTGGTGCCAAACATGAACCGTAAGTGATAAATATATATTGTGTGATAAAACTAAAGATTATCCGTTATATAGGCGCGGAATATATGAGAAGAAAACATATTACATCATTGGAGTAGGTGAAGAATATGCGTTAAAAGAAAAATAGTTATGCTCGATGTATAGGTGATGCAGATGAGGGGCGTACATTGCTCTTGTGGTATAGATGAGGATTTATGCTTATGCAGGTGATGTAGGCTTTTAATATGCCGGTGGAATTTATACAGAAGATTATCACACACACATAGAAAATGAGAATAGAATAAGCGTTATGTGTTTGTTCTTTCTAAATATTTTGTTTTCAGCCATCAATTATGGTCTACGGTTATTTCGATTGCTTCTTTAACACTTTGATGATGTTGCGTCTATATGTTTTTAATGTTTTTTTTTGTTTTTTTTTTTTTTTTGATGTTGGATTATCGAGAAATTTTTTAGCACTATAATTCAATAGTATTCATTGAAACTGGTTACTGGTTTGTGATTTCTATTATCTGCTCTTATTGTGAATTTCTTAGCTAATGAAATATTTCTTTGATGGAATTACTCTATTGTTATCCTAATTGTTTGGGGTGTTCTTCGATCTTTAATTTTCCATTTTTGCTTACTTTTCATCTATTTTATTCGTCTTCCGGTGTATTCACTCCAATAAATTTGGTTACTTAAGTACAGTACTTCATTTCATACTTTTCATTGCTTTTTAGTTTAATCTAACATATTTATTTTTCATCTATATGATTCTCTATAACTGTATATTATCGCAAGTAGCAAATTAAATTACGCCAAAAAAAAACGCACTGTAATTACATTCGAATGAATGTAATGGGCGATATTGTAGGTGAAAGATTCGTTTCCGTTATACGATAGATGGAAGATTCGTTTCGAAACGATTCACTAAGATACGCGAGTATAATGTAAGCGATTTTATCAATTTCTATCATATTTAATTAAGCGTTCTAAAAGGAAATTCTTCGAATAGAATAAATTTTTGCGAGAATTTTAAATTTTTTAAATAAGTTCACAATTATGAAGGCTTATATGTCGATTGATGAAATCGTATTCCAAAATTGAATTCTAAAATTGATATCAATTCAACAAATATTCTTATTAGATTTATATAAATTTATAATTTTATTGCGAAAGATTCATTTTGTGAAAAGTGCTCAATGAGAGAATAAGAAAAAGAACAACAATCCTTAATTAATTTATTCTTGTCTTAAATATTCATTGCCATTTTGCTTGATATTATTAACGCTTTCTGTTGTTCTCTTTTTTTTTTTGCCAATTTCCACCTCTCCGTACCCTTCCCGCATCTCTCTCTATCCTACCCCTCCACCCATTTAAAGAAATTGTAGAACGTTGTGTGGTTATAGAAGAAACATTAGCGCTAGGAACATGCACTTTATGGCCAATTTGAAAGTTCGACGAGCACCCAAGGGCAAACACATGTTGCCAACAATAACGTCATCGATAAAGTGATCACCACTTGTTCGAGGGATCGATGAATTGTGCCAAGAAAATTTCTCTGAAAGCGGTCGATATTTTCAGCGTGGTGTTAGGATTTATTGCACAACTTCACATTTATACGGTATGAACTGGAACAATCATCATTTTACCTTATTTCATCCCAAATATCGTTGTATTTTTTTTTGGTGGGGGGGGGGGGGGGGAGAGAGATCAACTTTTTTCTTGATTGATGTTCTCTTCTTATGTGCTCTAACGAATTTACTTTGCTTATCCATCCAAAAATTTCAACCCTTCAGTCAATGAATGCAAAAGTGCAAAGTTTTATTAATGTAATGTAATTCATACGATGACCTCCTCTACCAACTTTAAATTTGATGCATCAACTCGAAAAGAGATAATATGCAATTAAAGATGCCCCCAAAAATTTACATATATTTAGTAAACGATTAGATTACGCAAAAGTGAAGCATTTGTGAAACATTCGAATAAGCGATTGGATAAGTTAACCTATGAGTGCAGAGTGCATTATTGCCCATATTTCATTATTTATTAGCGCTTATATATTTGAGTACTATTTTATTCAATAGAATAGAATAGCGAACGTATATATCAAACTATCTTCCCTTATTCGTATCATTCTATAGTCAAGGATTATAGTTGTTCCTGAATTTCCGTGAATGATGACGACGATCCAATACGGATTATAAATCGTGGAGAACATTCCGGTTTGAAGGTTTTTGAAAAAAAAAAAACGTTCACATCCGATAGGCATTGCAACATTTTGTTGATTTTTGAAATTCTTTTTTTTTTTTACAGATATTTGTTATGGTGGTGTGATTTTTAATTGCTCATAAAAGACTTTTCTCGTCGCATTCATAAATACGCCTCCCCCTACCCCTTCCCCCCCCCCCCCCCCCCCCCCCCCCCCCCACAATTTAGACGTTGTTTGCGTCATATTGAGCAGTGCTGTACGTTGAATGAACACATGCTGTAGTATACAGAATTTTATGACGATTATAGCTACGTATTTGTTGCTACTTCATTGTGTATATCCTTGGAGAACGAAAGAAGCTAGACACTCCAAATATCGCTAATTATACACTTATTTCACAACTGTTATTCCCAGTGATTTAATATCTTCAGGTAAATTTTCGCAGATAGTACCTCTAAAAACTGGGTGCCAACAATAGCATTTACGTAATTTTAAGCTGCACACCTGAAAGGTAACGATTGAAAATCTCCAAAAAAAAAACTAACATCCTTATGGAAATCTTTCGTATTTCCTTTCGAAATTAGTATTTCCACTGAAATGTTTCTTTATGAATCATCGCTATTGGTTCTTGGTAGTGCCGCGTTGCGCCACCGTACTACCGTAATCGACCCATCTTACGAAAATCACGGAAGAGTTTTACGCGTTTAAATGTGTACAGAAAAGTATGATAGACGGCACAAGGTCATTTCTAGTGGTGCATATCTTTGAAATGTTTTCTTCGCCCTAATAAGGTGGTGTTATTTGAGAGGCATTCAATGGTATCATTGAAAATTGAAGGCATATGTCTTGCTTTGTTATATTGTAAGTATCCTCATTACAAAGATTTTTGAGTAAAAAATATGCGAAGCATTTATCTGATCACCTTTTTCGATCGGATATTATTTCATAAATTTTCACTTAATAAAAATAAAATATTCGAATTTATTTGAAATTTTTATTAGAGGTGTTTCGCAATTGGCAATGAATATGTTAGCTATCGAAGTATGTTGTTCCAGCTTCTTTATGCTTGTTTAACCGTACACATTAGTATATAGAGTAAGGCTAGAGTAGGACACTACTTTCCATCGATAATCTCAATGAGGCTAATATTTTCTAGATTTATCGAATTCATTCGAAACTATTTTCTTTGATGGGCACGAGGAAATTGAGTTGTTTTTTTTTTTTCTTTTTTTGTACATGGGAAGAAGGTTTTTATAAAAGAATATTTTAAAACTTCATAAATTTTATCTCCAATCGGACGAAAATGGCAAAGAAATTTCAATCCTAGTCAGTCCATCCTCTCTATCCGTTCTCATGCATCGACTCACTTCTGAGGCTTTCGTTTCATTCAAATACAACTGATAGCGTGCTGTTGTTTAATTCAAATCTTCGAAAATTACCCAAACGATGTTAGGATATAACCATATTAACAATCCCCCCCTGCCCCCACCCCCAGCTTAATATTCCATACTGCAGTAGTGTGGTTGGAAATTATGACTTGAGCGATTTGTAAAGTTTATTTACACTTTAGTACTACATCATATTTTTGACTATTTATGTTTTATTTATATTTTATTTACTAATATATTGCATGTTGGTACTATGGTCTTTATATTATCCGATGTATCGTTTCATTACTATAAATTATTGTATCGGTCCCAGTAATGAGATTATGATAGTAGAGTGCAAAAGGCTTACAATTATCTTATCTCATTTATTCTCATTTTGTAATATGCGTATTGAAGAACGTTTTATATGAAAGAATTTGAAGGTTTATTTTCATAAGCATCAACTTATCTCACTAACATTATTATTATTGATATAGATATGATCCAGTTTTATAGATAATCGAATTTCTAATATTTTGAGTACTATTTAAATCAATTTTCAACGGATATAATTACTGATAAGATTCCTCAAATACTTACTATAAAGATAAATTCGTTATTTGTTAAATTTTACTTTATTATTACTTTTAATAAATAACGAAATTTTAACGACCGATACGAAAGAGAATTGAAAACGTTTAACGATAGAATAAAATGCATTGAATAGCTGTGAAATAAATGCGCAGCTCATTCGTTCGTTGTTGTGTTACGTTGTTTACGTGGTATATTGGCGACGAAATGTTTTTATGAGACTTTGCCAATCGGTTGAGTGCATCGTCCATTAAAGTACATTCACGTTGTCGATATTGTCGTTATTTCGACAACAGACATTCGCCAATATTTTTCCATCTAAAATATCTCTTAATTTTAATTACTATTATTTTAAAATTCTCTATTTAAATACATTTATTCGTATAAATATATAAAGTTTATTTACGTTTACTAGCGCTGCTAAATTTACTAAAAATAAAGTGGAAATGTAAGTGGGACTCAAAAGACGAGCATTAACCCGTAAACGTGTGGAGGGATCGTTAGATGAATGAGGTGAACAAAGTTTTTTGTATTTATATTCATCGATAAACTATCGAATTATGTATGTTCCTATTAGTGTTGAATATAGTATAATTGTTGTTAATTGAATGAACTACACAACACAGGGAAACATCTATAAAATTGGCTCTTTTATAGATGTTGAAAAAAAATTTGTTGTTATAATGCTGCAATTATGCGTAAAAGTCTAGCGCATCTTTGTATGAGGAAATCACGCTCACCTTTGAATCTTTCTTGTCTCTTGTCTCTGTCTCTTCCTCTCTCGATCTCCTTCCCTCTCTCTCTCTTTCTTTCTTTCTTTCTTTCTCTCTCTCTCTCATGCAGGAGATCATCGATCATTCATATGAATTTTATGCAAATGAAGCACTTATCTTTATTATCAAACCTTTTTCTTCATTGTTAGTTTCGTTTAATTCGCAAAAAAAGTTTTTTTTTTTAATGAGAAATTTACCTACAATTTATATGATCATCGTCTCTAATGCAATAGTATGTAGACGGCTGGCTCTAAGCGATTCGACGATTTGCGTGCAGTCGTCGTTCGTATGTCCTTTACACCCATTGCGATTCGTCATTGATGTATGCGACATTGCTAACCGTTCAATAAACGTCGATGCACTTGCTAAAATATGCTTCTAAATCGTTGAGCCCAATGATATTTTTAAGTAAATTAGATAGAAATAATACTTTGAGTTTTAATTCGATTCGAGTATTTTTTTTTTCACTATGGGAATTTCAGGTATATTATAAAAGTTTATTTGAAATTCCTCTTCTCTGAGTTCTTACAACTTATTTTAATTTTTCTCATACTATTGCATTTTTCTTTTGTATTAACCCGGCATATATTCGCATTATTATTATTATTTTTGTTGTTGTTGCTGGTTTCGAAATCAATGCATCGATTCATCCATTTTCCAAACCACATACGAACCACCTTCCTATGATAAGGTTTAAAAGTGCATTTATAATTTATTCATTTAAGGACAATTTGAGGTAAAATTTGATTTCAAATTTCCATAGGAAGTTATCAATGAGTGAAATCGATTGGCTTTCTATCGTGTTAATTTGTCTTCTTAAGATGAGGCCATCTCTTTCTTCGGCTTCCTCCCACATTATCCCTCATTTTTATCTTCCACTCAAAAAATACTTCCTTTTTTTTCGAATTAGCCGATACGAATACGGTTAAGCTGCCATCTGTACACAATGATTCAATGCTCATATATAAGTCAGATGCGGCAAAGAACAAACTCTAAAATCGCTTAGATTGATCGACATTTTCGTAAGCATTTGCGCACTAGAATTTTCGTTTTTCATAGATATATCGGTAGCGCATTGAAACTTTCCGAGTGGAACTTTTTTGAAGCGTACACGAAATTGAAATAATCAATTGAAATTGGCTATTCGATTATTTCAAAAAATGTACTTTTATTGATTTCGTGGATATAATTGCGTTTAGCGAAATATAATCCACTAAGAAGTTTTGAATTTTTCAATGTTTTCTCAAATTTTAGGAAATGAATATATTGGTGATTTATTGCGGCGAATTAGTTAACAATAATAGCAGATGCAAATTTATAGGTAAATTTACTAGGGTTGGAAAACTTATAATCGGAATATTTCTGCATCACTGTGAAAGAAAAAAAGAAGAAGAGTATTTTATTAGTTAGTGATGCTTACCTTGAAATTTGCATATAATTCGGCGCATTATCTATGAATATTATGAATCAATAAATTCAAATTTCTACTGAAGTGAATATGAATATGAAACGTTGATGAATGAAAAGACGATTAAAAAATCACATATCGTTAAGGAAATTTAATACATTTTGTTTCAATTGAAATTTTCTACTGCAATGTATACTTTGAACTATTTGAGAGGCGAACATTCTTCTCTTCACTTACTGATGTTTAATGTTTTTTTTTGTCTCATCTTTGTTTGTGTTTTTTCCTCTCATTTATTTTGATGGTAGTTATGTTTTTGCTTCTTGTAGAAATTATAAAATTATATATATATATATATATATATATATATATATATATATATATATATATATATATATATATATATATATATATATATATATATATATATATATATATATATTCATATAGCCTAACATTAGAGATTCTATTGATCAAAATATGATGATCTATGAGGTATTATCTTCGAAATTTTCCAGTGGAAAATTTTTCAATTTTTTTTTTAAATTTAAAATTTTTCGCTGAATATATCATTTTATTGAGTGGAAAATTTTCACAACTGAAATGAAGTTAAGATTATTATTTTCTGCTTTAAAAGAGCCAAAAAAGAAAAAAAAAAACGCGAATGCCATTTAAAATTCGTGATAATCTTCTAATATTATCAAATTTTGAGTGATTGAATTATTTTTATTCTTATGAAAAATATTTTATATAAGTGATTTTATCATTGTATATAATTCATAAATAGAAAAAAAAATTTTTTTTTTGATTTAAATTTTTATTTGAACTTCTTGAAATTATAAAAATACAAAAGTTTATGAATAAGATCAATAAGAAAAAAATAAAAATAAAAAGAAAATCTCTACATTGCTTTAATCTTGGCGCATATATACGTTAAACTTTAAAAGAGCAGCAATAGTTTATGAATCGGCCATAGTTGAAAAACTAAAGAATTAGTTGCGTTGATAATGTCGGTTAATAGCAAATTTCAAGCTCATACAACACAAAACTAGAAACTATATCGAGCATTATTTGCTCAATAATATATTTTTATCGGTTGTGATTGATGCTTATATATCGATAATAGCAAAATAAAATATTTCAAATAGTAAGATTATTGGAATTGCCGTATGCAAATTTATGGGAAAGAAGAAAGTTGAATTTAAACTTATATTTGTAATATTTCAGTGAATATGAAAGTTAAGCATTTTGATAGTGTTGTTATTTGATCGATATATATGGTAGTGAATTTTACAAGAAGTGTTATCGTGTAAAGCATTTTTGAGTATCCTCTGACTATATGTTATTAGAAATCAAATAAAATGACATGCAGGGGTACCAGTTTCCAAAATGAGTCGGTCGGGTAATAGCTCATTAAGAATTTTAGACAATGTTTCAGGCAACTATCTATACCGTAAAGAATAGAGAATATAGATTACAATTTTTGACGACTTTTCATCGCAATGGAATTCTGCAATTTCTGACGAAATTTAGGGTCGATTAGCATAAACATGATCTCTAATAAGAAGAAACCTCAAGTCCATGCATAACTAAATATTCATGCCGAAATTTGTTATTAAACATATGACATTTTTTATGGGAGTTATTGAATTGGTAGAAATTTCTATCATTTGACAAATACATCAAGGCTATTTTCTAGGATATGAAAGTCATAGTCAAGATCTAGCAATGAACGATAAGTTATTGAGGTTATTAGCAAAGAGCTATTATTCATCATATTATCAGAAATATCGTTGGTGAATATGAGAAAATAATTAGGAGGCAAGACAATTTTGTGGGACATCATCATTAGGAATTGGGTGTGAAGCGGCAGTAAACATCTCAATTTTTTGCTCGATAAGTTCATCGATATTAAAGTTACGACGACCTATTTTAGAAAATAATCGGCGCGATGCCATCCATATTTTTCATATTTTAAGGGGGCAACTGCCTTATGATAAATTACATCAAAAATCTCTCGCTAATTGATCTTCTTGAAGCGGCAATATAAAACTTTTGCATAGTAACAATCGTCACGAAACAAAAACATATTGTATTGATTCTATTAGAAAAAAAAAATTTTTTTTTTGCGTGTTTTTACGTTTTTATCGGAGGAAATTTCTTCTTTTTTTTTTATTTACTTGTGATCATGTCTTAGTTTTTGTTTAGGGTTATCGAATTTGACTGAGCAAATTCAAGGACGGGTTTTATTTTCCGAATTCAACATCGAGTCGACATTTCCGGTTGACCTTTTCGGCGATCGCTTCCATTGATTGCAAGAATATTCGAATTTTTACATCGTTAACTAATGAAAGCATTTATAAAAGAGGGCACTTTCTTTGAAAATCACCTATCATAAATACTAATAGGATGGTGTCAATCATAGCATACAAATGAGTGAAATTCTCGCTTTGCTGTTGTCTTACTTTATATGCGGTTAATTTGCTGGTCGAATGGTTGATTCAAGGATTTCTCGGATGAAATCCACTTGGCGAATTGAAATGTTTTAGCACTTATTTATTTACTTATTCGTTTACTTAAAACATATATGTAATAATCGATCAACGAAAACGCGCAAATAGAAATACTTTGCAATTATGCTGACTACTCTCATTGAAAATATTATTTCATGTGCATGTTGCAGCGTTGTGCATTAGGGAAAAGCTGACATTTTCAGTGTCCCTACCGGTCATTAAGTGCGTAAGGCTAGCAATAAATATGTAAATTATCCCAGTTAACAAAATCGTTGAAATTCTGCAGTTGCGTCGGCTAATAAAATTGTATGAATTTCTTAATTATATCAATTATCTCTCGCTCTATTATCTCAAGTTGCATTATTCTTCAATAGCTTTCCATTGCAATAATTGCGTTGCAAAATTTACATTGTACTGCAATGATCAAATATTTCATAGATTAAATTATGTAGCGTTGAATTTTTCGATGATATTCTATTTTCTCGACGATTCAATTTTTGCATTTCGTCACTCATTCGAATATCAATCAACTAAACCGATTTATTGAATTTTTATTTATAAATTATTGAATTTTTATTTTATTCAGGTTTTTTAAAGATAACGAGTGAAAAATTCTCTAGTTTCTTTCATAGTATCGAAATTTGAGAAAATTTCAATAGTTATGAAAATGTCGACTTCGATTATTTTTCGAAATATTCGAATTTTTTTTTTTTGAAAATTTCAAAAATGCGGAATTCTTGTTTTTGAAGCTGGAAAGCGATGCTTGCATATTATTGGCGATGTTGAGTTTGGTAATTTATTTTTGCATACGCTAATATTAGTGGAAAGCATATCAGAGGAAATAACATGGTATCTACGTTTGCATTGGTTAATTGATTGATCTAAAGGCTTTCTAATGTCCCAACAAATAGTGCATTTATATTTTAATTGGTGTAACTAGTTGTGACATAACCGGCTGTGAAATACACTTACGTATTTATATATTTATTCATTCTTGATATGGTTAACTCTTTTCAAAAATAACCTGAAGTTTAGTTTATTGGTTGAATTTTGGTGAACTTTGGTGAAATTTATATCGTCCAAATTTCGTTTCACTAGCTATAACTAATTTAAAACTATCAGAGAAAAGAATGAGACGTTTTTTGAGGTTTTTTTTTTTTTTTTTTGAAAAATAATGTGCTTTTTTTTTGAAAAACCTATGAGCATACTATTATTAACTTGAATTTTCATTTTCTAACCTATTCACTTAGATGATTTAATTTATCAGAAATTTTTGAAAAGATTGTGAGAATATATTCGATAATCATACAACTAATTCAATGAAGAAGATTATTTGTTTGTTATTAACATTTTTTTTTTTCCGTCGCAAAAAAATGTGATTTGAAAATCCAATGGAAAGTTTTTTTAAGTGGAAAACAAACATTTCATGAAAATATTTTAGAAGTACCACTTTTTTCCCCCCTCCCACCCCCCCCCCCCCCCCACCGTAAAATTTTCATTGCACAATGATTACCGCTGAAATATTCATATATTTGAATTTCAATCTATCAACTTGAATTTCTTTTTTTTTTCTTGCCATTATTAGTAAGATTAATAATCAATCAATAATGATTATAATCAATCAATAATGATTAATAATCAATTCAATCAATTAATGATTATTGATAAATTCTATAAAATATCCGTTGAAATATTTCATAGTGAATCTTTACAAAAAAAAAAAAAAAAGATTTCTCATCAAAAATTTTTGAAAAATCTCGAAGAAAAAATAAAGTTGAAAATCGCTATAAAAGTTGCACTAATATATGACGCTTCTAAATGATGTTTCGTTGACGTTTCCATGACAATTGTAGTTTAACGAAGAAAACATCACACATATTTCATTGCTAGCTAGTCATTAATTATTATAGAGTATATCAACACGCTATTGATATTATTTCTCTTTTTTTTTTCTCTCTATTATTCTTTTCAATGAATGAGCTAAATAATTTTCAACGAAATATTTCATTCTCCTTTCGATTCGACATTGTATTCTCGCTCTTGAGATGATATTCGATAGTGAAGCATTTTTCAATTTTGTGTGTGTGTCTGTGTGTCTGTGTCTGTGTGTGTGTGCGCGCGCAAAATTCGATCATATGATTTTTATTTTTATTATTATTTTTTTTTTTTTTTAGTAAGGTGATCGTAATGAATTTTTTTTTTTTGAAGTTGATAATATATAATCGGAAGTAAATGATGCTATCTTTGAGATTATAGAGCTTACAAAACAATTTTATGAGATGATACTAAACGAACATTTTCTATGATGATTTACAACTACCACAATGATCTAATTGTAAAAGTCATGCAATAATCATTATTTGCACATAAAAAGAAAAGAAAATAAATGTAAATAAAAAATTTTTGAATTAAGAAAATTTTTTTTAAAACCTGAAAGCATTTTTCGTTTTCTTGAAAACATTTAGTACGATTAATTGATGAGTTAAGTAATATACCGTCTAAAAAGAGGGAAGAAAGAGTGAGGATGATGAAGAGAGAAATGCAGAGAAAGAGAAAGAAAGACGAATCTTATCTAATGATGTCTTAGCAATACTAAAATAAATTTTAGAGCTTAATCACAGAAAATGACATCATAAAAAGCGTTCGTTATTCTATTGTAGAAATTTTGCTATAGTTAATGGCGCCTAATAGGCGAGTAAATTATTCACTTTTGTATTTTATATTTTGTAGTTTTTTTTTTTTTTTTTTGCTTTTCATTTGGCGCCAGACTTATTGATCAGTAATATTGCTGTCATATACGTCAATAAGAGAAGGAAAAAAAAATTACTGAAGTATTATCTTATTCTTGGCACATAATTGCGCCTGTTTACCTGTATTATTATTTTCAGGTGAGAATTCATAATTTGCTTTCATCTTTTCGAATAATTTATTATTGATTTTGATTGATAATTAGGTAGCAATGAGAAGAGGAAATGCGAAAGTATTCCGAAGCCTTTTTATAACGATATAATAGTTAATATTATTCCAAAAATTACATTTAATTTTTCTTTGAAAAGAAAAAAAAAAGTGAAGAAAATATATAATGAAGATTTATGCATAGCTAAACAAAATATCTTCTTAATAATTTAGATTATTAAGAGTTATAAAAATTTCTTAGAGGATAAGGAAGAGATTTTTTTTGAAGAGATTTTTTTTTTCAAGGTAAATGGAAATTTTTTTTAATTGACTTATTATAAGGATATTTAGTCTATGAGCGAAAGCTAAAACGAAATAGTTGATCAGTTGAAGTCCAATCAGCTAAATTGATGTAGAGAGTAAAAACCGGAAGCGTAGGAACGAAACAACAACAAAAACAACAACGTTTTGCACTTCCTATAGAAACGCTTGCAGAAAGTGATTATAGTTGAACATTAGTGTTGAGTGTATTAGCGTTCGTTGTATTCTAAGCGATAAACTAACGTTCTTTTTTTTGTGTGGAAGCCGTGCAAACAGTTGTTTGTGCGCGCATTGCGCGCACAAACAACACACACACACATACACATAAACACATACAGACAAAACTATTTTCTCAACGATGGTGAATATGCTTCTTCTTGCGCCGAAATTGTCGACCAATAAAAATTGTTGTTTTCAATTAGAAAATTGCGCATTGCCTTATTCAAACAATTTGTTGTTATTCTTGTGCTCTTCCGGTTTTCTGGTTTATTCATTCAACATATCGATTCAACATATACATATAAAATTGGCAAAACGTTATACGTTTTAAGCTTTACCATTTTCTTTTCACTAGTTCAAAGGCATTAGAAAGGGGTTGAGGATGTGTGTGTGTGTGTGTGTGGGGGGGGGGGGGGGGGGGGAGGTGGATATATTGCATTCTACAATTACTATTGTTACTTAAGTATGCTGTCGTCTTTTTTTATCGCTGTATATCTAAGGCGTCACTTAAATTGAAGATATTCAATGAAATTTCATGCATCGCCATATCAAGTCGTGTCAATCACATAAATAAATTGTATAATATATTATAAAATTATTGAGTTATTTCTTAAATTAGTATTACTATAAGATGCGATTAGAGTAATTATATCTTTTATAAATTTTATTCTTTAATTTAAATTTATTTCAATTTAAATTCGATATGCGGCGATTTATTTTCATTTCAAATTATACTCACTAAGAAATTCTTTATCATCATCATCATATTATTAAATAAACTAATCCCTCTAAAGATTCCGCTCGATATTCTTCCATATGTTTTTTTTTTTTGGATTGCCAATTGATTCGTCAAAAGAAAATCTTTCTTATATTCTTGAATCGACAATTTTCTTGTAAATATTGTCGTTTAACCGGATCGACGATATTAAGTTAGCGCTGTCTTGTTTCCTATATATTAGAAGAGGTTTATTATATGCGATATAATACAATAAATGAAGCGAAATTAAAAACTGAGCTATTTGAATGGCTGCTCAATTTCGAATGTTCCTCATTCTCAATAACAAAATAATATCGAATGTTCTACTTTCAGCTTCAAAAATAAATGGCCAATCATGCGTGAATAATTAATTTTTTTTTTTTAAATTTTCTCTTCTAATCAATTCTGACGAATTGTTTTTTGTTTTCGTTTATAAATATAATATAATTGAGAGTATTATAGAATCTACTGAAAGCAATTCGAGAATTTTTATTGACGTATGAATAATATTCGCGTTGAATATTGCTGAAAAGATGTCGTTTAAAAATTTCAGTTCTAATTGGAAGCGGTCGCCGATTGTCTTGTTATTCAGATATTCCACTCGCCTTTGTCGTTATCTTTAAAAAAAAAAAACATCAGACGGAAGCTTTCAAAAGTTTCCATGTAATTCCCTTCCTCCCCCCCCCCTGTAACCCCCTTCTCCCCCCCCTCCCGCCCCTTTCCTCTCCCTTCTCGTCTATCAAAATCTCCGTTGCATTCCACAAATGATCTTTTCAACTCTCGAATGAAAATATTTTCAAAGACTTTTGTTACTGTTCTTATAAGATCTCAACGGTGATATACAATCGTGTTTTTATTCAACTATTAGAGTCTTTATTTATGCGCATAGCATAGGCTATCGAATGATGTTTCTAATGGAACTCATTATGACTTCCTTCAAAAAAAAAAAGTCTAATATACTTAGTTTATGCATGTGATTCACAGATGCTCATGGTGAAAAATTCGATGTATATTGATATGCGCTATAGTATCACTTTCTACATCATATTTCTTATTGAAATGCCTATTTTGAAAAAGAAATTATAGGCATTTCAACCTATAGAAAAGTTTTCATTCTGTACCCCGAAAAATCAAAATTTTCTTAGCAGCATTCTTTCCTCATCACTTCATATGATTCTTAAATATGGCTGAATGTTTCATCCACTGTGATGACTTATATTTGTGATTCGAGGAAAGGGAGTGTGGGTGGAGGAAGGGAGAGGAGTAGTTGGGAGAATTATAAACGCTCATATCGTATCGAATTATATCGCATATCTCCTCTCATCTTATTTTGCCCATATACTCATTACAGTTATTTGAAGTGGAACTTAAATTGTCGTTGTGATATTCGATATATTTTTCCTATAGAATATCTGAGGAAATTTATTGCCACCATTTTAAATTGCTCTCTTTGAACTCTTCAAATATCTCTATTATTGAGGCATCTTCTATCATTATTTTCTATGTTTCATATGACTTGTGTTTTAAATGAACGTCATTTGAATTCATAAATTAATTTAATGAAATATAAGAGCCAATTTTTTTTTTATTCACTGTACATTTAGAATTCTTCGTTGTTATATAGAAATTCATATTCAGGAGGATTCTTTTGTGCACAACATTCTTTATTTTATAGTGTTAGTGTAACTTTTTGTAGTGATATAACGCATCTAACATCTACTTGCATATATATGCATTTCCCACTAAATGCGCCCACAGACAATAACGTGCATGCATTTCTGCAGACTATAACGCGCATGCATTTCCCAACAGACAATAGGGCGGATGCATTTCCCCACAAGCAATAATGTGCTGCATACACTTCCGTACGAATGATGCGATTTCATTGCTGGCATTAGCGACTATGTTTATGCAAATGCGCATGATGAAGCCTCGTTTGGGAGTTGTTTGCAATTGTGAAGCTTATCATTCCATCACATCCCTTATCAGCACGTGAAGTTTTCATGATGCAATGTTTATTCATTTGGCATCACAAACAATCAAAAAGCGTCCTATTAAACACGCTGTGATGGCGTCATATCGATGCACTCTGTCCCTTTATATTGTCTGTCTTTCTGTAATTTCAATACGGTGATGACCGTAATAAAGAGGTGTAAAATTTAATACAAATAATCTGTATTGTTCTTTTTTTTTTTGCTTCATACTGATTGAAATTCTCCGTTCACTAGACTCATCGTTGAACAATGAACGATGACGATTCCAGTCACCAGATTAATTGGTGATCGGAATCGCTATAGCTCATATTATTTTAGCTGTTATTTGGCAAGATTCTTTAAATGAAACGCTTTATAATTTGAGAATTTTCCACTACAATAGAGAAATTTCGATTCTTTTGTTTAAAAGAATTTTCTAAACACTGCAATTGAATCATTTCATTCTTTTTTTTTCATCAGAAATTTTTGGTACTTATTTATATTATTAGGTTGATTTTTTTTAGTAAAGATTTATGATAGAATGTTGCAAAAAGTTTTCAACTTAGTTTAGAGTGTGGAAAGTTTGATAAATATAGCGATATTTGCTGGCAACTTGCACCTTCGTTGATTTTCATCCCTAAGTGATTATCGTAAATACTTCGTTATCGATGAAATTCGTCAATTGCAGCGATTCTTACCTCCCCAGCCCACCCCCCCTCTTCCCTCCTTTTTGATCGAACCTCATTTGTATTTCTCTTTGAGCCTTACCTCTTCATCTTTTACTCCTTCAAATAGTGTCATGAATTAGGCGCAAGTGTCCAGATTGTATATGCTGGATAGTGTTTTGATGGTACCTGTTTGTGTAAAGTGAAATGCATAACATGCATTCTCTTAGGTGCACGAATGACATCTGCACATTGAACTTGTTAGATGACCGTAACTTTCTTTGTGTTTTTTTCCCCACATAGAACTCCGAGCGGAGCCGCCATTTTTGAATGAAGAAAAATTCGATGAATGTATCACTAAGGTGTGCCGCTCTCGATCATGACAATCACCAGTCAAAACTTCTTAAAAAGTCATGCATGATGATGGTGGAAAATGAACTTTTGTAATTGCTCTCATATATATTGGACAGGTAATCGTCAGGTTATCGTATCGTTATCTTTGAGCATTGATGATACGCTATTTCCTAATATCCGATTAGTAAACATGAAGTTTTAAATGAAATAATGTGAAATATTAGTAAGTTTTTTTTTTAATGAAATCATTTCTATACTCAATTTTACTATTAGATATCATCAAGTTGAACTCTTTAAATCTACATAACTTTGCCACAAATTTCGATTTGTTCTTTGAATATCAAAGATAACTCGTTTGTTTCCAATAGTACATAATTCCAATTTTCCTCTAATTTCCTCTCTCGAAAATAATCTAGTTTAATTTGCATCATTTGATATTTGTATTTCAATTTTTTTCCTTTTATAACTAGTTTAATTTGCATCATTTGATATTTGTATTTCAATTTTTTTCCTTTTATTAACTAATTAAAATAATATTTATATTATATGAATATTCCCTTTCAATTATAGTTTTCTTCATTTTGAGTTATTTTCCTAAATTATTGCTTAACTAGGAATAATGTTATTAATTGAAAAATATTCAATTTGTATCGTTAATCTCATTTCCGCCCACTTAATTTCTTCGTTGTTTATTCGTCTTTTACTTCACAAGTAATTGTTTACATATATTTTAAAATTTTTGTATATTTTACTGCAATCTCATGCCCTTTTGATGAATATCGCAAATTATATTATATTTGCTTTCTCTATCAATGCTTAGGCAGATATTAGTCGCACTTGTTCAACTCGTTTCCATCGTTTTTTTTTTCCCCACTTTCTTTTCTTCATTTCAATTTCCTCTTGTGATATGAAAGTGATAGCATTTATTTCATAGTTTTCTATCTCTGCCATTCTTTTCTTTTTTTTTTTCAATCATTAGGCAAATGATTTTTTCATTTATGCTCATGAAATGATGAAATTTTTCGTATTAGGTATAGAAATATTCCAAATAGATTCACTAATTATATTTCTACGCATAGAAAAATTTGCTCAATTTTTTAAAAAATTTTCTTCATAAATTTAACAGCAATGCGATGATTTTTTTTTTGTTCTTTTCCAGTTGGAAATATCTAACTGAAAGAAAAAAAATAGTCATTAATGAATGTAATTCCTACTTAATTTATTATTCGAGAAAATATTTATTTATGTTATTATATTTAATATTTGTTAAATTTATTTATGCAAAATAATAATTAAATCAATAATTTAAAAATAATTAACATTAGTTTTATGCAAATATTTTATTAAATCTCGTTCAAGAGGATCGGAAATATTGCCTATTTCATTGTTGCAGAAATTTTTTTCTTGTTTTTTTTTTGGGGGGGCGATTTTTTTGGGAAAAAAAACTATTTCGAATGATATATTCATAAATAATTTAAGCTCGTGAACGATAATCAATCATTATTCTTTATTTTTATGAATCTATTCAATATTTTTGGGAAAAATCAATATTCAATATGAAATATTTACAATATATTTGAACTATTTTAATTTGTAAATTATAAACTATTGAAAACTTCATCGCAAAAAATGAATCTATTCAATTCGGATGCTCGTCCTGCAAGCAGAAGAATAGAAAATTGATGAGCGAAGTGAAGGAGGTATAAAAATTTTCAACGTAGATAATTGCGAGTGGTGAAAAAAAAAAAGAAATGAAATTGTTTACGAAAAAAAAAAATCTCTGAAAACTACAAAATTTCCGATAAACCATTTTTCATTTAATCGATCGCTTATCAAACTTTATAAATTTTGCATCATTGAACTAAAAAACAAAAAAAAAAATCCATAATCATCACTATAACGCTCAAAATTTATTTATTTTTTTTTAAATTTACTGAAAAGGAAAAATTAAATCAGCATCAAATTTTTCGTGAAAATTAAAAAAAAAAAAAGAAAATTGGATCGTCTAGCTAAATTTTTTGAGATTTGCAAAAACGCCTTAATAAATATGATTTTGATTGGCAACCAATTAAATGCATCGTTTTCAATTTATCGAAGATAGATATAGCACAATTGAATAAAGCTATTTATATTGCCATCCACCTCTTAGTATGTAAAAAAATCTAAAATTTTTGCGAGAATATTCTTTCAAAAAATGAAGTGGATCATTAGCTAAGAATTGCTCAATTGAACGCTGAAGAAAAGTTTGTTCTGATATTTGACTAATTATTCGAATTGATGGTATTTGAAATATGGAGAGAAATTTTCCACACGGAATGAGATTTTATTTAAATTTTTGGGCACTCAAATTTCTGTGCTTTAAACGCACAATTTTTTCAGTTCTATTTTATGATGTTGAAGATTTTTCACCGACAATAAAGTGTACATAAATAAGATTTCAATTTTAATAAGAAATTAGTGACAGCAGTCGGAAAGATGTATGAAGTAGAGGGGTAATAATAATAGTACCATAGCTATATGGTCACGGAAGCGTGACATGCTAGTAGAAGTTACATAGGCAATACCTCAATGATGTTTATGCTCTACGAAAACGGATTTACCTGGAAAGGTGATCCAGGTAAGAGGTGGTTGTTGAAATTGGCGTATGATGTATTCAGACAGTTTATTTATTATGCCATCCAACTTGTGCATGCTTATTCAACTCTAAAATCAAAAGATGAAAAATCATTTGAACAATAAAGTATTCGCAGTTCGGTTAGGAATTTTCATTTGATCCTCGAAATCTTTTCCTTCATACTTTATCGAACTTTCCGCTCGGCTTGCTCTCCCGTCTGCGCTCATCTCCGCTGTCTTTTCCCATGTTCTTCCCTCAAATAGTGGAAAAAAAAATACTTTTAATTTTCTCTATGCAAATATTTTTCTCGATTATTAAACTGTAAAAAAATTTCTCTCTATTGTTGAACATAATAAAATTATCATTTTAGAAGAATTTCTCTTTGTTTTTCATCAAAAATTTCAAATCTCTTCACTGAAGCGCTCACAAAATTTTTCGATCGTCGGATTGATTAATTCTCTTTTTCTTTACGCATGAAAATCGATGTGGTATCAATATATATGAAAATATTAATATGGCATTCATAATTGATATCTATCTTCCTATGAGTTGTTGAAGTAATGATCATATTGCATAAAAATATATGATTGAAATTTAATTTTCTAGAAGAAAGTCATTTGTTTTAAGATGAATTATTTAAATAAATCATCGAAAATAAAACTTTCTACTGCATTACTTTGAATTATCTCCTCGAATTATAAGCAATAATCTTTAACTCAATGAAAATATTAAACTCTTCTATAGTTGTTATGCGCTTCTCATTATCATATGTTATTTCTGGTGAATAGCGATTTCGTATTATATACATTGCTGAAAAGAGTGCAATAAACGATGGTGTGCAACGCAATGAGTAACGTTATTGCAATGATGCACTTTTGTTGTTATTGCATAAATTGGACTCAATCGCCTACTTGTATTACGTACTAGTTTCTCGCTTCTTTGTTATGCATAATATTTCGTGACCAATCTTAGAGGGATATCGAAATATATATCCCATTTCTTTTTCGGCTTATTAAAGATATTCTTTATTTGTTTTCGTTAAGGTGAAAATTGCCAGAAATTTATAGTATATCAATTCATATCCGGAAAATCATATAGTTTAGAAGCATTTCGTTTCATACAAGCAATGTTTTTGATGAAGTTTTTTTTTTGATTCTGAATTTGAATATATTTTTTAAATTTTTCAGTCAATCACCCATCTCTCTATATGTTTTCATCAAGTCGTTCTCGATTGTACTTTCATAAATTTTGCATATATAATGTGCATGATTGATGCATTTTATTTGCGCATATGTATGTGGCATATCCGCATCTTCGTCAATTTCATCTTCACCACCACAATGATAAGAGTAGCAAGTTCAGTAGATATAAACGACATCATATCATGAGTCTTATTAAAATTACCTTTCATAAAGAACTATCAATTCCCAAAAAGGTTATATAGGATGAGAGACATTGTTTTTTTTTTAAAATTTTTTGTGGCCTAAAAATTGAGCATAACTTTCATCCGAATCAGATCGCATTTCGTACTCTTTTTGAGAAACGAAACATCCGTTGAAGAATTTCCCCTCGAAATACAGATGTATTAAAGTGTTTTATATTATCTGTTAATCGTTTGTGAAATTTATTGAAGAATTATGGAAGCGAAAATCACATCAATATCGCTGATATTCTTTTGTATTAGTTCCTCTTTGTTATCAATATTTACGAATAATATCTTAGAGACTATTCCTCTTTTTTTTTTTTTGCAAGTAGAAAGTGGTAGCTAACTAATCGGTAATTAAATTTCGCTCACCTGTCGATATAATGTATGCACTTCTATGTAAGGCTATATTTTCGTATAGATAATAGCACACTGTGAAAGTTATTTAATATTACGAGGATGATTTTTTTTAAAACTTGAAAATAAACTTGACGAATATCCTCTCAGTGGTCAAATTTTTGGGATTTTTAAGATGTGAATTTGTTGTTGTTTTTGGAGGTTTAGGGTAGAATTTTACCGCACTTAATGTTGTAAGATGAGGTGGAGAAAAATAAGCTTCATTGGGATAGCATGAACCTCAGGTTGCACAATCGCGACCACCACGAAAAAAATGAGGTTCAAGTTCACTGGGACGTCATGAACCTGAGGTTGTGCAATGGCGATCATCATCACAACTCTATTATCGAATCCTCGTCGCCTAGTGAGGGCTTTGTGCGGTAGCTGTGTCACATTCGATTGTGATAAAAACTCGACTCTACGCTTCCTACTAAAAAGAAACTCATGAGCCTGCAAAATAATCAGAAATAATTGATTAAGCATGATCAATCGATATAAACCGCGTTACCTGCAAGTATTGATTTACCTTTAAGAAAAGAGTCTGAGGGGATAATTCCATTCTTCCATATCTCGTCTTAAACTTTTCTATCCTATTTTCTTCTGAAATGATCGTCGAATTTTTGTTAAAAGTTGCAAAAAAAAAAAAAATAATATGCAAATAAACGAGAATATTTTCTTATTGATATACAAATAAAACATTCTATTTTAATCGGTTGCCCCACCTGTGTTTGAGGATATGATGAAACGAAACGATTTTTTAACCGTTCTCTATGAGTTTTTGCAGTTGTCGATTTATCTTTCATTGGGCTGCTCATCAAATATGGAAAATACCAATTTAAAAAAAAATTCGATTTTTCAATGACCAATCGCTTGTTTGAAATATTTACTGCTTGATTTAACAATTAGATAAATAATTAAATAAATAAATAATTGTTCAGCTGTTTGTCGTTGATGAATCTTTAGGTTACGTTCATCAATTGTATTCTTTTTTTTTTCCTTTATGAGATACTATTTGAATTTTATATTGTAACTCAAATGCAATTGTATTTTCGCGCTTGAAATAGAAAATGCAAAGTGAACAAAAATGAACGCTTCCCCAACAGGTAAATATTCTTTTGCTTTCGTTATTTTAACGCTACCTAAACCGCTAACGACATTCGACACATTTGCGGGGATGACTCAACAGCTAGTGTCGGTTCGTACAGCATTTTTTTGTTTCGGAATGAGGGCTTAATTCGAGGACAATCCACAACGTGCTGTAGTCCACAGGAATCCCTATCAAATGGCACATGAACTGACTGTAAAGATGCAGTGCACCGTTATTACATTCGTTCGACGCCTATCGTCGGTGGGAAAACCGCAAAGAGTGGAAATCCGTGCCCCACACGAATTTAGTCACGACCAAGTCTACCGTTCATGTCTGGCCTCCAGCCTGGTTGCCATCGACTAACCCAACTTCAGCATGGAATTTATAGAAGGAACCGATGGGCTCTGGCGTGCAGTAACAGAAGTGAAGCCAGAAGTGCAACCATGGAAATCTAAGAATCTGGTGAGATTTGGAAAGCTTCGTCTACTTCGAACTGCTTTCAGAGACTCGAAAATCATTGCTCAGGCATGCTTTAAGCAATTTCGACGTGTCGCCATGCGAAGTAAACAGAAGCGACCGAACGGCTGTCAGGAAATGATCCTGCAACACGACTGTCGCCATCAAACGCTACCATTTCAGAGTTCGATTGCAACGTTCTTCCCCACCGCCGTATTCGCCGCCTTAAATATCATCAGATTATCGTTTCTTCTATTCTTCATCCAGCACTTTTGGTTCAGTTTGCTTTAGCAACGTTGAGAAGCTTGAAAATGCGTTGAACAACATTTTTCTTTTCTTCGGAAATAGGCGTCTTCATTCACTATACGTTTAAGAAAGTGCCCAAACGTTGGGAAGCGTTTCGCGATAAGTGAAAGAGAATATGCTGGAAATTCACATGTGGCTTTCAGTTTATTCAGAATTCATTTATTTATTACTAATAAACATCCTCCGATGGAAATGTTGATAGATGTTGCGTGCTTATATCCTAAACAGGTAAACAGTGATTCCAGACTAATGATGCGAGCATTTCCCACTTGTTTACTTTATAGCTGCCACGTTGCAGACAGTTGATTTCGTTTGTGCATCCCATCAGAAAGCAATTTTGCCTGCTGAGCATGCAAATGACTCTATGAAATATATATATATATATATATATATATATATATATATATATATATATATATATATATATATATATATATATATATATATATCGATCCCCTGTGTTTTACTTAACTTTGCGCTATTTTCAATGAAAATTCAAAACTCTGGTTGGCATTCTGTCATATATGTTTCACGAGATAAAACTGAAGATTAAAGATTAAGTTCTCATAAGGAATAGCCTTATTTCAGTAATTTGCATGAGAGTTGATTACGAAAATGTATTGAAATTTTCAGAAATTTTTTCCCTCCATAAATGATTTGCCTTAAAAATTCCTGAAAATTCGTTGAAAATAGCTCCATATATTCAAGCAGGAGGATATCCTGGCGAGAGACAAGAGTACACGACTTTCGCCTCTTTCCTTCCACTCCTCCGTGCTAATAGAATGATAAAGAATGTCTTTGCGATTTTCATTCTCCACATATACGTCGACATTGTGCTAAAATATGCTTATAATAAGTGGTATATCTAACATCTATAGCTTTATTACTCGAACTTTCAGCGCATTTTTCGTCGTTTACGAGTAATGAACTAAAATTTCGAGTAATGAAGCTATTGATGTTTTATATACTATTTCTTATATTTCTATTTTAGATGTTATGTGTCACTTATATTTCTATTTAAGCCTTTCTTCCCCTCTCATGTATATTACATCTCATTTTCTTAGCAAGATTCTATAGTTGTCATCATTCTTCATTTGTTGATTTATTCTCGAATTTTGCAACTTAATCCCGCCTTGCTGAAAATTTTTATACCTTCTCTTGTCTCTCTGTTTTTTTGTTTTTGTCTGTTAATCTAGCTTTTGCATAATGTTTTATCATCTTTTCTTCTCTAATCCTTTCCTTTTTTTATACATCTTTCATTTCCCCTCTCGTCGAATATCTCTTCCTTATAGCTTCATATTAAACTTGCATATTATATGACGTGATTTCGACAAGTTGATTAATGTTGTAGTTTAAGTGTCTTGTTGACATTCCGTCGTGCTATGAGGCGAGACATTCATTTTTCTAACTCGCTCTCTTTCAATACATTCATCATTTTTCTTTCTTTCTCTAGTTCCTCCATTCTCTCTTCTAGAACATTGAATTTTTCATTCTCTCGTCAAAATATTTGAGATGTTTTTCTGCTTCTCCCTCGTTATAATACTATTTCGATATTGCATGCATCTTGTCTAGCAATGGATCCGTGCAATAGTTATAATATTTTGTTTACGATAATTTTTGCGCATTTCTTCTATCGCACTCTACTCGATTTCATTGAATAGTGTAATCTTTTTATATTTGTATGTCTGCTTTTCTCAATGATCAATTCTCTATGATACTATACTAATGACGTCACATTTGGGGGCGTGTTCAGTTGGTGTTGTTTCGGGATTTCTACGCTCTTTCATTTACACGCGTTGATCGTCGTCATCTTTCACTCTTTGCGTTCAATTTCACTCATTTGAATTTATACTTTTTTCTTCTCTTATTTTTTAATTAAGCATTTTTATTTATATTTAAAATGCTGACTATTATCGGAGGAATGGTACCTCTCATTAATGGTATATATTATTAGCTATTTGCTTGGGAATTAGCTACCTGCAATTTCGAAGATAGCCTTACTCATAGTAAAATCCTCTAGAGTGCTTTCTCTTGTTTTTCTCATTTCTTTGAGAGGTGTAATTACCTTTATTTCGGCAATGCAGTTCTTTTCTTGTCTCTTCGTAAGGTGATTCGACGAGAGGAATAACTAGGAGCCCTCATAGGTATTATTATCATTATATCCTATAGCACATCTACTGTTATGCTATCATAAAAAAGTATTACTGCATGCCTATAATATGGATAATATAAATTTGCAAGTTCATTCCAGATATGACTTACCTCTTCAGGTAATCTAATCAATTACCGACATCTTGATTTCTATCTCATGGCTATCTACAACAGCATAAAAAATACGTTCTTCAAAAATTTCCACTAAACATACATTGTTGGACTATGCTTGTATCAATGAAAATTCCTGTTATAGAAATATCCCTATCTTCTATTCGCTTATTTCATGCAATGTTTTCAACTTAACTTTTTTTTTTTACTTCATTCATATATGCGTAGTGTTTATTGATCACTAAAAAAAAAGAAAATTTTTTTTTTCATTCATCCATAAAAATCTGAGAATTTTCCGCAGGAAAATTTTCAATGCATTTCTGTTGTCCAAAAGCGAATCCTCATATTGTTGTGTAATTGTAACGTATAAATATTTCTACAAGCGGCTTCGATTTGAAAATTGTTGATTCGTTGAAAAGTTTATCGTGAATTTTGGTGATACTATTTACAAGTACCTATGTCGCTACTTAGTAGTCTTGTAAATTTTAAAGATAATGTCCTAAAATTATCGATAGCTTTTTCTATACCAAGTGACTTATTTGTGGTGTAAAATCTTCGTTCGTTCATTTATAATTGCACCTTTTAGAGAAAAGATATAAATATAAATTTAAGCAAAGACATTTTCGCTGCGATTCATTACTTCCTCACTTATCTTTTTACCTATACCTCTGTTTCGACGCCAATATGTATTATAATGTTGTGTGAAATTTTAGCGGACGTTTGATTAACGATAAACAAAACACGATTTGGGTTAAATCCAACATTCATGCAAATTGCTACACGATTTAGCACGTGATCATATCGAGGTGGGTTAAGTCTGGCGTCAAAAAGATTGATCCGGTTGCCTGATCGGGGATTATTTCGCTTATTTCACTATAATAATGCGTCAGATCTATTGCAGATCGGAATTATTACTACTCGGATTAGGTTGTAGCCAATTGTCTGGATGAGGTTCATTTTATTCGGTCATCGCCGACTGGTTAGTGGTTAAATGCGATTCACGTCTTAACTGACAACGATATTAATAAAACCGTATTTAAGAGTATGATATTATGATCATTTAGGCGAGCATTCGTTTGCCGTCTCTTATAGAAACTCCCTTCATGTTTGACTTATTTCCTCTTAGATATGAGAATTTATGTTTGGTTTGGTTATTGTTAGGATCAGGTCGTCCAGGTCTTGTCGTCTAGTCGTCTAGTCGTCTAGGTCCCGCTGAGGATCTGCATCTTCTGTAGGGATGCAGTTCATTAAATTGTGAGACGGTAGAGGTATAACGAGGAACAGTTTATCCTATTTATACAAGAAAGTGACAAACAAGTACGGACTCCTTCAAGAGGATTGCTTCGATCATCCGCACGATCCCGTAGTCGCACGTGAAGAAGTCCATGCTGCAGCCTATCTCCTCAAGCGCTCCCACGGCCACACGTAGTCCCATTCGGCCTGCAGACAAGATCCATTGGGCCTTGAGAACATTCTTGCAGCCGTAATAAATACGTCAACACGTCAACCTCTCTTATATCCTTCGGATTCTGCCTCAGGCTATCCCTGCAACCCATCCTGGATAGTCGTTTCATCTGCCTGTATGCTGTTGACCTTCTTTGAATTACCTTGCGCGGCGCATTATTCTTTTTTTGTTAGCTATAATTTCTTTCTATAACGTAAGGTAGACGACATCCGCGCATTACGCGACTCGCCTACCTTCCATTAAAGAAAACTGCTAGCAATCGTGTTATATATACTTATCATGAACGAGTTTGGTGCACAGACATGAAAGTTTGTTGTGCATTGTTCGTCTGGATTCTGGAAATGTGCGCTTCTGAATCGTTGGTATTCAGATTCTTTGCGGTAAGATATACTAAAAAATTATCAACGAGAAGCACAGGTAAGCGAACACTTCTATAATCGACTAGTCGTCTTTCTGGATGCGTTTTGTTTATTGTCTTCTGATGAGGTATTTGACGTGTACTATACAATTAACATCCTCATCAAGATTTCGCTCTAATCTCTCGAAATTTTTCAATGCGTTTGCAAATTGCAAATTTTTGTAAAGTGCATTATGACGCAAACAACAACGTCTCTATCATTGTGTTTATCCACATAGTTGTTTCAACATAGGAGCTACTAGTGAAATAGACAAATATGTATTGTTGGCTATAATTTATATACCCTGATATTAGTCACCCTGATATCATGTACGAATATTTAAATTCATTTTTAAGCAATCAGAAGAAATTTTAGAGAAGAAAATTCCCAAAAATTGATATTATGAAGGCGTTAAATTTCCCGAAAAATTTGCCAATATTTTACGATTGATTTGATCAAAATAACAAAAAATTTTCTTCAGAAATTTTATGAAAATGAAAAAATTTCTTGCAATTTGAAATTATTTATATACTGAATTAGTATATATTCGGTTGATTCCATTTAAATATATATATATATATATATATATATATATATATATATATATATATATATATATATATATATATATATATATATATATATATATCAGCTGGAAAAATTTTGCATAATTATTGCGATTTCAATTGAGAAGTGGATGATTATTTAGTTGTTTTTTTTTTTAATGGCTAATTTTGTCAAATAAACTTATGCGTTTGATAACTATGTTGAAAAATTTTTTAATTCGCATTACTAAAAGAAAAAAGATTATTCGTTTTTTTTTCAACAAAAGAATTTTTCGTCCCATTTTTTTTTTTTTGCATTTTTTTTGCACTAAAAAATTCTATCTTAAACGAAGAATTTTGCATGAAAAAAAAGAAATATTCGATAATTTTTGCATATTCAAATTTTTTGCCTAGTTAACAAATCGCCTATTTATATTCGTTCGATGCTAAAAGATTTTTTTTTGGCTAAACAAAAGGTGGTATCAAAATATTTGTGGTATTTTTATATAAAGCGTAAATTGATTATTCTTTTTAATTGATCGATATTGTCCATATCGGATAAATACGTAGGATCGATAATGATAGTGTGAAAATTTTTTTAAAAATTTTCCAATTCAACTTTAGCAGCATATTTTGAAAAAAAAAATTTTTTTTTTTTGAAGAATAGTGACAACTCATCAATTATTCGTCGTGATGAACAGTTGTTCGCTTACTAATTTGAGTTGTCATTTTGTGAGTTTTAAATGTCAATTGTTATCTAAACAATAAAAGACGAATCGATCTTTACGAAACAATTCGATTTTATTCATTCTTCTTTCGTTTTTTCTTATATAATTTGTTAATTTCGTATTGCTAACAGATTTTACATCTATACTAATTTACTAGTATAGTATATTATTATGATTTTATTGATATATGATTAGTGTTTAAGTGATTTTTAGCGTGGTACAATTTTTCTTTTATTAGTTATGGTTTAATATATTATTAAATTTTTATGATATAACTATTTATTGTTTAACACATTATAGTATAACACATAACACATTCATTAGTTGATTTTTACAGTATACTACAATGTAATTATTTTCATCATCTATGATGCTTGAACTATAGTCATTTCTGTTGTGGGAATATCGCCGATTTTTAGTTTCTGCTCGCGTTTATACTTTTGATTGCAAATATATTCTGATTTAAATACCTACTATGTTTCAGATGCGTCCATACTGACGACGAAAAAAACAAAGAAAGTGGACGAGATATATTAGCAGTTGAATTGCAATGCATCGATATGCATCATTAACGCCTCCAGAAGAAGCACTTCCTTTTCGATCCTCTAAATTCATTTCATTATTATTGCTATTGCTGCACAATTATTCTTCTCGTCGATTGGCGTCGATCGTCTGCTGATTGTTTGTTGATCTATTTGGTATTCTGTTGGCATCGGATTTGTCTCCTACCTGTGAATGGACTCATCATCACGCCAACAAAAAACCAGCACAAGCACAGTTGAGGAAGACGCTGGTGTACTTAAATCCGGTGTTGTTACTGCTGGTTTCACACCGATCGTAAGTGCAACTCATTTATAGTCTTATTTCAAGTGATCCTTCCAATTTGGTCGTTACTGAAGTGAAGAGGTAAGAGAATAAGGCAGGAGAAGATATTTGCCAAAGTAATCAAAGACTTGTTCCTCTTGAAGCCTAATAAACGAAAGACTTGTTTGATATAAGGTTTTAGTGGAAGGTATAAGCCGATAGCATCATATACTTTTAGCTAGTAAGTAGTAGAAGATGTAATATTTTCTAACAAATTCAATGAAATTAAAGACCGTAAAAGAAAACGCTAACGAAACATTGAGAAACGAATAGGCTTATTTTATTAAACGACATAGTCGGATTATTATGTGCTATAGTTGGGAACGTCATTGAGGATGTGAGTTGAGTGTAGCGCATGATTATCTCTAAGCCCTAGTTGCTCAACCCGTAGTGTTTAGATGGATAATTCGATTAGCACTGCAATCCTTACAATAGATCATCGATGAATTGTGCATTCATCGTTGCCTAAAATCTTGAGAAAAAGGGAACGGAATAAAACCGATACAAAAGTGAGGATATTTAATTTTTTTTTTTTAAAGGAAATCCAATGATTATGAATGGGAAATAATCTATGGGAAATAGTTTTTTTTTTTTTAAAGGTAGAATTTGAACTCATAAGGTCTCATTTTACTGAACATTAAACTAATCTATTTCGAGAGCATTTTCGATGATTTTTTTTTTTTTATTTTTAATTTTAGAAGTCGAAGAAATGCTATTATGCAATATTATGTGAGCGTGCATTAGAATTACACGAGAGTGAAAAATCACAAAAGAAGAAACGACACGCGAAACATCTCGTCGACCTTTCCACGTGTTTCAATATCGACCGACATGTGAGTGAGGATTTTTATGGTGTTTACATCGTTGCTTGTGACATTCAGAAACGGCGCCCGAATAGGACGGACGACGCCACTTTAGTAGGCCGTTGATGCTTTTCGAGTCAACATCTTTGCGAATGCAAGAGTGCATAGCGGCAGACGCTGAGCTAGTCAACACATTCGATTCGTTGCCGTTTAACTGGGGGACTGCGCACTATGGCATATTCTACGAATTCGACATATGTCTGTATCTGTGTGTGTGTCTGCACACGCAAACTTTGTTCAATTCGTTGAATTTTTTAAAGATATCATAGACATAGAACTTATATAGCACAAACATAAAATCTGAAAGACAGGAATATTTAGATGGCAAACGTCATGAGTTAGTAACCAGTAACTTCTAGCGTGTAGTTTTGTAAGCAGCAGTAATAATAATTAATATAAAGCAAGGCAGTGTGGCGCATAAATCGATAAATATGAGTCAGTTATTCATCGGAATGCATGAAAGGATGATTCAGTTATTCATTGAGAGGATCGATGGCCGAGTAAAGTGAGCAGCAAAGCGAAGGGATGAGATCATATGTCTATATATAACACAGTGATGGTTCAGCGAAAAAAATTATATCCCCACCTAACATTGCCATATAGCTGGCAAGTAAATATGAGAACAATTGAGAGCCAAATTAGTAGAAGTTCGGCGTTACGAGGGTGGAAACTCTCTAGACGCACCTTAAGGTATAGTCATTTTACATCGCAGCAATTGCGATAAGGCATTTGTTGCAAGCTCATAGGTTCGACATGCAGAACTATTGAGGACAGTATACGTTGAATGTTGTTTGCATTGGAAATGACTTTTCATGATGGCAGATTCAAATATATTTTTGAATGAAATATCAGAAGGACTCTTCACTTCCTCAAAGAGAACGAGATAAGCTCTCAGGTAACGATATTTACCTGACCCAGAGTTGAAAACCAGCAAGCGAATTTTATAGTTATGGGATGATAGGATCATGGATAAATCTTTCGTTGCGGTGTGGGAGTTTTTTTTTTGTTAATATTTTTGACATAAAGTGGCCATACAGATAAGCAGTACTCAGAAGTAGGGCACCATACACATTATGAGCTTTACGGTGACGTATGAAACATTTGATTTCCAGTGCCCTTAGGAAATATTTTGGTATATTGAATGTCGTGCCGGAAGGTACCATGAAAATTAGAGAACATTTTGACTCTGAAATCATATGTTTTTTAAGAAATTGTCAGCACCGATTTTTTCACCGCTTTTCAAAAAACGTTCTTGATGATGAGGTTTAAACGGAAAATGCTCCATTTGTCTTGTTGGCAATTTTTCGACCACCAGATGAATATGTCTTTGTTTTCCCCATTTTTTTTGCTTCTTTTTTTGTTTTTGCAATATATAAAATTCCATTGACGGATCTATAGGTCGTCTAGAAACAGCTTACTAACATTAGCGAGATTTTCCATATGATCATGAAGCTAGACGAGGAAAAAAGGAGCGGCACTAGGATGCTTTGTTGTAGAAGAGACTTCATACTGCAGCAGCAGTGGCGAATACATCATCCTATAGGCAGTCTGCAGGTTCACATTTACGTACTCATCGCTTAGACATCTTTCTCTGCATTAGCTTCGCTTTTTTCACGAAGATAATATTATGGACGCGTTATTCATCCTGTCAGTCTACATAGTACGTCATTTAAATAGTGATATTCCATCCTTCGCGTAATTTTAAAGGTGGTGACTTATTTGCCTTAGACCACTTTTACAGGTCTTAAGAGTTTTGCAGATGATCGAATTATTGACGAATATATACTCAAGTTTGTCTCAATATTCAAACATACTCAAATATTCAAACATGTGCTCATTTTATCGGCTGAGTAAATCCACGCGTTGCGCTTTAAAACTTCAATTTTTATGATGCGTTAATGCATCGAATTTTTGAATGTTTTATATGGAAGTCGATAAAGTAGAATAGTAGTTTAACAGGTGTTTTTTACTGCTACGGCTGCGTAGTAATGATAGAAAAGTCTTTATATATTTTAAGATATCTTGGGATGCTCAACGCCTTATTTCTATTTATTTCGATCGACTGACGTACTTCTTTCGCTTTATTGATTGGAGCTATTAAGAAAGGCGACGATTCAAAATGATAAAAATTCTTATTCATTCCAATTCTTAGTAAATTTATTTTCGAATATTCCTATTGTTGAATTTTTTTTTTTTTAATAGGCGGATTAACATATGGGAAGATTTTTATAGCAAAGAATTCATAAATTTCCTGAATTTCAATATATAATATGGAAAAATTTTGTTCATTATCTATTTGAACAAAATATCGAACTATCACATTGATGTAGAACTCATTTATTAAAACGCGTATTGATGAAGTTCGATTAATTTTTTTTTTCTTATTGACTTGTATGAGATAATGTCCTTGCTTAGAAGGGTTATATTCGTATACGGAAAGTGCATTGGCATTTAAAGGGGTTTCCCCGGTCACGAGGCGAACGACGCATTTTCTAGCGCGATCGGAAACGCGTCGCCGATAACAGCAATCGGCGCCGTCGCCCGCGCGATTCGTTGACATGTCTGCAATATTGATGCGCGTGACGGACGCGACGCACTTTTAGCGATGGTACCCAGATCGAACTTCATGTTTACGCGTTCTAAGTTGTTCATAATAATATTTTTTTTGGAGGGATCTTGTCGTCTCTCAATAAATTTTGTCGTCTGTGGTTTCTCGATTTTATTGCATCTATTCCCATTTGTTTTGCGTCTATCAAATAAGATTTTGCTTATTATATTCTATTTTCCCCTCTTCCCTCATAGATCGGCTTTTTCTTTAAAAATATTTCAATGCCTGCGAATATGCCGATATGTTTTGTCTTACGATTATGTGACGTTGTGCAACGTTTCACATAGCAGGGCTGTATTAGGAATTTTTTCTTAGTTGACGTATATATGAGGTGTTTGTTTGTCTTATCGCTCGTAATCTTTGCCTCCCGTTCGCCGCAGGTGCGCATACATTCTCTCCGTCTTAGTGAATAGACGACAAGTTGGTGGTGAGGAACAAGTTGGAGGGTTTTTTGAAAGCGCAAAATTTATCTCTATCTTGAGCGGAGGGGTGAGGGGGCGAGCAGTGATTGTCCAATATGACATATGAAGGGAAATTTTTTTTTTCACGAGACTACTGCATATATTTCATTCCTTGTAGTTTGTAAAAAAATTTCTTCGAGCAATGTAAAATACTTCATATCGAAAACGAGATGTGCATCTTTTGACTGTAGAGGAAAAGTCGTTCGATAGGCGGTGAAGAGGGGAGGAGGGGTGGGTGGGAAGGAAAGTTAGCTGCGATCGTTACGAACTGCCTCGCACCATGACCTAAACTTATCGCAATCCCATGTCTTTTTCCACCGTGAGGAGGAGGACGAGAACTGAGGTTTTCCGCAGGCGGCGTTTTCAATATGTGCACCCTTCTCTAACTCTGATTTCTGCATCCGCGCCACTCCGGTTGATGAAACTTGGCAGCGTTGTAAGAGCAGGCAAACGAACAGCGCCGATCAGTATAAGACAATCACTTTCTTAAAGACATCGTTTCTGGCGTTTTCCAACGAGGAGAGGGACGAAAACTTGAGTTATTCATCCCAGATGAATGACCAGATGGGCTCGTCAACCCTATTGGTGAATTTTGGCGATAACCTGGAATAGAATTTTAGGATGTGTAGCAAAGTGGAAAATCATTCTGATTTTATAGATTTTTTTATTGCTCGGATATTGTATCTGGCTTTCCGGATGCGATATCCAGTAGTAAATATCCATGTCCGGATTATTTTATCCGGATATTACTCGGATATTGATGCAAGAGGAAGCAAGGAGAGAAACCCACGCGAGAAACCGCTCTAATTTGGTGGCATATTTGTTTTGCAGATTGCGTGCAGAAACAATATCAGAGATTTTTATGATGTTTCTTAATATTTAGTTTTTTGATATCTAGCGTACAAGTGTCATCGAGAAAAAAGCGGAAGGAAATTATGAAGCTAATCGAATCTTATGACGACAATTCTCTTCTTTTTTTCTTTCTTTTTTTTTTCAGCGTATTTAAAAATTGAAGTATATTTCCGCTCGATAATCACTTATATCACATTCATTGACGTTCATATTTGTCGAATCGCTACCTCGATGTGTTTTTCTTTTGGCGACAAGATTCTATGAGCATCTAATTGCTAGTATTTCGTCATGGATGCGCTCCTTCTGAAAGCACTTCATCTGAATGTAATAGACAACTCCCACCTCCTTGTTGCCTTTAAATCTCAAGATTTTTTTTACAGATGGAACATAGCCAGGTGATAAGAAGCGACTGGAAAGAGACGAGATATTTAGCATGTTTTGAAAGAATATAATTGAAAAACGCAAAATTTTCGGCATTCTTTTCCACCTATTATTCAGAGATCATTCGAAGTAAAATTGCCGCTAACAATTCTGTAATTCAAATTTCATCGTGCGAAAATTTCGCGGAAATAGTAAATGATGAGATTTCTCAACAATACGATTTAAAACGATGAGATATTTTAATATCTAGTATGAATTCTATCATAGCGAAAAGAGAAGTGAAAACGGAAATGAGAAGAAAATATTCGATGAAAATTGCGCAAATGAAATGTTTATTTTTCATCGTTTAAGATTCATATATAGAATGTCTAAGAGTGATTGATATGAAATTCTCAAATGTGGAATGAGTGGAGAGTGTTTTGTGTAAAATCGGAAGTGCATCATTATATATTATTGATTGTATCATTACATTTTTAAACGGAAATATGAGAGAAAAGAAATTTGCAAAAACAAAATTGAGTACACCATTGAAAGAAAATACGTATATATGAATTGCAATTATTATTTGTAATTATTTTTTAATATTTAAATTCACTTCTTATAGAGGCCGAAAAATTAGAGGAATCGGAAATTTCAAAGAGATTGTAGTAATTTGTTGGAGAAATTGGAATTAGATGTTTTTTTTTCGTATAATGCCGGAAGTTTGTCTTGTGGATTACTGGAAATGTTAGGAAGTATAGCGAATAAATATAGCCTAATTATGGGAAATTTGAATGGTTGTTTAATACAGCGGGATTTCTTTTTTTTTTTTCAAGCATAGATTTCTGGTTCTTGAGAAAAGTTTTGAAATATAGTTAATTAGTTTGATTTAAAGGAGAAAAAAAATGAAATGAACTTGCTCATCAATCTTCGCGTTGAATAAAACTTCGAAATTAATATTAGTTGTTACCTCCGATGATACTTCGAAATGGAATGGACTGTAGCGATGTATTTTACGGTTTAATTTGTCAATGCTTGGCTTATATATGCCCTCAATGATAGAGCATATGGGACAGTGTATGGTACTGGATTCTTGAATATTAGCGATTCAGAAATATGAAGCATATAGAGACCACAACGGTTTTCATTCAGCAAATAATCGCTGCAAAGGTGCCAGTATAGTGAAAGATTGTATATATCGGTCGAGGTCCGACAATGCGGCTGACGATTTAAGAGGAATGGGGTGCGAACAAATATGCAAATGGTGTGGGCAGTGGTTCCTTAATTGAAAAGCGTTGTACAATGAATATGTGACAATTTACCAATAATAAGCTTCACATATTAGATCAAATACTAAAAAAAAGTCGAGTGATCGAATAGTCAAAAAAATCGCTGTATAGTTTTATAGCAGTTTAAAAATTTTCAACTATACTACACTATCATATAGTTCTATTATTAGGTCTTAGGAACGTTTGTAAACAATTCTGCAATTTTAGAAAAATCTTTAAAAGTTGATTTTTTTTTCGCTTCTTCTACTGAAATTTATAACATCATTTGATCGCAGTGCTATTTATAATGTATCATAAAGTAGTACAATTGGGAGATGTAGAAAAACATCCTTGATTCATGCATAGAAAATATGGTGAATGAATTTTTCTTTTTGTAGCGAATGTTCAAGGTTTGAATTTGGACAAATGCGAATTAAAAACGCCGTCAAATGGAAATTGAATCAAATAGTTTAGATTTTAATGAATCGTTAAGAGATTTTTGAGTATTATTTCTACACTTCAAGATGATAGAAAGAAAAGTTTTTTCATAATAGAACGATAATATGAAATGAGTGCTTGGTGAACGATATTCTAGGAAGCCAAAGGTGAAAAGAGACTAAATTTTGACGAATATTAGTATCGCAGCTAATCGTTGATGAGAATTCACCTGATTGTCTTGACGATCCATCTATTCGCCAAAGATGGGTGCGGATCTGTCGAGTATTTCATTCGCTCACTCGACTTTTTTAGCAATTAAGATTTATGGCAGTTATGTTCAGATTGCTAGCACTTATGCCCCTATAGCCGCGGTTTGCTTTTCCACATTTAGCCGGAATGGTTACTGAAGATTAGACACGCAATCATCATCCCGTTGCCTACTGGGAGCCTTTCTGGCATGGTAAGAGCTAAAAGAGTATAAAGCTCCGCTGGTACTGCCTCCAGAACCCGTCTGTCAGGATTATAAATGATTAATTAACTCGTATCAAAATTGCTTACGAAGAAAAAGGAAATAAGAAATACAGTTTTTGTTCTATGACTGCATCAGCTCATATAGAAAAAGGTGAGCGGACGGTTGGCGTACTATACGAACTTTCGATTCATCTCAACGGAACAACCGATTGTTCAATGATCATAATTCACATTGCATTGGTTTATCTTTCTATAGAACTGACCTATGTTAATCACGTTTTCTTTAATATAAGGGTTGCTATGATGAAACGAAATGAAATCGAAGATTCGCAAAAATTATTAAAGAATATATCATGGATTTGATTGTTTAGAAAATTGATAATTGCACGATATGATATGAAGTGATAAGAAATATAATTTATCGTTATAAAATTCAGCCATTTTGTTGAGTGATTTTCGCATAATTTGCAGTTTGATAGTCGTTTGAAGTATTGCGTATCGGTGATGACACCGGATGAGACTCTTTTATTGAAAGGAGAAACGGATGCGATCTCAGATGAATGGTTCGATGTACTCATGTCGGCGGTTATTCCAGCAAGAGCGCTACGACTCGGTAGACCTGTTCTTGCTTCTGAATTTTTTGGTAAGCATTTTCAAGAAATTTGAGAGAACAATGTCGTAAGGTTGAGATGGCGATCAAAATGCAGATTTAATATCTTTAAATTCTAGGTGGAACTAATTTTTTCTAATTGTATTTTCTTCACCAAACGATAGGAAGGAAAAACTCTTGCTTATTATCGTCTATTTTGTCCTCTCGATACCCTCTAAAGTGTCCGCATTTTATTTGGTAGTCGTAGGCAATGAAAGAAACTTGGCCACATATACTGCAGAGGTAGACGGACGCTCATCAATACTGCAGAAACAACAGTGAAGAACGACTGATAAAATAATCAAAAAGACGAATGTTTATATCGGATTTTGCGCATAAGTAACGGAAGGTATTGGCTGTTTGAGTGTATTTTTGAGTAATTCATTTCATAGGTAATCGATGGTGATGGCTGGAATCGTTTTACATATAGTACTTTTTGAGTTATTTGAGGCTTTTTTTCTTAAATAGGCGTATAAACGCTGAATTCAATAGGCTTTATTTGTATTAAAAAATATAATATGAGTTGTGCAGTTTGTATTTTTGATTTTTCTTTCAAGTTTTCTCCATTTTAAGGAGAGTTTTCTATCTTTTATTTTCATATAAATATATAATTTGTTCCTTAATAATCTCCTTGTCATCCACTATTTAAACATTCACCACATCGTCTATCTCATTATGACTTTTGCTGTGTTGCTGATTTCATGCATAGAATTTTGTTTTTTTTTTCCAGTTCTTCGTCATAGATTTTTTTTGTATTTCCTCTCGTCTAGGAAAAATTGAAATATTATAAGTCTGATGGGTTGATTGGTTACCTGTTTTGACTTATTTTGCATTAAATACTCAAGGGGGGAGGTGAGAGGGAGAGGAAGAGGGGAGATGGGGAGGCTGATGGTTGACCTATCCCACTGATAAAGTGAAGGTATATTTACGTAAAAAATGCGTTGAACGTTGCGCTATTTACTTTATGGATAGGCATCTGGACGGTTTACATTGAAGACCGCATTGCATACATCGATTTTCAATAAAAGTTTTCCATGTGGGTGAATTTCGCTCGCTCTATCTTCCTCTTTCTCTAACTGTCTCTCTCTCTCTCTCTCTCTCTCTCTCTCTCTCTCTCTCTCTCTCTTTCTCTTCAAAGCAACATTAAAATTGTGGTTCTCAAGAATTAGAGTGCTGATAGTATAAAACTCAGGTGGATAATTGCACAATATGAGGATGATATTCTCTATACCTCAATCATGCAGTCATTCAGCAATAAATTTATAAATACTGCTATAAAGTTGTTTTATTTTCATTCACTTCAAATTCGTTCTGATTCAAAGTTATGGGAAAGAGATTGAAATGTTTTCACGCGTTTCTCATTCTTTTGTTATTTCGATGATTATCAAAAACAGTGGATATGAAATTTTCGTTGGTTTATTATCAGCGATGATATGTCTATCATTTTCTTTTTCGTTCAATAATCTCCAATAATACTATCATTTGTTGTTTTTGCTAATATTTTGAAAAGCATATACTCGATCCTCCAGAATAGATGATAATATTTACTTAAAGATTTAGTGAAATTTTAATTCAGAAAGTGCAAAATTAGTCAAGTATTCAAAATCTTCTTTTGAATATCTATTCGAGGCTAAAAGACTGAAGAGAAAGAGGGTGCAAGATGAGGATGAATACGATCAAAGAGAAATAGCCAAATTTATATCTTATTTGCGTAATATCTGCAGAAAATGTACGAGGAGGAAGGTGAATGCCGAATTCTAAGAGAGCTTATTCGCTGATCTTGGAGTTTTAGAATTCTTTAAATTTGCTTTGTGCTATTATATGAGAAGAATTCTTCAACCGAAATTGTTTGATTGACGTCATTTGCGGAATATTATTAACAATCGAACAACGATATAAAATGCTGCACCAACTCAGAACTTTTCTATTATTTTTTTTTATTTATTTAATTTTATTTGTCTATTTTATTTAATTTAACTTAATTTTATTTTATTTATTTATTTATTTATTTATTTATTTATTTATTTATTTATTTATTTTTTATTTGTTTATTTATTTATTTATTTGTTTATTTCTTTATTTACTTATATATTTATTTTAACTAATTAATTAATTTTATTTATTTATTTGATCTAATCAAATAATTTATTTAATTTAATTGATTAATTTAATTAAATTCAATCAAATTTAATTTAATTTATTAATTCAATTTAATTAATTAATTTTATTTTATTTATTTATTCAATTTTATTTATTTATTTTATTTAATTAGTTATTTAATTTAATAAATTTGATTTAATTTAATTTAGTTTAGTTAATTAATTTATATAATTTTATTTATTTTAATTTTATTTATTTGTTTAATTCATTTTAATTTAATTCATTTCTTTAATTTAATTAACTAAAGTGATTAATTAATTAATTTTATTAATTTTATTTAATTTTATTTATTTATTTATTTGTTCATTTATTCAGTTAGTTAATTGGTTAATTTATTTAATTAATTGATTAATTTCATTTATTTATTTATTTGTTTATTTATTTATTCATTTGTTTATTTATTTATTTGTTTATTTATTTATTTATTTATTTATTTATTTATTTATTCATTTATTTATTTATTTATTTGTTTATTTAGTAATATAAGTTTTGAGGGGACAAATCTGTAGTAATCATATGACATACACACCCTTGTTATTTTTATGGCTATCGTTTCATGTTTCTTACCGTGTTCTATAAACTTAATCCTTCAATACTTGAACTCTTTTCAACTTTGTTCCAATAAATATCGTTTTTTATTGTTTTTAAAAATTTATCGCGATAAATTTGATTGAATTTACAATTTATAGATTGCTTGCTGAATTTTTGAGCGTGTTTTGCTAATGATTTAGGTTAAATGTTCTAATGTTCCAGTAATTTGAATTTGCAGAATGCGCATGGGATGTTGTATTGGTAGAGAATCCGAAGTTGAAAAAACCGGTGCCAAATCCAGAGAAGATGCCAAATATGTGTAAAAAGAATCCATCGTTGAGTGGACCACAACGATTATGTTTCTATCCACATACGATAATCCTCTGTAAGCGAGGTATTGAGCCGGCATCGATCACCGAATTACCACCATCTGGCATTCCACCGTTTCGATTATGTGACTTCGTTGAATTTCCTGTAAGATGATAAGTTTAATTCCAACCTTAATTTTTATTTTGGTATGTATTAATCTAGTTATTTAGTTGTTTCATCGCTGTCATATTTTCACTTACTATATTTACTCCCTTTAATTAATGTAAGCATAGGTTTTGGCTCTCGTTAAGTGAAATAAGTAGAAAATCTACCCGAAATTAGATTGAATAGATTTGACTTGAGGTAAAAGTAGTCGATAGAGTTGTTTGTTCATCTAAAGCGGCAATATTGACGCCTCATTTTCTTTTCGATGTATGATCCTTAGTTATATCCGTTTTTTTTTTTTTTTTTTTGTATATGTCATTTTTGGTTTCAACTTTGATTGAAATATTCTAGCATTCGATATCGGTTTAATGCGCAATTTTTGCAGCGTAAATATGTGGCAAGTTTTGGATGTCAGGAGAAATTCTTTATCATGCGTATGGGTCGTTCATCGCCATCGGGTTCAGCCGAAGTTTGGGCTCAATGCGAAAGTGAAGAAACTGCTGCGGATATTCATAATAAATTGAATAAAATTATCGAAAGAGAAAGCGAAAAGAAAAAACAGATGGTTAATGGGTAAGTGCATAATCTCATCCTATAATAGGTGGGGAATAAATTAGCCACAGTTCGATGAATAAATTCTAGATTTTTTTTTGAATCAGTTACTGTTTGAGTAAAATTTGAATAAATGAATAAATTCCGCGATTATCTAAATAATTTGAATGGAATATTAATTTTTTCTTCCAAATCTAGGTGTTGACTGGAAACATAAAAAGAGCATTTAATTTGAAGAAATATGATCTAGTTAATTTTTTTTTCCTCTGCTTTTTATTCTATCTTTTTCAAGTCATTCGAAATTTCTATGCAATAATTAAAAAAATCCTTTCGTAAATGCACTTATTGATATTGATTTCATTGAAGATTTTCTCTTATTTTGCATCTCTCGTTTGTAATTTGTACTATGTTCGAACTTGGCAAGCATATTGTTTCGTATTGTTCTTCGTACTTGATTCGTTGTATAAAAAGAATTTTTTTTTTAGTGAGAAAATGATTTGAAAATTTTCAAATTTTTTTTAGCACTTCATTTAGCAAAAATTTTTATAAAATTATGAAAAATGAAAAAAACAATGTGTTTCTTTTTTTTTTAATGCTTTATTAGCAATTATAAGAATTCAATTACATTAAAAATGCATATTATCAATCATTAAAATTATTTCTTCTTTAGGCCAATGTTACGTGCCAGTATAAGTGCGGGTAGTCATTCACATCATGAACGAATTCATGCACCGACTAGTCGCCATCGTATGGGCTCTATTGGAAATGCGTATGTGATGTTATTTTTATTTATTTATTTATTTATTTATTTATTCATTTATTTATTTCCTTATTTATTGTTTATTGATTTAGTGCTTAAAGTGGGAAATAAAAGTGCAAAAAAGCTCTCGGTTCTGACGTATGAATTTTTTTTATAGCGATATCATATTTAGGGTCATCGTTTTATTTTTCCTTATCGGTTATCGTTTTTTTTAATGATACGGTGATAAAAAATATCAGTGGAGCCATCCGGTCCCCTTTTATGCAGTATCGTAGCTGTTTCGCCACCCACATCGAATATAATCCGTTGAGGATGACGAAAACCGGAAATTTGTTTACGGCTTCGGAGCTTATTTTCATTTATAGGTCTGCTTATTGTACAATCCCAAATTTTCTTATTTCTAGATCGATATATTCAAATGTCAAAATATTATAATATTGTGATGTAAATAATTCGATTTACATCTATTGGCAGGAAATGCTGCTTAATATTGCATTAAATACGCAAATAAGAAGATGCTTTTTGCTCATTTTTTACGCCTTAACATTATTATTGGAACATTGTCACCTCTGTGTTCTCGTTGTTTATTTTCATTTTGAAGTTATTATATGTTCCCAAAACGCTTCCCATCGCTGGTGGAATTCCTCATCATTTCTATTTTCGCGCTTCTTTATCTGGCTATAGTCTTTTGTAAGCGATGTTTTGCAGGGGTTTAACGGGAAGTGAACTGAAATTGCGTGAACGACGTGCGCAGCTTCGAGATAGTAAGGCAGCGTTAGATTCGTTTGAGGAGATGCTCGAATCTCGATTTATCGCTACCCAACCACCCCTCTCTTTGTTTTTGATGCCTCTTCTCAAAGGTGTGCATTGTATATTATTCTAGCTCCTATATGTCTCTATATATATATATATATATATATATATATATATATATATATATATATATATATATATATATATATATATATATATATATTGCGCAGCTTAGATCAAAGTCTAGCTTACGTTATTTGGTCGAAACATACTGAACTACTGCACTAGATGAATTTTCCAGCTTGAATTTCTGCTTCGTTATGAGCAGCAAACGTTGCACGTGAGAATTTTATTTCGGTGCATGTGGAGTATGGTGCCTGAAGGTGAGCATAGGCAAGTATAGGAATTGACTGGAATTTTGCAGGAATTAGATTTGTTTATAGTAGTCGTATTGGATCTTAACCTTATGTTAATTAAATATATCCCCTTCTCTCACCCGCTTTTCATTTGTGCACTTGATAAATCGCGCGCTAATAAAGGTACATCGATGAATGAAATTATTGCGGTCCTCATAAAAATTTTTCATGGACGTTTCACTTGTGAAGCATCGTGAGTGATCCTATTTCTCTCGGTTCACTAAGTGCTATGTCTGAACAATAAAAAAAAACTTGCAGGGGACGAATATCATCGCCGGGTTCTTTTTCGGGCACATTTAACATGGAACCCGCTAGAAGGAAATGCAGTGCAAGCGTCATTTCGACTGGATCTCCACTCTCTTGGAATCCAGGAGTATTGATGCCTATGAGAGCACATAGTGTTACGGGTACTAGTTCCACATCGACATCGGAGTCTGCCGCGAATGTGTACGTATTCATCTACATCCTTTTTTCATTGCTGTTTTCTTCGTTCAGACGGATTATTGCATCAGACGAATAATGTCTAAAAACATCGTTTAAACCTAAAAGTTGTTTTGGTTGTAAGTGATAAAGTTGTAGCTCCGAGGGGGGAGCGAGTCCAAATCGGGGATCTTTATGTTCATCATCAGGTATTACAGTCATTTGTTTAGTACGAGCTCTTGCACGCACACGCAGTGCATTCACCCCCCCCCCCCCAAAAAAAAAAACAATATTTATATGTTAATGCCTCAATTAAGTGTTTTTTTTTAAATTTCCGCCTCATCTCTTGACTTCGTGACGAAATTTTCTTTTTTTTTCGTTGGATTTTTTCGTAGGGATGAGTCAAAATTGTCGACATGCAGCACATTTCCTATTTCATGCATTCATGAGATCATTTGTCACCTCAAACTTAGGTAATCAAACCGTATCCTCAGTTTTCACTCATGTTTTTTAACGTCTTAAATGACGTTTATTGCATATTATTATTTAAGATTACGTACGCAGAAAAGAACTGAGGTGATCGCCGAAGAGATCCCTTTGGGGAGTTTTCGTCGTCTCGATTTAGCTCGACATCGTGCTTCTCTGGCTTCATCGTCAGCTGCTGAAGAGACCGAAGATAGGTGCGCAATATTTGTCTCTTGGGGGATAGGCGGTGAGGAGAGGTGGATATGGCTGATATTTTTTGATGCGTTTCTTATGGTCTATGATATTTTAGACGGAAATATTCGCTTTTTTTTCGAATGTAAACAGGTTATTAAGACTAAATTAGAAAACTCTTATATGTTATATTATCCCGTTAGGAACTTCAATTTCTAAGTTTCTGAAAAATGTGGGAAAAAGTGAAAGGAAAATTTAAGCGTGAAGGTTATGGCGGATTAAAATTCATCAATTGCAAGTACTCTCTACATAGCAGTCTATTCTTGCATTTGTAATGTTTCGTTTTGATTCTACGTTTATGCATGATGACTTATATGATAGTCTTTTATTTAAATTCGATAGAGAAAACTTTTGTTGTATTTGCCTCGATTCATAGGCATTGAATAGTGCCGAATTGTATATTGGATTATGTGCAAATTTGTTGTCTTTAATGAATAATTTTTTTGAACGATATTTTAGTGGAGGAACGTTGCGAATAATTGATAGCGATGAGCGTTCAATATCTTCGAAATCGGCAAATGATCGTGAAATAGCTGCGACAATCGAACGAATGTTACCGGAAGAATTGAAAGAAAGTTGTGGCCTTCGATTTGGTCATCCTGAAGGTGGATCATTTAGTGGTGGACATTCAGAAGGTGATGACCATAACGATACGGGATCTTATTCGGCCAGATGTAGTACGAGTACGAATGACGAATTCATATCGACAACTCCCGGTGATAGTAAGGGTTTATAAAGATTGTCAAAGAAATGTGAAGAAATTTCATCGCTGAATGCGTTTTTTTTTTTTGCTTTTCTTTCTTTTTTTCTCCTATAATTCTTTGGTATATTTCCCACGAGTAAAAATTGACACTTTTATTAATTAATCAATAGTACTGTTTGGTAATTTTGTAGTAATTTATGATATTCACAGAACCTTTCCAAAAAATATTTTTACGCTTATAAGAATTTTTTGTAGTTTTTTATGAGCTTATACTAGTGCGCTAGTTATTTTTTCATCATTTTATTGCGGAAAATGATCCATATTATGGTGCTAACAGCATCGCTTATTATCGAAACGTTGAACTACAGAGGAGGCTGAATGCTGATTGTGTAAATTACAGTTTAATGCTCTAGCCATCTGATTACTTACCTGTTGTTTTGCATATAGGTATCCACGGAAGGTGAAAACAATTTTAAAAAAAACGATATTTTGGAAAAAGGGATCGTTTAACGTTTGATGTGATCAGATGAGTTTATATTTTCTTCGATACTCCAAGAATTGACTGCTGATCTAGATAAGTACATTCTATAGTGGTAGAATGGAAATGATGGCATTTCTTTTTTTTTTTCTCATTGCATATCTATCTATTGCCGATTTATGTGTATTTTATATGAGAACATGACTAATCCTAATGGTGAGTCATAGGTTATTTCATTTGAAATTAATTCATGATATCTGAATTATTGAAACTTGGTTAATTGCTTGAACAACTGCATTAAAAAAAAAAATCTTTTATTCCGCTTTTATTCTGTATGACTTTATTGGCAGATTTGCATAAATATTAAGAGGAATTTGTAATGGTTTTTTTCCTTTGATGACATATTTCAAATTAAATGAATTTATTTAGCATCAGAAGATGCATCAGGCGACAATTTGGAATATGCACCGATGGAGATGAACTCATGGTCATCGGGTAGCACCTCACATCTCGCTGTGCCTATTCCATGTGAGTTGAACTTTTCGAATGTTTTTGCATTATTGATGGTTGTGCAATCACACAAATTTTTTTCGCAAAGCATACTAAATAATAAATAAATAAATATACATATATATAATGTTTTATATATGATTGTTATGTAAATTTCAGTTGAGCAGCAGTACAATTTGGAAGAGGTACGATCGTATGTATCGGACAGCAGCGATAGTTGTTATTCATCATTGGCACCGAACGGCGCCCCACGGTATGCCGCACTGTATTGTCAAAATGCTCTACTCATATATTGTATCATTGAATTAATTCTGTAAACATGTCGTTGCGAGTGGTCGCTAATGCTGTTGTAGGGATGTTTTAAGTGATGTATGTATGAGATTTGTTTAGGTATATTACCAAATAGATAGTAGAAGTCCTAGTTATACAACATGTTCTCTATGCTTGATGCTATGCATATTTTCGAGGATTCTTTTTTGGAGGGGTGGGGGGGGGGGGGGGGGAGGGATTGTTACGTTCTCGTTTCGTAGCAATTGAATTTGATATTAGAAAAAGGAGAAAATATTTGTGGAAAGGTGGTGCGCATAGGTTACTATGAGACTTTCACAAAGAAAGATTTTCATTTAAGCGCATAACCTCATTTCTCAAGAAACCTCACCAAAAAGATAAGAAATTCGACGTTCGCAAAGATTTTTCAAAGAAAGCTTCGAATATTCTTTCGCTGTGAGATAAAAAAATATAAATGACAGTGGCCGATTTTCAATTATTTCGGTATGTAAAATTGACTTGAAATTCAAATGACAACGAAACTAAAAAAAAAGAAATGAGAATAAAGTAAGGTAGAATATATAGGAGACTAAATTAATGTGCATTAAATGCCCTAATAAATCTCAGCTCATAATATTGTAATTATAATTGGCAAATATTGGCATCATCAAAGAGTGGAATTTCTTTTGAGATGTGCAATTTGTGTCGTGGTTATTTGTAACATAATATAATATTTGTAACGTGCAGTAATTAGTTATAGTACAGTAATACTTACTTTTTTAAAAGTACATTAATATTTTTGAGGTGTATTAATTGGAAAAGAGTGATCGTTGAAGAGGTAAAATATTTCTTTGATTCAGAAATAGCTATGACGCAATGAATCAAATCACTATCATTTAAATTCGTCTAGAGATCGCAAAAAAAAAAAAAAAAAAAAAAAGTATTATGAACAATGCGAAGCAATCATTATTATTGATCTATAAGATATCAACGTATAGTATTTATCGCTAATATGAATATGATTTAATTAAAGCATAGTGGAAATTTTTATAGCTTAATTATTGATCGTTACATATTTAGGACATATTCGTTCGGCTCACATATCTCACAATCACAACGACATGTAACAAGGCGACATCATCTACCTGACGATGGTTCACCACTACAAGAATCTCTGTATGTTTCGCTCAATTTTTTTCGAAGTTTATTTATTGACTTTTAAAGGTTTTATAATTTCATTTCGAATAGTATATTGTTGGTTGTGCATTTCCTCTAAACACTCTAGTAGATGTTTCGTGAATGCTTTGATTATTACCATAGCGCAATAATACAACCTAATTTAATCGTAGTTGTTGCGGTGGACATGAACGTTTGAGCCAATTTGGATTTTATAATCGTTTGCTTAGCTGTTTATACGCATCAGTTTATTGGCAGTCTTCAGCATTCCTATGGCAGTAAAGCAGAAATCGACCTCTATCCTTCCTTTTTACCTTTGTTATACTTTTCCCATAGAAAAACCCATATCGTCTGTAGTTGTCCAGTTTAGAGAAGACAAGACCATCACTCGGCTGGATTTGAAGCGCTTTTAATTGCTATATTAAGGAGAGTATTGGTTTTGGTTCTTACAAAGTTTGGCACTTATTTGGAGTTTTCTTTAGTGGTTCATCGTCTATGCAAAACGGAGTTCATCAACGCGGAATTGAACCCAACAACGCTTTATTATCCTCACAAGAGGATCCTCGCAAGCGTGCATTCTCATTGGGCAGCAAATCTTGGTTTCAGTAAGTACACTTAATTCATATTTGTTGCGGTATTACAGTTAGTACCAGAGTTTCAAAATGAATTCTGAATAGATAATCAACTCAGTTGATTTGATATCGATTCAATGATGACTTTTAATTGCATGAATACCGTGCCTTACTTTTCCGACGTCGGAAATCGGCTTGATCTCTTCTCTCTTCGTGCCACCTCTCTCCGTCCTTCTTCTCCCCCTCCTCCCTCCCCTAGCCCTATTTTTTTTTAAAATAAGAAAATAAGAAAATTCGATTTCCACTATCATATGAGGGTGGCATATCTATATGCTTCGTCGCGTATTCAGTGAATTCACTCAGAAAAATAGAATCCAACAATTTTTTGTGAATGACTGCAGTTGCAGAAGTGTTTGGGAACATTTTGCGACCTTCGACTACAAATCTCCTCGAATTGGAAACCCCTATAAACAGGCCTGCTAAAGATGACGACGAATTGATTTTGTGCTATTCTTTGAAACTTAAAAAAATTTTTTTAATGTCACATTTAAACGCATGATCCGAGATGATTTAACGAGTTTAATGAGATTCGTGATCATACTTTTATCTTGCGTTTCATAGCTAAGATTCATCTCATCTTATAAGCTGAGGGAGGAATATTGTCCGATTTGATTTTAAAATATAGACTTATTTGTTGAATTTGATTGCAGGAAACCGTTCCGTAAATTCTCAAGGGATTTTGCGTCACGTACTCATCGTCACTCAAATACATCAGCAGCTTCGCTAGCCAGTTCATATGGTGCACCAAGTGCACACACTTTCCATCCACCGGCAACGAATACTGTACCACCAATTCAAGCATATATCGCACCTGATCCGTATCCATATTCAAGAGGTACGTCTTATGTTTAGTTTGGAATGGCACTGCATCAGATATCTTTATTAAGTATTATTTGACTAATAATAATGGGCAATAAGGCACCACGTGTATTATTTCCACTGTGTGTTTGTTACAGTTGTCCGTGGGTGTATAGCGAGGGGAATGGGAGGGTGAGGAATATGTATCTAACATAGAATTGGATGATTTCTGTGGTTAGTAGATATATGTGAGAATTTACGTTGATGAACAATGGTGAGGTTCTAGTTCCAATATTCTGAAACCTGAAGTAGCTGAAGTTTCTGTGCTGGTGGAACGAAAATTTTAAATGGTTGTAGCCTTTAAATCGGGTGCCATGGAAGGAGAACAGGTAGTCCTTGGATAGTTCTCTTACCATCCAGAACTTAATCATCTTGGCTAATTTTTTTTGCAGTCATATAAGAGATGGTGTGAGGGAAGGACGCAATTTTGAGTATTGTTTCGGTTTATGGGTCATGCTAATATATGTGTATGTGTAAACCCGTGATAATATTCAGTGCGATCTGAAAGTATTGGTTCGGGTCGCTCAACTCCCTATACGCATCGCTCATCTACAAGTGCGGCAGTTGTCGATCATGTGCAATTGGATTTCGGTGGTTCTGTTATTCCTCTTGGTCGTTCTGCGAGTGGATCTGTTCATAGTGTAGAAAGTCCAACCAGGTGAGCTCGAGCTACATCTCGAGCTATATGATCTTAAAAACACTCGGAACCTATAGCGTTGATTGACATTTATTGCTGTTTCAACTAATAATGTTGTGCAGATAGCTTGCAGCTTCTGTGATCGTATGATTGAAATGTTGTTAATATTCTCAAAGCAACGATAGAATTCCCTCACATTTGGGTAATTGATTTACTTGCAAATTATTTGGGTTGTTTTTTCCTATCAGTTTTTTACAGCATTCAATATTTAATGCCTCTATTGCTCCTGAATAATGTTGCGAATTATTCATATAATTGTTATCAGCACATGAAGCTATTTCATTACCAACGAAATGATCAAATTCGACGATAGGAATGACTCGTTGAAAATTATTATTACGCTATTTTGTGACAGAATGGAGCTAACCTTAAACAACAATGTTTTGAAAAAAAACTTTATTTCTGTTAGAGTGAACGCAAATGATAATGGTAGTCGAATGTTCCATTAAGAAATTTCTATATTTATCGTCTTCGATTACAATCGCAGAGAGATTTTCAAAAATCACGTACAAATCCTAACGTCTACTCGTCATTAAATTTTATTTTTTCATGTTATGCAGCTTCCATTGTATGACTAGCACGCAATGAATCCAACATAGGAAAATCGCAAAAACACATCCCTAGTATATATAATTGTGCACACTATAATGTACCAAATGACATTTTCAAGCAGCATAGTTTACTTGAGCCAGCAATAGGCAGTTGAATGAATTCACTCAGGTTATAGGACTCATTTCAGTGCCACAAAATTTTTCACCTGAGTAGATGCAATGAAGTTGAGTCGGAGACGAGTGGCTGCAATGGCATTATCATAAAGTTCAGGATCTCTTCAGGATATTTTAACATTTATGACCATTGGCTATGCACGTGACCTTCGGGAATGTTAAGTATTAGGAGGTTAGAGGGCAATAACTACCGCTGAGGATCCACGGATGATGTTGGATCCTGCAGGGATCTTTCGAGGGTCCTGAGCTGCACGTATAAACAGCACTCATACCCTGCTGCATTCGAAGCTGTAGAACAAGCAGCAACTAGAAGAGCAATTTGTTATTCGAGTAGGGATGTCGTTGTCGACTCCAGGGAGGCTCCAGCTGTTATCATACCCTGCTGTCCGGAATTCTTGGAGAATCCTCTGTTCTTATACCATCTCTCATACGCCATACGCGCTTATCAATTGCCTGCTCAGAATAGTTTTATTTTAAGCATTCGTTGCAGTTCTCGGACATCATCGTTCGGTTGTGGTCAACGTTTGCTACAATCAGTGCGCGACCCTGGTGATATTGTCGTTCATACAGTAGACTTACAAGATGCCGAACCTTTTTGCCATCCACATTTATCTTCTATGAGGGAAAAACCAACATCACCGAGGCAACAGCAAAGTATACTTTTTTTACATTTTGATACTTTTACTTGCTGATAAGGTATTTTCGCTTTCATAGTTATGCTATCTTTCTGCTTGAAAGTTTGCAAAAGTATACCGTAATTTCATCGCTTCGTTACCGTAAAGTGCGCATTGAATTTAGTCTAATTATCGTATATGGCGCATATGTCAGTGACTACTTGTCTCATTGTGGATTTAGGATAGGTCATTGTGGGAACTGGTTCATTGGGCGTTTATAAATTCTCGTTGAAGGTAATTGTTAGTTGTAGCCGTCATGCTGACAGTGAGACATAAATTTTTTTTCCTCATTTGTTGAATTCTATTGGTTCATTAGTCCTGAGAAAAAAAAGAACTGTATTTGATTGGCGATCGTTGAGTAATGGATCCACTTTTTTTGAAAACATATTAAACACGATCTGCAAGATCCATCTGTCTTCTTCACGTATCTTTTGTTGAAATTTGAAACAGGAGCAGTATACCTTATAGTCTTGTATCATTGATTGCTTGCTGCCATGAAAATGAGCTATATAGAAAACGCCTGAGAAAATTCATATGCATGTGCATAGAAATATGCAAATTTTTTTTCAGTTGAAGACGATGACTATGTGGACAGAGATGTGGGAATTAGTGACGACTACATATTGAGTGATGCGGTATTGCATGAATTAGCAAGTGAACAATATGGATGTGCGTCAGTAGCGTCATGTTCGACCATCGGTGAAGCGCAGCATAGCGGAGGAAACTTTGTCGATTCACGAAGTTCACAATTTTTCGAAACTATACAGGAAAATATCTCCGGTCGATCATCACGTGCCTCTTCGGGGTAAAAATTTGAAAAGAAAATTTTTAAATCGATTCTTTATAGTTTTATGAGTATGGGGATAATAGTATGCCATATGTAGCGTTACGAGTATAATTCCATGTTTAACAGTCTATGGTATGTTTGATTTTAAATGTTCTAGAAGAGTATAACTCCTATGAAAGGTTTATGTTCCTTCTCATCCTTCTCACTGGGAATGCTGAATTTATCCAATTCTTTTCCACTTTTCATCAATTTTTGTTTTATTGTAGGAAACTTTTAGCTGTATTTAGCTGTATTTTGCAAATTCGTTAATTTCTAGGTCTTTGCAATAAAATAGTACTACTGATGGGTGGATTTTGTTGAAATATTTATTGATGCCGTTGAACAATCATTGGCTTTACACCTTTGTGCTTTATAAACTTGGCATATAGCTTATTATCGAGAAATTTTTGAGGAAAAGGAAATTTACGTTTTCAATATATGACTATTAAAGTTCCCAACGAAAGTTATACAAATATGTAATTAATTATAGAAATTTATTATTAATAATTTTTCGCTGTTGTTTTTGAACGAGTTTAATACTGATGCCGAGGTGATTTTGTTGATAGTTGCAGTTCATTAATTACTGGTATTTTGATCATATAGGAATATTGATCTTCGAGAAGATCGATTATGCTTGCATCCGCATAAGAGATGTAAAGTATGTTAGCATAAAATATGTACATTTTCTTTTTATGGCTTAATGGCTAATTATATGAACGTCTGAGGAATAATAGTCGGCAATATTTATGTGGGCATTAATTATGTTGGGGTATTTGGAAATATTCTTTAGAACTGGAAGTGTTGGAAATGAAGTGGATATGAATTTCATAGCGTATATTTGAGGTCTTTTTTATCTATTTTGAGAATTTAAATTCCATACGTATAGACGAGTAAATGGATTACACATTGGAGCCGATTGCAATGCCTAAGAAATATGCAAAAATATGCGTGAAGATTGAAGAAAATATCGTTAAAAAACGTTTAATGATATTCAATTCGATTAAGATCTGACGGTGGTGAACAAAATAAAGCAAATTGGTCGGCAAAAGCGTTGAAAGGAAGCAGTGGGAATATGACGACGAAAGAAGGAGAAGATCATTGCACGAAAGAGGAATCCTCTGTGGCAATTGAAGAAGGCATTGATAAGGAACAGCAATTCGTTAAAGATGAACATGAGGATACTGGCAAATCATTGGATGAAACCAACAGGATAGGATCGTTGAAATGTATCGCCGGTACTTCTCAAAAACATGGTAGTTTACCACGATTATGGCAAAATGATTATAACGATGGTCGTCGTCATTTACTAAGCCGCGATGATTCAGATCTCAAGTATGTCCTCGTTGATGTAAGTTTTCGATTGTTGCGTTAATTTTTTTCTCATATTTTCTTTAATTTATTCATCAAATTTATACATTTCAATATATTTTACTGAACGATGAATATGTTTGTAAATAAGGGAGAGGTTAAGAGGAATATAATTCAATATCCCCTTCATATTTAAGCATGAAAGTTTATCATGAATATTTTTTCCTAGAATGTCGAATTCTTCACTTTTTTTTTAGATTCGTGAAATGTTTTTAACTGATTGGTCAATAATAGTGGGATTTATTTTCCGTTTTTTTTTTCCGTTTCCATCTATAGCATGTTCATACAACTTTGCAATGTGATATCACTGGAGTGATAAGAAGGGGGAGGAGGGGGAAATGGGGTTCGGAGTGAATCTGTGAAATTTAGCCAATTTCCTCGTAACTGGTGCAGTATCGCTGTTTTCGAGATGGGCAAATGAACGGGATTGCTTTTTCAAGGAATATATATATATATATATATATATATATATATATATATATATATATATATATATATATATATATATATATATATATATATATATATATATATATATATATATATATATATATATATATATATGCCACGGCAACAAATTACGCAAATTTTCAAGTGGCTTTGTCACATCATTAGGATGGGCCGGAGGGAAGGGAGGGAGTGTGCATGATAAAAACAGGAGTTCAGCTGAAATGGAGGTGGATGATGGAACCTTATCGGTATGAGTGTACTTTTTGCCAAAAATTGGGAATTCATTTCCCTTCTTTTCGGGGAATATTTTCCAAAAATGGTGTAAATAAAATATAGAAAATATGTCTAGTTTCTACTGCAATAGGCGCACTAAATTTTACCCTAAAACAAGAATCGTTCATTTCCATTGCTATTGACTACAAGCAAATCTTTATAATTTTCACATATTGTTATACTGCAAATCTGCAAAAAATCTAAACAATGCACTAATCCATTAAATTTGTTGTTCCTCATCTCAAAATATTAAACGCTCAAAATGTCGAAATCATTAATTCATAATCAAAGGTGATTTCATATTTCTAAGCATAAATAGGTGATTAACGCAATATTAATATTTATGTTTAGAAAAAAAGAGTTCATTTATTTGTTTGTTTAATTGTTTTGCATAAAATGATTTGGTGTTTATGTGATAATTTATTCAAAGAATTGATAATAGTGATAAGCGAATTTCAGCTTACACATCCGACGGGTGTTGGGAATCGAAAACGTTCAATGAGTAGCTCGATATGTATTGGCGTTAGCTCACTTGATTATGCGCAGCTGCAACCACCCGCCACGACGCTCGCACCAATTTCCAATAAAACTTTTCTTTAAATTTGTTAATTCATTGTATTTATTCATGATTGTATAGGCGCAAATGTGTACTCTTGATCTTTGATCTTTGTCATTCGTCGATCGTTAAATGTATCTCTAAGGAGATTGTAGATTTGTGAGAAATCACACTGCTAGAGGGAGCTCTCTTCAGTGGCTTTCGAGAAGAGATAGGACGTCCACTATTAAACTATTGTGTCGTTTAGGAGTGACATAGTTGATGAGGAGGGTTCTCAGATGGCAACTTTTGATAGTGTTGAAGATGTTTATTAAGTCAATTCGGTCTTACCTAATATTGAATAGCAATAGAAAAGATGCCCATAGGAAATAAACTCTCTCTAAGGTGCTCTCCGGTATAGAAACCATAGTGCATATTTGCATATTTCAAAAAAAAAATTTTTTTTTTGCACTGGTATGTGATCAAATTCAATAAGATGCATATATGCGATTTGAATGTGATCTTATCGGATCATTAGCTTTCATAGCTGTGATCTCTGTTTCTTCCTTTTTTTTTTGTTTTTTCTAACGGACGACTTCATCATCTTCTTCTTTTTTTTAATGTTATATCCTTTTCATATTTATGACAGTGGTGATGATTGTTCGATGTTGTATATCCATTAGGAGGTTATATTGCCTTTGATTTTTTTTTTTGGTTTTTTTTTCTATATTGTGCCTTTTATTTAAAAGAAGAAATTAGCACCGACGGTTATGTTGATCTTCTATGGGCACAATTGTAAATTTATGAATATTATATTACAATTATGGACGCTATATGATGGAAATTTCAATATGATACATGTATTTATATTAGTGATGTTGCTTTTATTTGTGTTTTTTTTTTCTTTTTTTGTTCTAATTCCCGGTCTCAACTCGTTTCTAATATAAATCTTTTTGTGGAGAAAATAAAGAAGTCAACAAGTTTTATATGCGCAGTTTAGTTCTAATAATCGACATAAACGATATTCTTCGTAATGTTTATTTATTCGTGATTATCAACGAGCGATTTATTGTTTTAGTAGATGAAAGAAAAAATTTTTCGATTTTAATTATAATTATTATTTCGATTCAATTTCAAATATTCGAATAGCTAGCTAAATGATTCTATGATAACAAATTTTAAATCTATATTTAAATATAAGGAAAAAATTTTCGCATAGTTGAGCAATTTATATTGATTTGTTGAAAGGATGCAAGCCAAAAATTTCTACTATCTTTATTGAAGATTTTTTTTTAAATGTTCATTTATTTATGTGTTTTTATTAATATGTTCATATAATTGTAGTGTGCAATTCGTAAATGCACATTTATTCACTATATAAATGGAAAATACTATTGTTATTTATTAATGATATTTTTTTACACGCATATACTATTGTGAGTAAGAAGTGGGAAGCATGTTTCCAACACAGATGAGTTGGATGGTACGGTTTACTTGCAAAAGGGGTCTAGAAACTCGGAATTAGAAGGGGGAGAGAGTTTGTGGGGTGACGTGCTCGTGAAATTACTTTATAAAGATAGAGCAGAAATGAAGAGCTACGAATGCATGCAATGCGTGCGCCCTGAAATGTGAGCAACATTCTAATATTTTACTGCAACAGACAGATGTAGTAATGCGTAGTTTTTGCGTATAAACTTTCGAAATTCTCGGAAGACATAAAGACAGAGGTGTATTCAGATGTGATTATGCTTGAAATAAATTCTTTTAATTAATTTAAACATGATTAAATTCATCATATATTTGCCAACGAAGTAGAAGTTTAGTTCTGTCAGAAATGGAGAAAACCAAATCATTGGAATTGATGAAGTCTTCGAAGGTCATTTTAGCAGATTCTCCGCTACTAAATATTTTTTGGCGAATAACGAGTTCCAAATGTACGGATAGGTGATATTTTGTAGGGGTAATTTAGGCGAATAGGCCGGATGAGATAAATTTTGTGCGTCCCGTTAGCCAGTTCCTATGCAAGAATTCGTGATGCATATGGTCATGCAACGGTATTGGACCTTCTCGAGTGACCAGTCTTGGCCGCAGTTGTTTAATTTTCTCGCACATATTTTCAATTAATGGACAGTACTTTCCAGCTATCATGATTTCGTTGGGATTTAAAAGCTTCGGTAGACTAGTTCAAGCGCTGTCCTCCAAACTTTGGCCATGATCTGCGCTAAGTGAAGAATGGACCTAGCATGTGCCAGGTTGGTTCGCTTATCTCGATCAGCGAAGCACAGCGCTTACGGACTAACTTAGAATATGCGTTTTTTCGTTATAAATTACAGTTGCGCTCAGAAAAAGTTTTACCTGGTTCCGTATAAGAAGCAAATTATCGATGACTTGATGGGCAAATTTGTGGCATCATGTGGAACTCATTTTTGCAATTTCTTGCAACTTCTTCAGTTGGCCCGCATAGTATGACAATGTCGTATTATCATCACCCAATTATTCAACTACGTGTCGTGGATTCTTTTCCGCTAAAGCCATCAATCTTCCATTAATGCTTTATCGGGTCTTCCACATGGCTGATTTTGAACTGACTCATGCTACCTTTCATTATTCATATTTCAGTGCCAATCTGGTGTTGAACTTCTTAGCAGTAGCTGCAGCACTGATGCCATACTCTCTGTTGTTAAAGGTGAAGTTCTCGAAAACTGCGATAACCCGTCCGGTATACGAGGAATAAAAAAACAATGTGGACAACACATATCACAATAGCAAACAACATGCGATACAATTGCAGGCAGCGCTAGGAATAGAGTGTCACGAAATTCGAACTTTTTATATGCAACAGCATTCATGAAGTATTGAAAAAAAATTTTTTTTAAAGCATTTTTCAAGATGTATTAATCGATTGGTAACCGCAATAAGTTGTAGCATACTCTCATCGAATGATGTTTTGGTTCCTGATCGACGACATTCTGGACCTGAATTCCGGAAAAAAGCATTCAATGACGAGGATACCAATTGCGCTAACACTATATGCATCCAAGGCATTCTTCTACGAACGGCGGATTTATGAGGCGATGAAGGTGACGTTATGAAAGATTGCGGACCACATTGATCACTTCTTCCACCGAGGGCTTACGCAACGAGATTTCTGCATCTCAGTGGTTGTTCACCAGTACGCATCGCCGCTTTGTTGAGTATGGAGGGAATTCGGCTATTCATTGCCGCGATATGGTCGATTTTCATCTATTCTCGTATAGGACGTCGGTGAAGCAGTAAAGGTTTCAGCTATTCAGTATTTACTAAAACTGGTTGGTAAATTTTTCTGTTAGAAGTGCCAGCAGTCCTGATGCTTGGCAAACCAACTTCACTGTAGGCTAAGCCTGGCACCAGCTGTTATCCGTCGAAGCTGTAAATCGCCTGTATGCTGTGCGCCAAGTTTCGTTTGTAGTGTGGAAAGTGTAAGGGGTGATCAATAAATGTTGATCAGCTGCTTTCGTACAGACCAGAGAATTAATGACCATAAGGTAGACCAAACTCCACATAATATGTTAAGGCAGGGGTCATATAAAATGAGGGTCGGTTCATTCAGACCGTAGTTCTGCGCACTAAGGCCGCGAAGTGGATCGGACGTGAGTAGTGGGGTGTGCTGGTTGGTGCGGAGGCAGCACCATTTGTGCCAGGGCTGTGTTGGAGGGATATCCCCCTGCTGTCGTGCTATCTCCTCTTTCGTACTGTTGTTGGTTTTTTCACTTCTTATTGTGAACCTTAACCTCTTATCTTACTGCCATATTACGCACATCTGGTCGAGCCTCAAAAGAGAAGAAATTTGCGAATCTTTCGTTGACAGGTTAAGAGTAGCGGCCCAAAACAGGGATCCTATATTCTGACGCAATTAGACCCGTCCATGTATAAGAATTCTGGATTCATTCTCGTTCCGGGAATTTACAGGGGTCTCAATTAAGACTGTTTGAAAAAAAGACGTGGAGGAACCTTCGCGATTTCCGTTGACTGCTGGGCCTCTAGCGTGGGGCCTTGAACGGAGATCCCGAAATCGCATCGACTATTGCACCGGAGAAGAGGCCGAAGACTAAGGTATATGCAGGTGACCACCTCCCGATGGGACAAATGATTCACGGCCTCCTCATATGGGAGAGGAACTTCGCCTGTGCTATATCATTTTGCCGGTGAACTCTAGGCATGCGGAGAACTCACTGCTACTCCAGCGATATGGACTACTTTCTCTTTTATAGGTCTCTCAAATTTCTTGAGAGGAAGTGATGGAAAGTCCACCTTTCTTTAGAGTGATCGAAGTTGGCAAGTTCAAACCCTTCGAATTCATCGAACTGTTTATTCGCAGTCTTGTCCGTCCGCGTGGAAGTGGGCTTGAATGACGGCCTTTCGCCTTCGTTCAAGTCGAACCAACTTTCTCGTTTTTTTCTTTCCAGAAAATGTTGAATAATTTGTTCTTCATGCATCTCTCAATATTTTAGAGAATAAGTGACTCTCCCAACCTAACACTTCTTAGTCATACGTAGATGGTGCGGAAATTTTTTTAATCCACAATTCTTGTTTTGTTGGCTAAACGTTTCCGACCTTCTGATGAAGGTTCCAAAATACGCTTCATGCAGAGATACCTAGCTAGAAATATATTTCACTGATTATGCTGAAACTATTTTTAGGCGTTGAGACGGTGTATGGATGAGGAAGTGAGGAATGCAATTATGTCGTACCTGTTTACGTTGCTGCATAAGGTATGCATATGAAATATTAAACCTGGCGTTGTCTATTAACAAGTCCTTCCTCAACATGTCGACGGCGGGATTGCTTATACGCATTTATTGTCAAAGCGATCTCAACAATATGCTACCTTCTTCGACGGTGCGTAAATTCGGTTCAGGCTAAATTCTGTTGTTAAAATTTAAACAGCACAGGTGCCGCCGAAGTGAACCACCTTCAACTTCCACTGATGATGACAGCTAGCTGGTATGACGTTCGCGGAGCACTTCATTCTTCCCAGTACGATGCGGCCGTGAGGGAGGTGCGATGAATAAATCGATGCGAACACGATCAACAACATGCTGTACACATGCAAAGAGATGGCAGTCATACGTACACACCAATGTACACTTCGAGGACACACCACTGAATGATGCGTACGTGGCGTTGTTATTGGATCGCTGCATTCCTTATGTGGCGCAGTGTGGATACGAAACGATGGACCGAGGAAGATGAAGCAAGGCGAATACAACAGGTTGGCAATGCGCTTTCTTAACTGATCGTAATAACTTGATGAACTGGCATACCAGAAGGAAATGGTTTCCAACAATAAAATAAGGACGTTGTTAAGGATCCTTAACTTCCTCTATCATCTTTTGCATATGATTAGCGATAGGGCCGAGCAACTGCGCTGCCCTTGACTGCTATATGCAAGCATCATATTACTGAATAGTGTTCACTGAAGTCAAACCGTTTAATTTGTGTTTATTATATGTGTGCTGATTCATAGAAACGATTGCATAAGGTTTGCCTATATGGGCGTTATAAACAAACTAGAAGCGGCACTCTTCATTCTCATAGAAAGCAAAGAAAATATTTTCTAAAAAAACTATGTATCTATCGAAGTGAATTTAATTCAATCGGCCGGAAAAGAAAAGAAATATTAGGCGATCACTAATGATGAGAATATCGATGATGTTCTCATAAAGAGGATTCCATCGTTGAATTTGAGAAAAATTATAGACCATTGCGAGTGTTTGATAGACCCTGATGGGACCCCTACACCGACCCCACTCCTCTCATTTATTAAGCGGGATTTTATATTCGGCATGATCGCAGTGGTCCTATGTATGCTGTGTGCATAGTGTATTTTACCATTCTCTACGTTAGCTTCTATGAGTATGGCTCACCTCATAGCTTTAACTCGTTAACTTCTGCAGGTATTTCTTGATTTAGAGCAATTTTACACTCTTTTGCAACTTCATATTTACCAAGTACATAATATTATAGCTTTTCATGCCTTTATGTATGCATATATGCATATATATATATATATATATATATATATATATATATATATATATATATATATATATATATATATATATATATATATATATATATATATATATATATATATATATATATATATATATATATGTGGATGCCTATTTATTCGATGATCTCAATTCCATAATCACAAAACTAGAATTGGGAACTCTAATATGTGAAATATTCACAATAGGCACTGTAGAGATTTTGCCATAAACGTTATGGGCACTTTGTGTAATATCATTTATGTTGATGTATCAATTGTGAATTTTGATTTCTAAGCATTTAAGAGAGGCAAAAAAAAAATTTTTTTTTGCATATAATTTTAGAAAGAAGATTTATTGGAATGAATTTGAATTATTGAATATATGAAGTCAAATCTCCATATATTCTAATTTTTTTTTCTTTTTCGATGCAAAATGAAATCGACTCATTTGATGAGTAAAAATTGCAAAAGTGTAGGTTTTTATCTTTTTTTTTTTCTTTTTTTTTGACGATCATGTTTGAATCTTCAAAGATACTTGATCACCTTCAAGTCTCTTTTTCTGAATTGATTTATTTCATTGATATTTCGAGTTTTGTTTATTAAACGAAAAAGGTATAACATGAAAAAAATCATATTGCAACTTATTGGCAGTAACATTTTCTATAGAAACACGACTAGTATATAAGTTGAAATGGTCATAGATGAATTTCAAAAAAAAATTTCACTAAACTTTGCATTGATATAATCGAATTATCTGCTTGTGAATGACGTAAAAATAGAACTTTTTTTTTTCTTAGCACTTGATAAATGACAACCTAAGCAATATACGCATATTTTAATTTTATTTTTTATAGTTGATAATATTTCTTCTTCTAATTAACAATATTTATGCGAATGCGAAAGTTTTTTTTTTTTCAATACTGACAAAAGGGATGGATACTTGAACCTAGATTTTAATAGTATCGTTTATCATCTTTTATGTAATTTTCTCTAAATATGCACTCATCCATCCATCTTTGCCATATAATTGAGCATAAATTGATTGAATTTTTATCTTGGCCGATACGATGATATTATCAAATATTCGCTTTGTTTTTAGGTTTTCTTTTTCTTTAATAAATATTATTCTCCTCATTGTTAGGAAATCTCCACTGCATATTTTTCTTTTATTTCTCATTGAGTTATTTTCAGTTGAAAGAGGCCGAACAATTGGAATTTCAATTGGAGCAACAATCTCAAATGGATAGTCGTGTTCTGGAAGGGACTTTATTAAGAAAATCCGATATACGATTTGAAGAGGAAACGTCCTTTGAAGAACGACCGGGCAGTAGATATTTTCTAAAACGTACTGAAGAGAATATCTTAGTTGCATCGACAGGTTTTTATAACTTTCGATCATTACTTTACATTTTTTTTTAAATAAAAAGTATCTATTTCTGCTTAGCAAACAGCGTTCTCTTTTTTTTTTTTGAAATTTTATATTCATTTCGACGAAAACAATAAATGTGGATTGCCAAAACTTTCCAATATTTATGATTATTTGAACCTATAAGAAGTATCCTTCATTTTTTTTTTTTTGTTGCTGAAATCTCTTTAATCGCTTTTTTGCTTCCTTACTTGCTTGTTTTTTTTTAAATCTCTGGTGTTTGATCACTAAGTACAAAAGACCAAAATTAATGGAACAACATTTTCGTTATCGTCATTTTCTTAACGTAGCTTAGCACAGCACAGCGTATTTAAATAGAATTAGTCGATAAGGTTTTCTTCGTGGCCTGTGAAACGTCGCTTTGCGTTCACAATATCATTGATGAGGCTGCAGTCAAAGAATGACTCATGTTAGCGTAGTTCAGTTGGTAGCATGGTATGTCGATATTTCACAGTTAGTTGGTTCAGGTTCTCATTGTACTTTGGGTCTTTGCCCATTAACTCTCCTTAGTTCAATTTTCACTCACATTTAGCCGCAGTTTAATAGTAAGGTCATCATTAGTCGTACGAAGTAAACTAGCTCCTATTATAAGGGAACTATCAAAATTTTCTGCACATTTATTAGAATCGATCTGAGCTTTTGTGTATCTAAAGACGTCAACTTTTTCGATAGGTTATTGTTAAATAGATCTTTGCGTGTGTTAGTTAAAAAGAAAATAATTTGGAATAAAAATTTCACGGTGACAGTAGTAAATTGAGTGCAGTTAACATGATAATCTGATCACTGAAATTCAACTATTTCGAAAATGCCTATAAATTTTTTATGCCCCAGTGTACAGAAAAATATTCAAGAGATGAAGAGGCTGTCTGTCTTGTCTACATTTACTGATGTCTCTATATGACAGAACTACCAACCTCATAGATAAATTTCAACAAATTGAAAGTATTTATCGGCAAACTTCCTTCTCTATAATGATCAGCTTATTATGTGCACTAGGAAACTACTGGATCACACATCTGCTTCTAGCAATCGTTTTCAAGAATAGCGCAGTTGGTAAATTAGCTGCCCGGAAATGTGAACATCGCAGTTTGGGAATTCGCGCATTGCTAAATATCTGCTTTGCTTCCATATTCCTGGGCTATGCTGCGAGGTGCATTTTCTTCCGTATTTAAAAGTTCAAAGCGCGATGATTTTAGTAAAACAAAAAACAGCCAGGAGCATTATTATTGCTGCAAAATTAAGGTATTTTCAAGTGAGAATTGAATTAGAAATTAGCGCATTTTTAGCAGCAACCCCACCTGAGCAAACGAATTGGTGCTATCATTGTGCAACCCCGTTAAGTCGAGTACATCCCAACTTGAGACGTGCCATTGAAATGCTACTGTCGTTGCGACGAACTGCATATCCATCGGATGTGGTCACCGCCGAATGCACCGAACCAAAAAACCTCTCTCGATTGGCTACCGAACAATGCCGCCATCCACATTGTCAAACACTTATACTTACAGATCATGATGCAGGTATTGTAGATTGTTTTATCTTACTGCTTCTAATATGGTATTCCGACAAAGTTTTGCTGTTTAATGAAGAATCTAGCGGATGCGATGTAATGTCTTGTAGGCGCATTTGTTCTTTGCATATCTGAGGTGAGGCATAGGTTTAAGCATATCATTTGAATATTTTCAACATCTCAATGATCGGACGTTCAAAGGTAATGACGCTATATATCAACCGTAATAGTTACAGGCTGTACCAAAAAACAGAGGGCTGATTCTTGTGCATTTTAGTCACGTGCTTTCGAATATCTCAGCAAAGGCCAATTGATCGAATGCCATCGGTTGGCAATGAATTAGCGGTGACAGCTATCTAATATAGTTGCTTAGTGGTATTAAAAGGAATAACAGTAATCTGGAGGCAAGCATTAAGAGAAGACATGTTTGCATTCTGATTTCTGTCTAATATATTCAAATTCAGCTCTATGCTGTCTTTATCAATTCTTAATTCTACTGTGTTTAAATCTGCCGTTGTTAATCGATATTCTGTCTTATGAAGCAGTCGATCAAGCTATAAAACATTACGATCATCCTATAAAATCTGGCAAATCCGGCGGATACAGCAGTTAAATTTTCTTTTCACTGTTTGATTTGACCGGTGGTTGATAGTTGAACGATCTAAAAATTCTATTGGTAGGTGCGTCTGCTATCCACGTTCGAGGAACAGAAAGTGTTGAGCACAAATGGAATGTTGAGCAGTTTCGACAGATCGAACCTTGCAGGATACTGCTCGTCAGTATTTTACTGATCAATAATTGATGAACGAGTGTGAAACTTGCAGGAAGCGCTTTTACAATTCGTGGATGTGCGGAGAGATTTGGTGCCATCAACGAGAAAATGCTCGAAGCGCGAGGCGACAATACTTGTCAACGGTAAGTGTTCAAAGACTTTATTATGGCACTATATCTATTGCATGATCACCCTATCCAATAGCATTCTTTTTTCGCATCTCTTTATCAGTTTATTATCTTTACTGTTTGCTTCAAAAAAAAGGCTCTTATTTCATATTCCTGAAGTGCAGAAATATACAAAAGATATGCTAATGTGAAAGAAAGAATAGATAGCGGAAAAGATGGCAAAAACAAGAACAAGTGGGAAACGGAAAAGAAAATATCTGCAATAGATACTGAATGTCTCAAATTTCAATATATTACTGGATGCAATATTAAAATTTATGCAATTTGAATATTGTTTGAATGCAATATCAAATTTCAATATGCAATATTAAAACGATCGAAACGCAATTTCAATGATGAAAGAGAAACTGAAAGATAAGTTATTTTCAAGGAGTAGATTCAAGATTCATGTTATTGGATCAGATGCGAATTCATGCAACACTTAACGAAAAATTATGGGGAGCACCTTTTGTGATGCATTAAGGAATTCGGATGCCTATATCATTCTATTAAGTTCTGTAAATATGATATAATTTCGTATATGTGACGCTATGCTTAAGTGATTAGATTATCATTTTCGATTATTGCAGATTGCATGATAAACTTGATATACAGGAGTGCATTTGCCGATATCGAAAATATTGCTATCCTGGTGCGGAACGAGCATTCTTTTCAGGAGAGCGATCACAATTCAACTCATTACGATTACTTAATAATGCAGTAATATTTTTAACATTTTTACGATTTATTTTATGATTCGTTATTTTATTCGTCATCAAGCTGATATTGAAATCAACCTGCTTGAAACGATAAAGCTGTAAGAAATGAGCAGAGAGTAGAGCCATATGTCTAATTCTCATAGAATAAAATACATCCGAGGAAGAAAATGATAAAATCGAAGCTACATAAAATTGCAACGAATCATTAGCCTTTGTGGATACTTAATCGAGGTTTTTATGCGTAAACAATTCATGGATAAATTACATGAGAGGAAATAATATGGATGAGACAATTTTCTATTCTAAGTCATGTTTTTTTTCGTCATCCGACCAACTCCAAATGGAAAAAGTGATTGGCATTAAGGCTTTAAAAAAATTGGAATATTTATTGAAATTATTTGCCATTAAGAACATTGAATAAGTTTATAGAGAAGTAAAAAAAAAATTTTACCATAAAAAGGTAATATTTGTTTGAGTTAATCGTTTTCGCTCAGAGTATTTTTATGCGGTGCTCGTATATTTGTTGCAATCTCGCATAACATTGAGAAATTCCTCGTTTCATATCATCTATCTGTATAAACTAATAATAGGCGGAAGTTGAAATTTTGTGGTGGATATCTGAACGGGTCTAAAAGATCTTTTCTTTGAAATTTTTTTCTAACCTCAAAAATTTTTTGTTCTTTTTAAAAAAAATCTTCTACAAGCGATCATAAATATCAAGTGAAAGAAAAAAAATGAATCGCTGAAAGCAAAAAAAAAAAAAAAAACTCACAGCACCCCTAAATTTTTCACGTAATCTTCGAACCTATTATATGCTGTATTTTACGGCATTCGAAGAACGTTTTTCTTTACACTTTTTCGTTTATTTGCATTGAACGCTGAAGAGAGGAAACGCTTCATCTCTTCAAACTTCTGTCTTTTCCACACATATTTTTGTGCATATGTATTCTATCCATTTCGTGTGCAAATTTATTTTCATAATGCCCAATGGATATTTACTACTTGATGGATTGAGTTCTTTCGTTGTTTACTGAAATTCTAAATATTTTCACGTGAAAATATTTTCTTGAATTTAAAGCAAATAACGTCGCTATTATAAGTTTGTTCTTTCGGTTAAACCCGGCGATTGTTGATATTGTTTAAAGTACATTGTTGAACGGTTTATTTTGTGACTATAGAGTTGATTGCTCTACTCATACTATCACCAACACAATTCATACTATATTGTTACAATTTTTTCTTCATACGTCTTTCTCTTTTACTACTTTTTTGATGTTTTATCCGAGGATTTTTTTTTAAAATAACATGTCTACCCAAATAAAGAGAGCGGAAACGGTTGTATCGGAATTCGAGGAAATCCTAGAATATGAAGTCTTTTTTTTGTATAATGATGCGTGATTGGGTCATAGATATGGGTAGCTGCTTTCGTTTATATTTACACCAGCTGCTTCACGCAAGAAAAGATTTCGCTGTTATTCTCTCATTTGAATTATAGCTTCATTTTTCGATATGAGTGATGAAGTGATGAGAGAGAACGGTGTAATATCCACCGTGTCGACGCACGTTCGCAGATACTGAGTGAACCAGTCACACTTTCGATGTGATGGTGAAGAATAGGTCTTATGTAAAAATGCATCTTTCCATTCTCCTTCGGTGATTTAAAATTCTATGCAATTATATCGAGGATGCTTAAGTTTTTGGGGCTGATGAAAATTCATGGATAAATTTGTTTGCCATTGATCTGTGAATTAGAAGCTTGTATTGTCATCGTAGTAATACGTTTACGCCTCAGAGTATGTCATATGCAGTGGATCGGAACCGTAGTTGTATAATTCGAAAATCTCTCAATCAGGTTCCACATAATTCACGTATTTGAGATTGTTGGCAATCATCTCTTTCTACAACTTGCTATAGAATTGCAAAATGAGGCAAATTTTGGTGCTATTTCGAGGGAGAGTTGCAGCAATAAGCACTACATAGAGAGCAAATATATGAATCATCGGAATATGAATTCAATGAATTTTTACATATTTTATAATTTCATCATTTCTATTAAAAAAAAAAAAAAAAACGAATATAAATTAAATTCAGTCATCATCGGAAAAGTTGATGCACTTTGTAGATTGGAGAAATCATTTCGTTATTATCAAATTAAAAGCCTACATAGGGTGGCAGTTGTGAATGCGATGATATCCAGTCTTTTCTTTTGTTTGTGCTCAGCAATAAGTGTGTTGTCGCAGTGATTGAAAATATTTCAGCATAGATTTGTAAACATTTTATACATTCAAACAGCTATTGACATTTATTTTCAATTTCCTACTAAATCGATCGCTTTGCACATGCATTTCGTTGGAAGAATATTGATACAATCTCATCGATATGTTAAGAGAGCCCACTAACAATAAGTTCACATTATGGGACATCCCATGTGTTCACTTGTCGATTGTTTTAGCCTTCATTTCCTCTATATCAGGAAATGAACTTTTTTTTTTAATTTCATATCCAGAAGTTTTGTTTATTTCATCTTTTTTTTTACTGTTATGATTTTCAATATGTTAGATTTCTTTTTTTAAACCTCTGTTCTTGTCTGTTGTACTCATTTTATTTTCGCAATCGTACTATGCGTGAATCCACTTTATCTTATTTTATCAAACTTTTATATTTACATCAAGTTTTTGTCGAGTGTTTATTTCACCTCATTTATTGCCCACCTGATGGTGATGAAGAACGGTGCTAGGGAGAGCACTTCACGATTCCATATAACAGCTGTCTTGTCACAAGTGTACAGCATCGATCAGTATTCATTGTTGGTGTTGGAATATGTTCATCTTAGCGGCTATTCTTTCCTTTATGCTTATCGCAATCTACACGTAAAACTTGAGCTTTTTTTTTGTTCTATGAGTGTATTCTTCATGCGCATTCTTTTCTCTCTTATTTTTTAAGTTTTTATTATTGTTTCAATATTCGTCAAAGTTGTACGCTTGATCTTCATATCATTATTGCTAAGAAAAACTTATTTGTTAGCTCTTATTATGATTATAGGTAGTTAGATAAATTTATTACAGGTAAATGTTTAGGAACATTTTCTGGAATATAGCAATAATTAAATATAAATAGGTTTCCAGTTGATAGATCGAATATGCAAAAATGCTGCACTTTTATATATCTTGGAGTAAAAAAAAAATTTAGCTGACCTGAAATTTTGTTTATTTCATCGGTTCATCTTTGAATTATTTTCATAAATCACTTCATAAATATCCATATTTTCGCATTTCATTGATGAATAAATGCAAAGATTATAGGAGGTGCATTTTGATAGATATGATAAGATTAAAGGAGAAAATAGGAGAAGGATAGGATCGAAGGTTGTGGCTTCTTAGTTGTAAAAGATGATGATGGGAAACTATTTTTAAAAAGAAATTGATAAAATTTGAAAACGAATAAATATGATTTAAATTCTTCGCTTAGAAAATATTCTTATATGAAAGATTATTCCAAGAGCGAATATCATCATTGATCTTTTTTACGACGTTATATCGAAGATATATCGAATTTTCACGAAATAAAAATTATATTCACTTATTTTCGTTATTTAACTTTTTTTCTCAATGAAATTTTGTGAAATATTTATGAAAATTTTAAATTTTTCTCGAAATCGAATAAAAATTTTAGACATTTGAGAAAAAAAAACGTTTACGAAATTGCTAAAAATTTTTATTGTAATGAACTTGAAAATTGCTTAACGAATTATGTTTCGTCTATAGAGATGTGAATTTATTAATTTGTTGACTTTATTTATATATGTGATATTATGAGGTGAAATTTTCGCTCATTTTTATTTGATGCATTTTTTTTTTCTTCGTTGAAAATGTTCGAAGTGTTTCTCTGCCCGAAATAAACATTTCCTCGTAATTTATTGGTTTAATTCAAAGATTCTATCGGTTATCATAGTCCAACAGAAATTTATTGACAGCTATTGATGAATTCATCTGCATCTGCCAGCTGCAAGCGGTTGTTATTTGATTTCCTATCACATGTGCATTTCAATGCGAATCGTCTTATGCAAGCATAATATGAAATAGGATCGCTAAACTTTTACGAAACAAACCATTTAAGTGACGTCACTAACGACGAATAACATATGTTTATGTATCATGCTGATGCAATAGGCTGTCGCTTATATTATATTCAATTTGATACTCTCAGTGACTCGATTATGCCAGTCAATTATGAAGTTCTTAGGAAATGGAGATATTTCTGCGAAATGATTTTAGAAGTATTTCTAGGAATATTTTTAGGCTTATGAGGAGTCGAAAACGATTTCTACGTATTCATTTTAGAGATATTTCATGGAATATTTCTGGATCATGGGGAGTTTAAACTCCATGAAATGTTTGTTCTTATTTGATTTTTTTTTTTTGGGGGGGGGGGGGATGGGTGTTTCTTTCCTCACACCTTTAAAACCAACAGTGCGACGACCATGTGCTCAGTAATTTTCTTCTAAGTTGAAATAGGCTATAGATAGTTATGTTAATTCTGCTTAATTACTGATTGTTATATTAGTTCTAGTGAAGTTAATTTCTATTCATTTTTGCTCTCAATGAAATTTTCTACTCATCAAAAAGACTAAAAATCATCGTTCATTCATCGCCAATTTATTTATTTATATGGAATCACGATAAATGAGGACATCATTTACATATTCAAATAGAATTCATCACATCGATCATTTGCATAAATTTCGAATTGATTTGTTTCCAACCATCTTTTTTTTTCGACGCATTATTATATTTTTAACGATATTTTATTACAATAAAATGAGTTCTCAAATGTCGAAAATGAGAAATTGATTTATAATATGCGATGAATAATTTGATTTTTTTTTCTTTCTTTTTTTTTTTTTTTTTTTGATTCTCAAGAGCTGTATTTAAGAAAAGAAGCGGAAATGCCCTCAATACCGTATCCTGAGCTGCATATGCCCTCATGAAGGTTTCTGACGCATAGTGACGAACTTCGATTCCAACTTTGCAAGTTAAAAAGAATGCATTAATTAAGGTAGTATCAAAAGTCCACCTAGTAACCTCATCGAAGAAATAATCTATTGACATATTATATGTATAAAATTGAAAGGAGAAGTTGTCGGTACCGCTCAACACCTCTGAATTGCTTACGAATGCGTAAATTTGAATAAGTAAATAGCCATAAGAAGGAATGAGATGATTGAAGTTTTGTTTGCTGACGTTATCATCTCAAACCGTATAAAAAACTTCTTCAGTGTTCTCACGAAAAGCTAGCTGCCCCTATTCATGAGTGCTACCGAAATCGGTTGCCTATATCACTTATAGCTAGATTCATGTATTAGAGGTGAACTGAAGAGAAGATCCTGCCAAAGAGAGAGAGCTTACAGGTAACGGATTCATGCCGTCATAGTAACTTCCTCTGAGGGGAAGAAAAAAAAAACGGGAACGAATAAACAAGGAAACTTGTAAAAAAGGGAGGTCAAACTTGCGTTGAATATGAAAAAATGAAATTGCAAAGAAATCGGCTAATGTGGCAAATGAAAATTTCAAAACTGTGGAATTTATTCAAGTATAGATCTTCGATGGTCGAAAATTTACTCATATTTAGTGGTTTACAGGTAATTATTAAATTCATTGTTGCATATAAGCAGGTAAAAATTAATTAAGTGCTCTTTTTTTCGACAGAACTTCTCCTTTTCGGTTGGCTTATCATGAAGGAAGAAAAATATGCACTTCTACGCTTCATGTTATGTATTTCCTTATATTCCTAGCTAATTACTTTATTCTGCATTTTCCTTTAGCTATCTATTTGTGCGGTTATTATCTGCATAGCTATTTACATATTATTATTTGCATAGATATTTGCATTTCGTTTAGTTCTGTCATTTATGCAAATTTTATCTAATTTTATGAATTCTCTATGTGCAATGACTTTAGTGGAAATCATATGTGACGGATGTTTTAACATAAATATGCCTACTTGTGAGGCACATAAATATAGCAATTTAAGTTGTGCTTTTTCTTCAGCGAAAAAGGAAGCATTACGTCAAGTTGCAAATCATATGAGCATAACGACATATGGTGTCGGCTAAATTGTGCGATATCTCCGAAATTCGACCACATCTTTACCTTAGTGGATTCGGTTGTATTACCGAAAAGGTAAATCTTCACCTTTAATTAATTTTCATGGAATAATTCATAAGCATTAAATGCTTTCAATGACGATCGAATAGCTGTTAAATCCCTTAGCTAATGAGGTTGCTGCGTTTTTGAGGGACTACAAAAAATACAATCTAACATTTCATAGTTTATTGATAACTGTTAAATTTATTGAGGAAGTATGTAGATGCAGCATTATCGTTGAGAGGCATCCTCTGTGAGCAACAACACCCAACCCGTGGGTAGCTGACACTTCCCCCATCTCCTCCCCCAGTGCAATCAATAAGAATTTTGCTGCACATTTCGAGATTTTTTGGGGAGCAAGCTTCACCAAACGGTTAATGAGCATTAGAAAGGAATGAAAATTTTTGGAGTTTTGAGGAAATGGCATTCCCGAAATGCAAAAACTTTAACTGTTTTTCCTCTCGAACCAGTTGTTACTATTTACGATCCGCAATTCCAGCGATTTTTTAGCCCAAATCTGAATTCAAGCAAGCAAAAATGAATTGCAGCATCTCTTCAATATGTGGCTTATAAATTCGAAAATTTCCGTTGCAAGTTCGATTCAAAAATAATGCGCTGCAAAAATGTTTATCAAAAATAGGTGTCAGAAATTTTTCCCGCAATTATTCGATGACGCATCTATTTGTGATTCAGAGGCTGGATCTTTTCTGCTCTATTTTATTTGCGATTTACTTGACCGTGTGAAGAGCTGATTGGTACTTATAACTGTTTATGTAAGCGTTGCCTAAGTATGCGTCACGAATTTATATCATTCTTTGTTTATGAGGTTAATGTGATTTCCCTTCGATAACTAGACATTCTTTTGGATCGTTTAGAAATTAACCCGCAAACATTTGTATAAAACCTAACTAAATTCTTAGAAACACAAGGATTATAGTTGCTATTGGGTTATAATTAAGAAGGCATCCATTACACTTGGAAATTTGTTGCTATTGGAAATTCAAGTTGACCGCAATACATTTAGAAGTTAACTCAACTCGGCATAACAAACGCGGTCGATGTGACCAACATTCCAAATAATCCTCGATATTCTGGAATCGAATATCTTAACGCTCGTGTCGATGATGATGTCATCTCGAATATAGGACAGTATTTCGAGAAAGTAGCCGAGTTTGTTGAACAAACTCGAAAAAAGGTACGTATTATTGGTTTTTCAAATTTATATATAGTTACTAGTAATAATAAAAATCGTTGAAAATGAACAAAATATTGGGGATGATAAATCGATTTGCAATTAAGAAAGATTTTATTAAAGTAAATGCTTGTTTAATTGATAGGATAGGATAGTTCTTCCAAAAAAAAAGTACTATTTCATCAGAAAAGTGGGAATTTTTTTTTTTTTTTTTGCAATTCCAGTGACTTTTTTTTCCCCTCTCATCGAAATCATTTCTCTGAATTAGACCTCTCATTTCCGATATGGTATATCACAGCGCATATGTTATAATTTCAATTTAGCGTATTCTTAAGTAAGTGAATCAAGGTGACCTGATAATGAAGATTTTGCTTCTTTTTTTTGCGATCTTCGTGGGGGTAAATAAAGCATAAATAACCAAAGAATTTCTCTCTCTTCTCTACGATTTAATTTTGATTGGAATTCCATGAGCACCTGATGCTTCCATCGAGTAGTGGAATTCTTTACCGTCGAGTGTCCATTATTCATTGATTCATCTCACTGATAGTTGGAAAATTGAATTGTCCAACTTATTCAAGCGGTCGAATTTTCCGATCAGCTTAAATCGATGAAAAATCGAGCAAAAATATTTTGTTCGAGGTGACCGAAAAACGCTTGAAGCATTGAAAATTTCCTCAACACTCGGAAACTATTATCAAAGAAATGCACTTCTAATAGAGTGAAATGATGCTTAGCAATTTTCATAAGAAATGTTCGACAAAACCTATTCAGTGTGTTTTTTATGCGATCGTTTTAGCGACCCTATTTCACTAGTTAAAACCGAATTTAGCAATGAATAGCAATAAGGACTTTATGAGTGCAGCATTGTGAACTTGTGATTTTTTTTTTTAATTGATAAAAGCGTTCATCGTTATGGCCAATATAAGATAGTGGATCAAAGTATTTGTTTTGTGGAACGGAAGCAAATGTTTACTATTAAGCCTTATGACCTTGAATGACTAACTCTGTTTTATCTAGCAATAATCTTTTTATCCAGTGGACTCTTAGTTTTATTGATTAGACTTTTAGTTTTTATTGATTAGACTTTTATACGATTAGACTATTAGACAAATGAGAATATTGCTTTCAAATAACCCATTGGGATAATTTCTCGGCTTTCTTGACTTTGTTTTTTTTTGTCTGCAGAAAGTTGCGTTTCCTAAAGTTTTGATAAATTTTATGATTTATAGCTATTTGTTTATCGCATCGTAATTATAAGTTGAAATGTCACAGAAGATTCCTCTTAATGATTGCATCATCGTAATCGTAAGATTACGATGATGCGATCCTCAAGAGGAATCTTATGTGACACTTCATATAAATAGTCTAGAAATAAAAATTTTAAATATGAGATAATATATTGCATTTAAAATATTCTCGCCTATGCAAAATAAAAGATTAAACGCATTCAAAGTCGACTTTTCACTCCTTTTTTGTTTTTATTTTCGCTTTCCTCTCTTTTCCAATCAAGTATGTTTATCGCATTTTAGTACTCAATTTATAATGTTCACAAGTTATTTCTCGTTATTGTCATTTACAGCAATTCCTTTATTTTGCGCTTATTAGCTGCCAATTTTTTGTGTTCCTATTTGTCGAAATGCGTTAATTTTTGTCATCGTTGCATTATTCGACAGCAATTTTGCGCAATAGTGTTTTTATGCAATCGGAAAGATGGAAAAACCAAATTTCTCCTCAAAAATAGAAAAAAAAATTCATTTTTGCAGAAATAAAATATTTATTCTTCAATACTTTTAAAATACATTTTTTTTTTCCTATTCTATGAATTTTTTATGATTTTTTTTCTCAATTTTTTCCACGTTTTATGAATAAAAATATCATAACACTCATCACTAAAATTATATGAAAAAAAATATTGCCTTCGTCAATTTCCGCTTAATTTTTGATGGCAATTTGCCAAGTATGTTGTATGTTAGCTTAAAAAAATCAAATAAATATTTGCAAACTTTTGCGTACTATTATATTCGCGTGATTTCCAGTGTCCTCGAAAGTCAATAATATCGGAAACCAATTTGAGTTTCTATTATGTGAAAATTTTCAATTTCCACAAGTATTGACTGAATGCTAATAATCGTGGCGATAAACCGATGAGCGGGTGTTACGTCAAAGATGAGAAAAGGGTGTATAAATCATATGCTTTATACACCCTTTTCTCATCTTGACCACTGAGATATTGACCACTGACCACTGAGATAGATTGACCACTGAGATATTTATGAGAAGATTAGAAAGAAAAAGAGGAGCGTAAAAGATTTATCAGCATTGTTCACTATAAGATCTTATGACCTCCTTATCTTCATCGTTGAGATATGATAGTGAATTGGGAATACAAATTCAAATAGGCAAATAGTTACATAAATACGATAAAATAGTAATGAGTGCGTGGAAAATTATTTCCTCATTCATGCATATAAAAATATCAAGGTATTTTAGACATAAAAGAAATCGTATTTTACGAAGAACAAAATTTTCAAATAAACAGTAAAATAATTTCTTGATTAATATTGATTGTTCATAATGAGCAAAAAAGATTAATAACGGCGAAAAGGACCGCTCTAAATTGATGGAAAGATTCCTAGCATTAACTGAATGTATTTTCATAATTTTTGTAAGTTTTCAAAACGTCGGTAATGCCCTATATATCCCACAATAATTTGAATTTAATATGGGCTTTCTTTCCGAGCATTTCAATTGTTTAGAGGAAAACAGCGAAAATATGAACACCGAAGAGGCCGTCATACTTGAAGCTTTACTTCAGGTGCACTTTTCTCCCTTATATTTAGAGAAAAAAAAACTGTGAGCTAATCCATTCTATGTTCATTGGTAGAACAGCATAGAATGATTTTTAATTTACGTATTTGAGAGCAAAATATGTGTCCGATTTAAAGGTGCTGAGAATCGCCTCACGATATAACATATTCTCAACTTATGGTACTCATATCTTTGCTTATGGTAGCGCTTTCCAAATATGAAATACAGCGTTTAATCCGATTGATAATTAGCCGAAAGGGCAGTATGAGGCAGTTAGAGAGGCTCTAAGTTGGAAACATTAGTGAATCCATTTAATTTGCCTGAAATATGCGATAATATTACGCAAATCAGGCAAAATCGCCGCTGGTCGAATTATTCTCTTTGATGAGATATCAGTCTTACTCAATCTTTTCTAGCCGACTGTTTCAACGAGACGCTAAATGCAAATATTAGAGAAGTACCGTTTATTGGTGTTTTTTTTTTGGCTTCCTTAAAAATGCCTTCAGTATGAATATATATTTCATAGCTATGTTGAATTTGCCTTTCCGCTATAATCGCCTTAGAAATTATCAACGAAATATTGCGGAAAAAAATGTTACGAATTGTAAAATTTAGAGAGAATTTCAAAAAGTCTTTAAAAATGAAAATAATTGAAAATTGATGAAATTGTGGTTACGGTGAGGTCGAATAAATTTCGTTCGACGAATTTGACATCACTCTTCTCGTCGTCATTCGCATTAATATATTTTTATTGGCATTTATTTCGTGAAAAAGGAACTCGAATAGATTTTGCGGAAGAAGAAAAAAAAAATAATTTCGCTAAGTGCATTCATTATCAATACGTGGTAGATTATTTACAATAATTCGCTTTGCAGCCGAATATTAAAAATTTTTCTTCCACTCAAAAATTATTCCACATAGAAATCTATTTCCATCGTAAAGTACTATTCTTAGATGTGAAAAATTTGCATAATTTAATAAATTGCAAAAAATTTTGCATATAGAATAGCAAAAAAAAAAAAATGCGGCAAATGCGATTAGAAAAACGTAGATTGCATATATATATATGTAAATTGATCATGCAGATTCCAATAAAAGATTGCCGATTTTAATGCGGCGAAACTTTGTGCGACGTTTACTTTCATAAAGCAAGTAGAGCAAAATTTCGATTTTTAAATGTTTTTTTTTTCGGTCATCTTCGGAAAGATTTACTGATTTTTTTTTCTTTGAAGTTTTGACACTAAGAATTAAATTTCAATGAAAAATTATGATCTAATTCTATTCATCTTTCTTCTACAATTAACGATTTTTCCCATCTTTTGTGGACTCATAACGCAAATTCGTTTAGCGATCCGATAAATATCTTCGAGCATCCATATTTTCTATTTTATTAAATATGAAAACTTAAAAATAACATTGAAATTCTTATGCTTAGATAATTTATTCAATATCTCAATGAGGAACGATTGCTATTCAATAGAATTGTGCATATTTGTTGCATTTATTTCGATAAAGCCTTCAAGCTTATCAAATTACAATCTTTCGTTAAATCGTTGTAATTGATTAATTCATTTCTTTCCCAAAAATTTTAAATTTGTGATATCGATATATATATATATATATATATATATATATATATATATATATATATATATATATATATATATATATATATATGCAAATTTGAATGAAATTCCTAAGATACAAAGATTCTATGTGCTCTTTGATAAATTCGCCATCCATAAAATGCTCAACTATCGGTACAAAATTTCTTCGAAAAGAGAATAAAGTAAGGGAATAAAATATATTCGAGTTATTTATTTTGCTCAATTTTCCATTTGTCCGTCTTATGACTGAATAACGATGACAATAACATTTCAGCATATTATTGAGGTGATATGACAATATTTTCACTTCAGTTATAGTTTGATATTTTCGCCTTTGATTTGCAGTAATAATGGATCCGTACCTGCCGCAAAGAGGAACAACCGAAGTTCATTGATCATTATTTTTGATTACTTCTATTTGTTTATAAAAATTAAGAGTATTGTTAAGTAAACACTGAGTATAATTAACATTTGATTCAGTTTTAAATTATAACTTCACAAAAACTTTCAATGAATGTATTTTAAGGGTGGAAAAACGTTGATATTCTGTGCGGCTGGTGTTAGCCGTTCGGCGGCACTGTGCATAATGTCGTTGGTGATCAACGAGGGTATTTCATTGAGTGACGCTTTCTACGATATCTACGATAAGAGGCCTTTCATCTCACCGAATATTGGATTCTGGAGGCAAATGATCGAATTCGAGGAGAAACAAAAAGGCACAAGTACCGTGCAACTATTGAAAGGAATGCGACGGCCTATACCAGATGTTTACCTCAAAAGAAGACCCACATCTGCCACCGAGTAGTGTCAATCCGAATCTTTTGATTAGTATTCCTGATTAGTTCTATCCATTCTTCGCATTCAATCTCTAGAAAGTTCTATTGAAATTTATATAAGAATGTACATGAAGGAGGTGTGAATTCGATAGACATTGCTACTGTATGGGAGATAGATGAAGTGTGCTGCATTCTGCACGTTTTATAGATGAGAATATTAGAGGAGAAGAGATGGAGGGAGGATAATAAACGGCTAATTTTCGGTTGTTTCTAATCACAGACATTGGTCACTCGATTGCTGTCATCTGGATAGGCAATAGAAATTAGCAAAACTAGCTAAGCCATGTTGCATTTTTTTGAAAGGACCCTGAAAGTTCTGTCAAAATGTTTAATTTGATTTTATAGTATAGGAAATCCTGACGAAAAAGAAGAGGAAATTTTCGCAAAGAGCAATAAAATAATCAAATCCAAAATATTCATTCTGCAATTTAGTTCGAATATGTGAATGCATATGCAAATATGAAACTGTCAAATGTTCTGTATTATACATCCTGTATAATGATTGTTGTTTAAAGTAGCGCTAATAGTAAATAACAAAGCGCTTAATTTATGCCAACAATTTTCCGGTGTAGCATGCTATTTTCCGGTGAGATTTCGATGATTCATATTGGCCTGTAAGGCATTTATGTTTGGCAGGGCAGTGACCGGAAGGTGGACAATGTTTGCATTTATTGATGATTTATGAATTTGAAATTATTAATGTAATTGCTGAAAATTAATCAATTAGTCAAGAAAGACAATGAGTTTTGCTTTGTGTATGCTAACTTTGTCGATATATAAAATTTAAAATTCATGCGAGCAATAGAATAAATAACAAAAAAAAAATGAATTCTTTTTACAAAGGGTTTTGCGATTGGTTTCTTTCATATATATTACGATTTTTTACTGGTTAATTATTAGACTCGTAAACAAATCAAATTACGAACGTTTCATTGTGACGACTCATTTCTTCTTTGCAACGATAACAATAATATGTCGGAAAATTTTTACGAAGTAATAAAAATAAATGAAAAATTTTGCCAAATCAAAGAAAAAAATATTCATCTTATCATTTCAGTCCACAGACCAGTCGGTTGCCTAGATGTAATGAAATATCTTCATGAACGCACCCTCATATGAAACCCTTATGTTGTTTAAACTCTCAATTAAAAATTTGCTTATATGTCGTATCTGACTGATTTTTTAGCGAAACTAAGTGATAAGTTTATGCTGTCTCAAAAAGTTGCAATTCTTGATGCAATTATTCTTGCAATGCAATGCAATTCTTGATGCAACAAAAGTTGCAATAGTTCTTAATGAACGTGACGAATAGCATAGCATCACTCTATCGTATAGATAGAACCGCCGAATTCAAATTGCTACTGTGGTTTATAACCTGATGGAAACATAAGGCGTAGAAAGATTTGTGAGGAAACCTAAGCGTTGATAAAAATTTGCGAAAGAATATCGAGAAGGCATTTATTTTAATTCCTTATTTTAATTACCCCTATGTCGATTATATTCCATAGGAATCATATGTGCATTTCACTTATTCGGGAAATTCAGTCGATCTTCTCATGCAAAAAAAAAAACCAACTGAGTTTTACGTCCCAATGAGGAACTTCTGGTCGGTTCCAGTAGAAAAAACTATAAGATTTTAGCGTAATAAGTTGTTTCATCTTTTTTTTTTCTTTTTCTCGCGGAAATAAGCTCCGCTATAATGTGCATATATCTGTTAATTTCCTTTTGCATTAACGTGTTGCATTGTTGATTTGAAAACACGATTATTGCACTAATAGTTTTTCCTCATCATAACAAAATTGTTTGATAGATTTGACAGTTTTTTTTTCTTCAATAATTGTACAATTGTAATAGGTTTCATTCTAGATGGTATAATAAATTTATATAACGACGTCAATTGTAAATTTTTTTTCATGCATTTCTCATATCGGTTACTTCGATGGCAATTGCAATGAGCATATGCCTTATTTTTATCTAATAATCGAGTGGAGACCCACTCATTATGAATGAAATGCTATGACATAGACTCGATATAAATTTAAATACGCATATGTTCTTGAAAATATGTTTTACAAAATGCAAAATAATGATTTGGCGATTTGCAAGTATGCGCCATATGTCTATCTGTTTGTCGGATAGTTTCAATTTGGTGATCACTGAAAATATGGCTGTTAAATTTGTTGACTAAAATATGTATCGTAGAATAAACTCCTCCTATATCATAGGTCATGTTGATCCGCTAGCTTTATTTAGAAATTTATTAGACGTTTGTGGGCGCTAAAAATTTGCAAATACTTTAAGCCGATTTCTGCTTTATTGTTAATGATCTTATCTGGTTGTGATTTCTTATTCATTTAACACCAAATTGTTTTATCTAAATTTAGCGACTCGTTCTTTTTTTTTTTTTTTTTGCTCGTCGTAAATCTTATTTCATGAATCATTTTTCAAAGAAGCACATGAAAAGTAATCATTCAAAAATTTCCTTTAGATGTGCGCGCACTATTTTAATGTGTCTATATACTTCCACGTAAAAAATTTTAAGCCTCTCAGAAAAAAAATTATCAAAAATTCCGCCGAAAATTACAAAAATTAACAAAAAGCTCTAAGTTGCGCTAAATTTTATTGCAAAGTACACATCACATAACGCAATTTTGATCATTGTTTCTAGATTCTACTTTGTTATTCTGTATACGTTTAAATATGTTGAATGAGATAGCACTAATATACCGATGTCGATATTCATTTCGCTGAAACTAGTCCAGAAGGTTGTGAAAATATTTTAAAACCACTGCAATGTCCATATTGGAAACAAAATTTGCGTAGAGGAGAAAGATTGAGGAGGGATTAGAGAGAATGGTGACCCGAACCCTAATTCTCATTGTTCATGTGGGTACGTTCATTGATTCAGTATTGATGTAAAAATTTATTGAAACTTCAAGCACATATAATAATCTAGAAATGATCGGAAAGACACGCCTGATAGGAATCAAGAAGCACGATCAGTCCTTTAAACCGGCTGCTTGTTTCTCTTCTTTAAACCACTTCATTCTCGAAATGGTTTCATTTTCACAAGTATAAACCACCGCTCTAAGTTGAGTTATTCGTGACGACGAATCGAAAGATTTCCCATCTCCTAACAGCGAAGTGGGTTGTACTAGGTGAGCATTGCGCAGAAAATAATTGCAATCGATCTGCGTGCTTGTGAACGCATCTCTAACAAATATCTAACATGACAGCCATACACACTTTGGTCTTTCCACATTGGGGAATATCTTTCGAAAATCCGAACGCATCTCCTCACCTCGTCCTTTTCTCGCCTATACAAGAAACCAGCAGCAATGAGCAGGCATTCCTCACCGATAGTCTCTGCTTGGAGGCAGGATTTTATACATCTCTCGTGTGAAGATCCCTCCTTAGGAAGAAGCAATATAAGTCCGTGTCCCTTAATTAGCGTATTTAAAGTGTAAATCGGTAGCATTTACGAGAACTATACATGAATGCCTCCGTTCCTTTGATTCACCTCCGATGTTTTCTACCTGCTAATATGCTTCATTTTTTCCCATGCAAGCATATTTTGAAGCAATCAAGTGTAATGTTGAGGGCGCTCGCGTAATATTGTGAACATGAGATCGATGAATTGCTCCAAAATATTCAAAAAAAAAAAGCTATATTTCTAAGCTAATAATCCATCGTAATGTGTTGAGAATTGAAAACTTTCTCGGTAATGTGCATCTTAAGCACACCTTTATGAATGTCGAAAATAACAAAGAAAAGATGATGACGCATCCATAAATACCTTATGAGGCCGGAAAGCACTTAAATTTATGACGAATTGAGAGATAAACAAATGAATAATTCATATAAATTCGACAAGATACAAATTCAGCACATTGTGTACAAATTCAACGATTACGAGCACGACTCACGAATGAGGTAGGTCATTACAGGTAAGCACGACGATGATAAAAGACAATAAAATCGATGCATATTTCGGAGAGTGGAAGGGAAACAGAACGTTTCACGAGTGGGAAAAGATATAAGACAGGCGAGCAAGCGAACGTAACATCAAGAAGGGTGCGGTCACACGTCACAACGCAAACTGACTGAACAACGAGCAAACACATATAGCGGTGAGCGGTGTGCTGATACGCAAATATGGGACGACGATATTTTCGAGCGCAAAAGTATCGGAAACTAAGAGCGGAATGTTGTCGTAAGAGAAGCCTCTTTGTCGATATCGAATTCCCACCAACGAATACTTCACTATTTCTGGATGAACGTAATACGCATAAGAATATTGAATGGAAACGACCAGGGGTTTGTTACATTTCAGTTTTTTTTCTTCTTTTATATTTTTTTTCCTCTTATTTAGCATTTAGTATGGTGACAATGTTCTCTCTATTTTCGTCATTTCGTCGTCAGAATATAGCGTGCGCTGCATCTTCTCATGAATTCTTATTTAACTTCCGTGAGAGCAACTTAAATTCGTACGGAAATCCCAACATTACAAGTTTTATAATTGTCGTATTGCACAGAACTGAAGTTCACCTTATAGGTCTAAGCTCTAGTGCTGACAAATCGTATAGTATGTGTTCACGAGTCCAAGAACAATGAACTTGTTGGTCACTCTCATTGTTAAAACTACTAAATAGTCATCCATTTTATATGTTTGAATCTATACGGCGGCCATTAATACTAGTTTCGAATATGGGGGTGTTTTTACGAGACAATGGATGGCCTCACTGAATCATTCCCAACGTGGCTCATCTCCTGAAATGATCGTCCGAACAGGGAATTTAACCACGTTTAAAACCAATTTTTTTTTTTGAGTTTTTCGATAGTATTCAACGTTCCAGATGTGTAAACTTTCTGCATATTTATTATTAGTTAGGTGTATTATCATTGAAAAATTCATGTTGGGAGGAATTCTAAATGAATTTTATACAACGTTGCAAGAATTGCATTCGTTGCAGTTTGCTATTCATCTCGTTTAAAATTCCTCTTGCAATACATTTTTATGTTGATATTCATTAAGGGCCTCATTTATGTTGGTGCTTTCGATCAATTCATTTTGTAATTCACTCGTTCAATAATCTCAATTTTAGCTGCTCAAATCTAAAAAAAACCTTTGACACTCTTTTTTTTTTTTGCTTTAATCTGCCTTCTTGTCTCACAAAACGCTCATTCTACTTGTTATTCTAATAATACATAAATAATATGCAGAAACTGAAAAAAAAAGTTCTTAAAAATGTCGTTGTAAATAACCTCGAAAGACTTACATTCAGTAAGTTTTTTTTTTTTGGAATGGAAATGCGAGTAATTTGGGTTTTCGCTATATTTGCTAATCCTAACGTTCCTAGTTTTACATAGTTGTTGTAGAAGAGTAAAGTATATCGCATGATATGAGTAAACTTTCATCCGATTATATTCTTACTGATTTGTTTATTTGCATAATCGATCGGACTTCTAGTTTGCAAAAAGGGATTGATTGATTGACTAATTGATGATATAAACTAATTTTTTGTTTGCTGTAAGCGCGCTCATAAATCCCAACAGCTTCAGTGATCTTCCAATTACAATTGACAGTTAGAATCTATATAGTAACTAACTATTACCTTGTAACAATTTAACTGCATTTGAAGAATTGTAAATGATTTTCTTCAGTATTCCTATCAAATATAATTTTTTTCGAATTTATTTTATTTATTCTTGATTTATTTTTTTTTCTATATTTGATTTATCGTTGATCAGAATCGAAAAGTTTAGTGAATCGTTTTTGCTTATCCACCACTTTGATATAGATTATCAATGATAAAGCATTATCAAGTTATGCAAAACGTATAACTACACAAAAGAGCGATATCTCAACCATCGAACCTTAAAGAAATCAATTTTTCACTCTTTGATTTGAATCAATTTTTCAACAACAACGCTGTTTTATGCAGTCATTGATAAATTCGCTATGCCGAAGCTTAGCACTCAAGAGTATTTGCGTATATTTGAATAGATTTTCATCTCTCTCCACTTTACATGGTAATAGTTTACTTCATCAGGTGCCATCTAGAGCTAATAAACAATACTAAAACTTTGGTCGATATATTTCTTATCTGTCGGGAAATTTTCGTTGATTTTTCAATTTTGCAACGGAAATTTCAACTTGTTCAACGACAACGCTATCGCATCATCGTCGTTTCTTTAGTTTTAACGTTTTAAAAAAAGACATAATAGGCACTTTTATTGGGTTTTTATTGTTATTTGACATCGTGAATTGCCTCATGAATCATCGAAATGATTCAGGAATTAGTGGCGGATCCGAAATTATTTGTGGAAGGTGCAACGCCGAATGACGTCACTCAAGGAATTCTTGGCAATTGTTGGTTCGTATCAGCATGTTCGGCACTTACACATAACGAAGCTTTGCTTAATAAGGTATTACAATTTTTTTTTCGTTTGAAAGTTACTGAGATTTTAAAAAAAATCTCTCATATATCAGTTGAAATTCTTTCTCGTTTATAATTTTATTTGATTATTGACAATAGTCTCATTAAGCTGTAGTCGCTGCTATTTTATTCACTATAGGAAATGATCGTTTTTCTTTTGCATTTGCATGAGACTAATTTTTTTTTACTACGAGTTTATTAATCTCTATTTACTATTTGAAAACATTTTTATCTGCTATCGAAAAATATAATATGATAGCTTCTTTATGGCTTCCTACCCAATGATTTATGAATATATTTTCAAATTTTTCTGAAATGAAAAATTATTTATTGATTGACTACAATTTTTCTAAATAAATTTGCATATGTAATATCGTATGATCGAAGATATCCAATATGACAACGAAGCTTGCATATTTATCATCCCTCAAGTTCGATATTAGAGGAAATGATTAGGCATTCTAAAAAGAGGCGTTGTTATACTAACTTTTGGCGTTATTTTTGCAGTATGAAACTCTCGCTAGAGAAAAGGGGCAGGAAGAGTATAGGAGGAGATAATACATGAAAACTTTTTTTAATGATGAAATATTTTTAAAAAAAAACATCGAAAATAAGCTCATAATTGATGCCAATAGTATGAGAATCAATCATTTTCAATAAAATTGCTCATATTCTATTGTACCATCAGAAAAAAAAAATGTTTTTAGGTTTTCTCTATGAAATTTTGCTAATCTTTATCGTTCACTTCTTACTAAGCGCTAAATACGATGAATTATTAAATAATGCAAAAGAATCTTATGATATTTGTTGTATTATAGCGGCACTTAACGAAATGCAAAATGATTTAATGAATGAATTTATTTGTATAAAGATTTTTTTCCCTACTGAGAATAAGTTCAGATTAATGCAGAAAAGATAAGCAACGTCTGATATTTTACTCGTTTTGCTGAAAAAAAAATTCATAGCAGAAATCTTTTATTTACTCATTGGAAGTGAATTATTTTATTCTCGGCAATAGTTTTTTTTTTTTTTTTTCATTTTGGAGCTTCATTTTAGTTTTTTTTTTGAATCATTTTTTGCCCTGTGGTTTTTCTCATCGATATTTTTTATTCTTCGTTCTATTCTTCGCACTTCAAAAGTTCATTCCATCACATAAAGGCGGTCTTTAATTAGAGGTCTTTATGGATGAATCAAGGTGGTCAAGCCCTCTAAAGCGAATCAAGCAATTCGATTGCGGTAAAAATATGATATTAGCAACGCAGTAACAACGATTGCGGTAAATTATTAGCAATTGCGGTAAACACGCAACGGATAGTTTAGAGGACAAAAACAATAAGGAATATATTTAGCTGCTGAACATTCACGAATTCGATATAAAATTATAGGATTTACTCTATAAAATTCACTTTTTTTTAAGGTGATACCGGAAGCTAAAGAGCAAGAATGGTCGAATAATAATGCATATTGTGGGATTTTTCGTTTCTGTTTTTGGCGTTTTGATGAATGGATCGAAGTGGTGATCGATGATCTTTTACCGACACGTGACGGAAAGCTTCTCTTTGCTCGCTCGAAAACACCAAATGAATTTTGGAGTGCATTGCTTGAAAAGGCATTCGCTAAGTAAGTTGATGATATTTGCGTGCTGACATTATAATCACATTAAATTACCTCACAGTAGTACTAAAAATCTTCACTCACCTACGATGGCCTGAAATTAAAATCGGACTCATTTTCAGATGGCCTGAAATTACGATGGCCTGGAATTAAAATCGGGCAGATTTTCAGGGTTCCTGGTGCTTATTGTCAATATAAAAGATACTTCTAATTAAGTATTGAAGAGGTGAAATATGTTGCGAATTATGCGCAAGATTCGGTGAAAGTGTTTTTAACCTCAGAAGTGTGGGTAAAATTTACAAATCATTGAATGAATTATGTGAGATCATTTTAAAGCTAATATTCGATTCGATTTTGCTGTCATGAGAAATATTTTTGACAGACATTGAAGTTTCTTACGCCAAATACGAAGATCGCTCCTTCGTTGTCTTTAAGTTCTACTAAAATTTTCTACACTATTATCGTCAAAAAAAAAAAAGAATTTTCGACTGGTCATTTTTGCAGTAATGTCAAATTTCGTTTCCTTTGATTATGGTGATGAAAAGTCTCAATCCATTTTTAGACTTTATGGTTGTTATGAGAATCTTGTTGGTGGTCAACTGGCCGATGCTTTACAAGACGTATCTGGTGGTGTTGCCGAGACACTTAATGTAAGCAGATTCTTGAACGATGACAAATCGGACTCACGAGGACATCTCTTCCGGACCGTTAAGAGCGCGTTCGACCAGAAAGCACTCATCGTCGCCGCAATCGCTGTACGCTCAATGTGAGACTCCGCACATGAACAGCAGAGGCGCCAATAGAATAAGCCTCATTGAAAACACACCGTTTATTGAGCACTACCATGAGTGAAGTCACGGTTCCCGAATGGGAGGGGAGGAGATTATCTGATTTACGAGGCGAAGAGGAGATGGAGGGGAGGAATAGGAGGATAGAATTGAGAAGTAAGATGGTGAAAATCGAAAATTTCCAATTTAAAGAGGAAAATTTACATATAAGAATAAATTTCTGCTGATAGTGATAGATTCACAATTGTTTTCTTTCGGTGAGGAGAAACACAAATTTCTGAAATAATAAAGAGAAGTTTAATAAAGAGAAATTTTAATGCAACATTTTTCCATTAGAAATAACGGATATATAGTGGAAAATAGGAAAATCGGGGAACTTGAAACGTTATGCAGAGAGTTGGCTCAAATTAGCCAAATGACGATCTATGAATTTTTTTTTTCGTTGTTTTTTCACCTTTATTAGAAATTTTTACAAGAAAACTTAACGATATCGATATCGTGATTAACACCCTTATGGATCACTCAAAATTACTTTCAATCAATCAATTAAGCAAGGTGAATCACTCTCCCGATTACTTCGAAGCTAACTTAGCTAATAAATTTCTAATGAAATAATAATTTATCTCTAGATCATTGGGTACTACGTCAATGCATTCATGAAGATATTTTTAAACCCCCTAGGCACCGTAATGTTGAGGGGGGGGGGGGGAGTTGTTTTTCGTAATATAAATATAAAAAGATGAAATCGTATGCAATGCGGAATTCTCCCTTATTTCTCGTCAATCTCTTTCAGCTATGTCTGAAATAATTCCTCTTAGAAAATAAAAGCGATCATCGTTTTCTTATTTTATTCCCTAAGTGTTAGTTATTGTCGTTACGATTTCCCCTCATCATCCCGATATAAAATATAGTTCTTTTAAAATAAATATAGATATATTTCATGATTTGTGAAATTGTCCTGCGAATCCATATTTGAATTTATCGGCATCAATATCGTGGAGTATATTTCTCTCTGAAACATTTTCAATCGTCGGATGAAGACTTTTCACTCATTTATAAATTATTGTAATTTAGTCATCATAGTTTACATAGAGATTCGATGTCATTCAACTAGTTGGCACTGTTTATTGCCTTAAGCGATTTCATGAGCAATATTGACGTCATCACTGGTTAGCATCCGTTAAAACTTCCATGAATACCTGTGACTCTTGCTTTTTTACACTTATATGGTCGTGCCCTAAATTGAACTCTAGCATCATTTGTATTGCAGACAAAAAAGAAAGAAGAAATCGAGGAAACATTATCGTGTGGCCTCGTTAAAGGTCACGCTTATGCGGTCACTGCTGTCCGCTATATCGAGCTTGATGCGAAAAGTCGGTCATTTATTTTCTTCACAAGTGTCGAACGACAGATGATGATACGGTTGCAGAATCCTTGGGGAGAAAAAGAATGGAATGGACCATGGTCGGATGGATCTACTGAGTGGACACAGGCTAGTATTCCTTTTTTTGCTTTCTCAAAGGACTGCATTCCTCATAGAATCTGCATCAATTCAACTCTTTTCTGCAAATTCTATGGATTTTTTTCGAGTGCTGAAAAGTTGCAGCAGTGAAGGAAACATGGATAACAAGCCGGATTTGTTGAATCATTGGTGTGGTTCGGAAAGTTTCTTCAAAGCGAAAATGCAATTCCGTTGACTTCAACAAATCTGCTAATTTTATTCGTCACATGTAAATACTTACGTGTAAATATTTCATTTATTTTCAAATTATTTGCCTTTGTGGTCATTTTAAGCGGCATCATTATATGGACGCCTAAAGAAGTATCATATGTCCGGAAATTTTTGAATTTTAGCTGTCTTACAAGCGTTGAATAACAGGCGAAACTTGTAGGTTACTGATGCGCAAAAGAAGGAAATCGGTATAACAGTCGATGAAGATGGAGAATTTTGGTTGGTTCTTCTATTGAAACCTCCTTATATTGGATTCTTTATTAGTGCACAAGTTCATCGGATAGGTTTATATTTTCATACAAACAAATGAAGGATAATTTTCTTGCCGCATAAACATCTTCATTTCCGCTCCGAAAAAAACTTCAAAAATCGTATGGTAATGATTGAGAAGAAAAAGGCTTAAAAAGATCGGGAAATCTCCATCTTCCGGAAATTCACTCTACTTCGTTAAAACAGTTTCTTTTACAAGAATATTACCTGAGCAGCTGACGATCCGTCCATTCGCCAAGGGTCAGCGCGGAACTGTCGAGCTCCAAATCGTATAGTATTATGGAATATGTTTATCATGAATTAGCAGTAGAGCTCTCCTGTATTCATACTTTCCATCCAATAGCAAAATACTTGTTGCAGTGTTGCGAGAAAATCTGAACATTTCCAGTATAAGTAAGTGTTGTGTGTGTTCATAAGAGCAATCGTAAGCATAGTTAATTAATTCTTGAGACGTTAAGGATGCCATGGAATGAATTCATACGATATTTCACTGATATAAGCATTTGTCAATTATTCAACACATCGATATTCTCATTCACAAATAAATACTACGAATGGAAAGTACGTGGTGAATGGAAATCAAACGGAGCGAAAGGAGGTGGTCCTAGGGATCGAGCTGGTGGTTGTCTAAATTTTGCAGCTACATTTTGCGCTAATCCACAAGTTCGTTTAATTTCTTTTGTGATTTATTTTCATTCTTTTTTTTTCACTCTCATTTTTTTTCATTCATTCAATTTTTCAATTTCGTTTTTCACTTTCATTTATTTCCGTTCAATTTAATTCCTATTGTAGCGTATAATTTTTCAACTGATCTCTATGTAAATAGCATTCAGGCAAATGAAAAATAAAGCTGAAAAATTCAATGGCGATGGTGATAAAACTCTTCAATAACGATAATCTTTCAGAGGAGTATTCCACCTTTCATAAAATTATTTTAAAACAGTATGAAAGTTTTTAAAACTTTTTTGTAATGATTTTCTGGAAGATGAGTTCTTTTTTTTTTTTTGAAGCCAACCGGGCTATGAATGAGGAAAATTGTTTGATCTAAAGGCAAATGCTAGCGGAAACGCTTGATAGGAAACTGATATTAATCGAGTCACTTCTAATCGGATAATCACGATGAGCGAAAAGTGTTCCTGAATTTTTCGTTTTATTTCCTTCAGTTTTCAGCAGTATTGCCTATGAAAAATGCACTCGGAATTCTGATAATCTTCATTGATACTGTTGATAAAATTATGCTGAATCAGATAAAGCATGGAGTGAAATGAATTTAATGAGGTCATATAAGATTCGTAATGCTTGAAAATTGGGTGGTTATTAGAAATCAAAATCAATTAACGTAGAGCATTTTCGCAAAAATACAGTTGTTTTACTTAACGTTTTTATTCATTGCAGTTGTAGAAACTGAGAAATTTTTTTCTCCGTCAAAGTTCGTTGATCTCAATTGTTTGTTTGTTTTTGCATATGAGAAAACCATTACATTTTTTTATATGGAAATTTTCAGTATTTATTTGATATTGGAGAAGATGGTGGTGAAGTTATGCTAGCATTAACGCAAAGAGAGAAGAATGAAGGTGAAAAGAAACGTGAACCATTTGTGACGATTGGAATGCACGTTATGAAGGTCGAGAACAACAGAAAACATAGAATACATCAAGTGAGTGAAGAGAAATTTTTAGAGAGAGAAACTTAAGCCGAGTATGATTATTTCTTGTGACGATAGTAAAGCACTTGAGGGCTATAAATAGGATGTATAGTTTTATTTTGATATTTATCAGCATTTCAGAATATAACAATGAGAGCACTATTCGCCCACCTGTCCACTTGTGCCCGTTAGATGTATGGACAGCTGTTGTTGGTGGCGCCTAATAAAGCAGGCATTCAATCATTAAAATCGAGCAATAAAAGAACAACTTAAATTCGATTTCACTAGACTCTGTGTATTCTATGTAGTCAGCAGTTCTAGGTTTAATGTCTCTAAATTATGCAAGTTTTTAAGCAGAATTTCATTGCAAATATTGCATGAAAATAGGCTATAAAAGTCTATGAAACCTGTAGTACATTCTTCCTCTATGAGTTTATTGAAACAATCAGAAATTCTTACTTGCGATATAGAATTACTCATATATACCACTAAGGATATTTAAACGAGTTGCAGGTTGTGTTTTTAGATTTATCATAGCTGCACTTCCTTTATTTCCAAGAAACAATGCATGATTTTCACGCGATTATCCATGCATATATAAAGAAAATTGCAAAGAACTATTAGATCAGCAACCATTTCACATTGTACAAGTAAATTTTGGCACTCGGCATTACAATTTACTGACGTGAGAATTGAGTCAGTTGGCTTCCTAATGCTAGGTAAGCAAGAAACTGTATGAAGTTATAGAGAGAAGGCTAATTAGTGGAGGATCCCCGCCATCAAATATAAACGAAATTAACTTCCGGTAAATAAAGATGTAATTCGATGCGCAATTTTCAAGAAAGGTTTTTAAAAGGATTTTTCGGAGAAAAAAAAGAGAGATGAAGGAGTTTTAAAATTTGTTTTTTTTTTCAAACTCTGGTCTTTATTTGAACAAAATAAATGAAGAATTCATATCCTAATATTTACTTATTCTGCAGCCAATCAATCCGATCGCAACATCAGACTATGCAAATGCGCGATCCGTATTTCTACATTTACACGATCTTAAAGCGGGTCGTTATATTGTATTACCGACAACATTCGCACCACGTGAACATGCCGATTATCTATTACGAATGTATTCAATGCAATATTGCTCACCAAGAGCTCTCGAGAAACATTCTCCTTCACGTACTTTTTGCACATGCAAAAAAGTCATCTCCATATCACGGATCACTATCGTTGGCGCAAAATTTCATATCTTCGATGCAAAACGTTAGTAAATTGATGCGAAATTTCGCTAATTTTTCGATGATATATATATTTTTTTCATTGTAATTAAATGTAAATTACTTTAACAATTAAAATAGTTGTTCAATAAGGTTTTTTAATATATTTTTAAAAGCGAAATAGATAGATGGGAGTTTAGAGAAGCGGAAGCTAGCTAGTAATCGGTGATGCGATATCATTTGTTGAGCAAAATATACAAATAGCGCTAGCTATTAAAAAACCAATTTATAATATGCCTAAAAAGTGTTGATTTTTCTTCCTAAAGTAATGCAATATTAAACGGTTTATTTCCGTAGTCAATATATTTATATGAGAAATATGATGTAATTTCGACTTTAATCGAAATCTTTTTTCTCAGCGATAAAAGCATACTGTATGTTAACGAGTGGAAAAGAAGTGGTACATACGGCAACGGTTGAAGGTGTCACTATTTCATGGAATGAAACATATATTTTCTATAAGTATGTTTTTGAAATTTTTATTATTTTCTCTTAGAGTTTTTTTTTCTTATTCACAGATTTGCATAAATAGTTGTTGCATAGTTTACCTTTGGTATATATGCCTATTTTTTAAATGATTACATTGATATCTTATTGAAAATTTTATTGCTAGGTTGGCGCTTTTTTACGTTGGTGAATAAATAAATTGATTATTAGATATGTAAGTAAATAAGCAAATGAATAAATAACTATAGGCAAGCAAGCAAAATGAATAAATAAATAAAAGAAAAAGATTTCCTGGTAAAGAGAAATGAATTCGAAAATATTCTTTTTCGCTGATGTTACGACAATGAAGTATCTGTGTAATGTGTTGGTTCAGAGTCAACTCTCATGAACCAACAATGTGGTGCCAAGCTTTGCCACGACTTTTACTAGCATAATACAAAAAAAAAACTACTTATAAAGATTGAACGCTGAATTACGTGGATCGGCAGATTTCATTCGATTGCTCTGCCACCTGATCGGCACACATTTGTCCATGGTGTTCGTTACAGCTTTCTGATCCACACATATAAATGAACGAAGATTCGAAAAGAGTAGATCGAGTGTTTTTCGCGCTTACTTTTGACAACCTATATTCAGTGTGTTGTTTTACAAAGTTAGAGTTTATTGTGATTGTCATTTTTATCATAGCTAAAAAATATTATCATTTTTATTCAGAAGGGAACTACGACACAAATATTTATTTGAAATTTATGAAGATCGAACGTTGAAAGATCGGCTAATTGGTAGGGCTCATGTTAGAGAATTGGTCGATAATGATAGTAGGCAAGTCGATTTGGAGCTGTACGCAACGGATGGCAAAAAAACTTCTACTCTAACTGTGATCTTCCAATCGTATGATGATCCTGTATACTTATAATGATCGATATTTTCGTATATATATATATATATATATATATATATATATATATATATATATATATATATATATATATATATATATATATATATATATACGTTGATGTGATTGCATTTATGTTTGCCTTATTGTTTCGCCTTTAGCGCCCCGAATAGTTGTGATACAAATCAAACTTTGCATTCCTTAACGCTTTTGCATTCACTTATTGATTTGCAACGATAACTTTGAATTTATCGATAATCAAGAAATTTGTATGTGCGCGCAGACTGAAAGAATTTAACACATTGAATGACCTAGTCGTTTATAGTGAATATCGTTTTACTAAAGTGCTACCTGCCAACCTATGGGAAGCACCCATAGGGAGGAAGATTTATTGCTTCTGTGGAGGGAGAGGAGGTAAAGGGTGGACGCTGTACAGAACTCGCCTAATCGAATCGGCTCCGTTGTTGTAATTCTCGTTATGTTTGCTAATGAAGTAGATGGTGAATAGTTAAATAGCTCAAAATGGCGACATAGAAAGGCTTATTGCCAAACCTAATCCTACGTTGAAAACGACGATGCAGAACGGAACATTTGAATTAGTTGAACCGTTCGAGCATTGCATTTGTCACCGGGGAGGACGAAAGACTAGATGTGCACGTCTGTTACAGATCGCTATAATTTTTTATTTAAAGCGATAATGCGCAATTTGTGCAATTCGTACGTGGATAATACGTGTTTTCTTGATTATGAATTCGACCGATAACTTATCATTGCTAATGATAATACTGTTTTTATCAGTGCATTCGACAGTCTGCGAATTGATATTCCATTATGCATGAAGTGCCGCACTGATAAAGTGTTCTGCATATGCAGGTATAATTTTTTCATGTTATTTGCCACTTATGTGCTTTTTTTTTGTTGGAAATAAATGTATTCTTGCAATTATATAACTATTATCAGTCTCAGGTGTCTCTGTGCAACCAACTTTGCAAAGATATTTGCATAATTAAGGAGGCAAAGCAATTGAAAAGAACGATAAGAACAATTCGAAGGGGTCGTTTCTTAAAAATTTCTTTCAATGGGGGTGCATCACAAATCAAATCTTTCATAGCTAAGCAAGTCGAAAACTTAGTCGTTTGTGATAACATAATATTCTATTACAATAGCGATCTTCATAGTGTAGTATCTCAAACTAGCACACTTTATTCCTTGCATAAGGATCATAAATCTTGCAGTAAGCAAATATTCAGGGGAGTTATGCCGGTGGGAAAGTATTGAGTTTATAATATCAAAAAGAAAAAAAAAATCCGGCAAAATTATGCGTAATATTATTAGCAATTGCAAAATGGTGATAAATTAGGTGCGGAAAACATGAAGAAAGGATCGCTAATGTAAAGAAATGAGAAGGATTTATGCTAGAACTTTTCCACTTCCTCTCTCTAGTCATATTTGATAGAGCAAGAGATATTTGACTATTGCAAAAAAACAAACGAGTGACAGAAATTGTTGCAAATTGAAAACTGTAACAAAAAGTTATGACTAAAGTGTATCATAAGCTTTTATTTGCAAATTACACATAGGTCTTTATTAAATAGGACATAGAATTGCATTACTTGCCTCTATGAAATTTTTTTCCATCGTAGAGTGACGCTCTCAAAAGTTTCACAACGCCATAGTTTATTTTCACATCTATGAATCGGCTTAGATTTTTATTACTTTATTTAAGAATCATATTTATTGATTGATAATCGCAATTATTTATTGATAATACTGATAAAAACACATTTTTTTAAAACAATCCGATCACTCATAATTTCCCATTTTGAACAGTTTCAATTGATTTAAATAGAATTTTAGAACATAGTACTGATCGCCTTACGTTATCAGAATTCATCGATGTGATTTTTTTTTCGAATTAAAATAGCATTCATTATGAAGTTTGCTTAATGTTAGTGGTTTTAATGTTACTCTAATGGAAAAATATTTATATAAGGCATTAATTAGTAAACTAGAATTAGTGTATAAGTTCGTCTACACAAATAGACAAGGTATCAAAAGTTTGATTTACGAAATTTTTCATGGACTTTAGTTTCTAACGCTTTTTGCCCATACAGGCATAAGGAAGTGACTTGTACAGGTCTTATCGCCTCATAGTATGATCGCTTTGATCATATACACGAAGATTTATTGATTAACGCTCCCCAATAGTGCATTCGCAATGATGCAACATTGTCTTTTTGCATACAGTATGCACACAATATCTTAAATCAGCATTTATTTGCTTAATTTTTGCATCTTTATATTGTCAGATGATATGTGTGTATTAGTTTTAGTAATTTATTTTCGCATTTCCATATTGGTATTTCTTCGTCAGAAACTTCTAATGAACCCCAAATGTTATTTGTTTCTTCGATAGGTTTCACACATAGATCATATAAATATTGCTCTACCCGGGTCAGTACTGTAAGGTCGATGTCGTCAACATTGACACTTCGGTTTATCGATCACCAGCCATCATTGCCCATGGTGTCGATGGCGCAACTTTTTGCTTTATAACTTAAACTATACGAATTTTTAGTTCAGTATTTCTTATACATCTAGCTTTCTAACTATAGTCTAAACATACTCTAGTTCTTATTCTCGCTTTTTATATGAAAGTGTTCTTAGGCCTCGATTTTCCGTTATGATTGCCTGCTCTTCCTTTTTTTTTTAATATAAATATCCACTTTTGCATTCTAATATAGCCTTCAACACGATTTTCCATAATATCATTAATATATTCCCTCAAAAGCATTTGACCTCCTTTGTTTCAATTTTCCGACGAATTTACACGGGCTTTGCCTACATATTTATGTGGCACAGAGTCTTTACCCTCTTTTATTTCATTTTCGATCCGTTTAATTAAGGTTACATTAATACCTCACCTTTTGGTTTCCACTATTTAGCACTCGATTTCATATCACCTTTTATGACAGTTATCGTTACGCATACTGTTATTTATCTCTCAAGGGATTAGAATTCAATTTCACATAATACTCTAAACTGTATGGTAGTTATATCTCAGCAAATCGGTGCCTTCATAGGCCTAACGATTTGTTTGTAGTGGAAGTTTTAGTAATCGTTAATGTCGTACGTCTTTATCACACGTTAGCGTTTAATAGCGTATTATTGTGTTTCTCGTGTAACTCTCTTCCTCTGGCTCTTTCGCTACGGGCTGTACTTGTAGAACTAGCAAATGGAACACGGTGATAAAAGGACCTAAAGTTCTACCACTGAAAAAGCTGTTTTGGAAAAAAAAGAAGAAAGTGGACTATGGCGATGAGGTAAGTGCTATTGTGTGCAACTTTTGTATTTACTACGCATTTTTCTTAATATACATATTACCTTTAGATTTCTTTTTTCCACTTTTTTCTTTTCCATATCTCTCTCTCCCTCCCTCTCTCTCTCTCTCTCTCTCTCTCCACTCGCAAATAAGTTGTCTCTATAGCTTCTCATACTTACACGGTTATGCGTATCATTCTAATGATGACCCGCGCATAACTCGGGTGCACACGTCAACGGATAAGAGGCGAAACGTGGTCATCTTTTGTTCTTATCGGTAATCCATTCGCATCTTACCTTTTGCATTCTTAACATCCACTCTCCTAATAGTCGTCTATTCCTTCTGTTTTTATACCCACTGTAGGCTTCCCTTTGCCGTAAATCCTCTTTTTGATTGTTCTCCTGGAGCACCATTTTCCTCTTAGCTTCTACTAATGTTATGCATATATTCGACTCCCGATTACTATGTTTGGATTCAGTTTATATGTAACTTATCTAACTCACGTCTACTGGCTTACTTAGTATTCTATTTTAAGAATCTTTGATATGAATTCTGTTGCGTTTTACTCGCTCTTTCTTTAAACGCATATAATTTGAAATAATTAAAACATACCTTCGTTTGTTTTTCTATTAGAGAAATTTCAAGAATAAGAAACCATTTATACATTTGTTCTTCTCTTTTATAAAAGCGTAAAAAATGAATAAATATCTCTTCATATCGCTTCCACACGCCCTGAGCCAATCCCCCTCTGATCCATTTGGCTCCTATAGTCGTTAGGCCGGCCTCTGCTTCTTGCAGGTAGGTAGATCACTGACGTTGACGTTACCCGTATATTCGTACTTACTCGTATACCATATACTTTAAACAAAAATGCGTTGTTGACCATAACAATTTTAAAAAATTCGGCGCTGCAAATTGTAATGGCTGAGAAAGCACTATGCTGAGAAGTTAATATCGAAGGATTTGTAAATATTTGGCCGGCGAAATTTACGACTAATAATTTGCTAATTCACGATAATAGTAGCTTTAGTGAAAACGGTAAGAACAACTTGAAAATAAAGAATAGTTGTCATCGGTTACAGCTATTCTCCTGTGAGAGGTTAAAGTCAATCATATAATCTAAATTCCAAATTGCTTCCAGCAGATTTCGCTCAACAAATCCTTTAATTTTCTTTCGCAAAATAGGTAAATGTTGAGCGTTTGTTTTGCAAACAATGCAGCAGATTTCTTCATGCATAAACTTCCATTTTAACTTCCGGTAGTACATATTATTGGCCATCTTTTGTCGTGTTTTCCCTCATTCACTTCATAGATCGAATTCTTAGTCAACAATAATGAACGAAAAGAGATCAAAAGTTAACAGGAAATGTCACTGCGTCTAAACTTTTGCACCTAAACTCTCTAACGATGGGAATGAGAGTTGTTTGATATGACCCCCACTGTGGATAATTTTAGCGTTCATAGAGATTTAGTAAGTATGAATAGCGAAATCAATGTTACGTTTCCGATCCATGTGAAGCGCTGGCGCGATGTGATCGTTATGTGCAGTGTAGTGTGACGCGATCCCAGGTATTCGTCGGATACCTCGTTAGCGAGCACTATTCCCTCGACTTTTTTATCCCAGAGTTTTCCATCGGGGAAATGCATCGACAATTATCGTTCCGGAGGGAGCGAAAAATTCGTCACACTATAATGTAAGGTAGCCAATAGCAGAAGTGGTCTCGGTTAGAGGATCCGTCGAGGGCGATTTCCTGACTTTTATTTTCTCAACTTTTCCTTCGGAACCTGCAGCCTGGCAAATCGTTTCTTGACAGCCCCTCCCTCTTCACCGAGTGGAAATTCTTTCATCGAACCACATTAGTACCATCACGGCTCGATTACCACGTGAAACAAGTGTTTTCGGCACATTGTAGTAGTGTCTTTTCCGGTAGCTGCAAAGAATAAGGAAGCGCCATTATTAAAACTCGTAGATTGCACTCTCTTGGAGGGATATTGCTAAAAGAGCGTTGTTTTCGCAAACAGTGCAAAAGATCAAATGCCTTATTTTAACATCTTTCATAGTTTATATTGATGAAGCAGTATTTCCCTAATAAATATATTCAAAAATGTGAATGTTTTCAGGATGCGATCAAAGATTACGTAGATTGTTTTAGAGGATTATTTGAGTGTTATACAAATTTAGTTATTGTTGATTTTTCGATTTTTTTTTTCAAATCCGAAATATTGATTTTTCGGAAAATTCGAATTTTTCAAAAGGTGAGTGAAAATTTCCATCGCTTAAAAAGAAGGCGTCTTTTCGCGTGGAATCAATTTTTTTTGAATGTGTGTTTGAGAGACAAAATTGTTTGTGCGATAAATTAGCGAACATTTTTTTTTACTCCTTCGATTTGTTGGCGAGGTGAAGATGCAACGCCAAATAGTAAGTAGCACATGATGTTGAACTGTTATTTTTAATTGTTTATATTTAATTATGCACTATTAGTTTCACTTATATTTATTTATGTCGTTTATATTTAGTAAAAACGAGGCAATAACGACAGAGCAATTATTCACAAGGAAATTTATTTTTATTATGCAAATTTCGAAGTGGATGATATCGATGGTGATGGTTGGTGGAAGTAAGATGGGTGATTATCGCAAAATTGAAAGAGGTATTGATGGATTTTTTTTTCTTTTTTTCAATGGATCTGAGGAGTTAAAAAGAATATTTTTGGAAAGGTTGTCGCAATATATTCTCCATAGAAATCGGTATGTTTGATGGAAGTTCCTTGAAGCGCTATTTCTTCAGCGAGTACAACATCCACTGTAGCGTAACGAAAATTGCACTTGCATTCAAATCGCTCCCTGCCCCCTTCCCTCCCCTCCCCCCCCCCCCTTCTTCCCAACCTCCCTACTCCTTTATCTCCCACATTTCGCCTCCTCGATTTTTGTTTCTAGGACCACCACATCACAAAGGGAATAAGTTGCACAGAGGTTCATGTCGAACGCGGATATAAAGCCTAATATTAAAAAAATGAGACATTGCTCAAGCACATGTTTTTTTTAATTCTATAAATTCGTTTCAATGAGTGGATCAGCTTAAAAAATTTGTTGAAAGTTAAGCTTCTTGATGAATACTGTATGAATTTTTCTTCAAGAGAAGTTTCATTTCCTGATCTCCTTTCACAAAAGAGTAGAGTGTTCTGAGGTTCAATCCCATCCCCTTTCGTACCCAAAAACCACTGAAAAAAAATGAAAATCGCTAATATAAATGGAGTTTTTTTTTTCAGCATAACCTCTAATTACCGATGTTTACTGTAAATAAAAAAAAATTTGTTTGCCCAGCGGAAATTTTCCTCCCTTATTTGAAATTTTTATCGAATTCTTCCAGCACTCGAACCATCAACATTTGATCTTCGGTCTTACAGGGATGAAATAGACGTATAAGGATAGGTAATTTGCAAGATGTAACCTTCCGGAAATTTATGTAAAATAGCGTCAGTTCTTCTCGGCGTTCTGTGGATTGTTTGATTCGCTCAGTGTTATATCGATCCTCCAAAAAGTTTTTTCACAGATATCACTGACTGAAAACGATTTGATTTTAATTATTCCATAAATGGGCTTCCTAGACACTTTGTGCAGATGAGAAGGACGGGTGTGATTTTGTTTGTCGACAGGTCGCACAATAATTCCTTTCTTCAGAGGAGTGTCAGAAATTTGTCCAATTTGAAGAGGCGATGAGCTTAAAGATGTTCCGCATTCTTATTTCGAGTGCCAAGTGCTCTCATTTGGTAGCCGATTAATTTTCATATTCGGCTGTCTTCGTATTTTTGATGAGTCGTCGAACCCTCCCTCCTCTGTCTTTCCTGATTACCCGTCACTCGATGTAACATACTTTAAACTTCATAGTGTAATTCGACATGCACTGCAAATTGCCAAAATTTTCAAGCGAAGCATGTGGATTGCGTACTTGAACGGTCGTTAATCGATAATTGCAATACTTTGGGCATTTAAGGTGATGGGCAAGTGAGGCAGTTTGATCCAGGTGCCGAGTGGCGACAACCGGCTGGAGATGTGAGTGCGAAAGTTGCATGACAGCTGGTGTCTTGCGCTTGTGATGCGTACAGAGATCGCAACGGCTGAAAATACACACAATTCGGGTCAGTGGTTTCGTAGAGTGGCCGATATGCCGAACCCGTTCGGCATGCTGCAGGATGTGCTCGCAGCCATCTTCTATCGTTATGCCCTTTATGTCTCCTCAAATCCACGACCGTTTATTGTTGTGCCTGTTCTCCTCACTTTTGCTCTCTCCCTCGGAGTATTCACCTTCACCGTACAGGTACTTTTTCATCAAAAAAGAATTTGTCATAATTGCATTGGAAATTTTGTTTTTTGTATTTATGTTGGCGCGTATCCTCGTTCGAGAAGATGCTGAATATGAGTATTCATTTATCGAAATTGATGGACAATCTTCATGAGAAATTCCTTTTTCACTTATTCAAATATTTTATCATTGTGATTCAACAATATCCGATGAAGCTGTGTGCATATCACATATTGCATTATAATACCCCCATATTTCCTCTTGATTAGGGGAGGATAAGAAGGACGAGGGAGACGAGGGAAGGGGGAATTACACTACTTTATAGACTTCAATAATTCATAAAGTTCACCGAGCTCATCGATACGGATGTTCTCTAGCATAGTAAAACTAGAAAACCTCATTGCTTTATCTCGATTAGCGAATAATTTTATCGATTATATTAGGTATCAAAAAATTCTAAAGAAAATAGAAATTATTATCTTTGCTATACTTCACCTGTAATCGATTTGCTAAATGAGTTACTCAATAGAGGAAATCGAATTTTACATAAAACGAAGCGTTTAATTCCCTTATTCTTTTTGCTTTTAATTTAATTCAAATTCTGATGTTTTAATGAGTATTTATTAGTGATGTAAAAATGAGTCTGATTCGATTAGTAGTACTTAATTTCCTAGAAGTATTTAATTCCTGCGGGTTGTTTGAATGGTACAAGTTGGACACATGCATTTCTTTTTAATGGTATTATCTCAATTTATGACATCGTTCTATGATCAAATCAGTCGACAAATGGAGCACAATTTGATTGTGCTCTATCTTCTGTTGTGATCAGAAATAGGTGAAGCGAACGATTCATTATTATTTTGCAGCCGAGTGAATGATTTGTGCTGAAAAAGGGGCGACACATAAGACACGTTTATTTTTTCAATGATATATTTATGAATGACTTATGTTTTTTCTTTTTTACTATTTCCAGTCCATCCGTTGTGAATTGTTTCCTAGCATTTTTATTTTCCGCGACTTTTTAGTGATCTGGATTTTAGTCTTCATCCTCCCTCGATGCTGTATGCCCCTCGAAAGGTTCGAAATGATGTAAGTACCGAGTTTGATAATTGAAATCGGCCAGTTCGTTGAATCTGGGACAAATTCAGTAGGATTTCTTGTTTTTATAATCATGACTGACCGGCGATTCACGTTTAAGCTTAACGAGGTTTTGAGTTTCTCACTTAAAATCTATGAACTTTTGAAAAGAAACACAGTCGATTATTGCATATCAACTGCTATTGCAATACGCTTCTGAGGCATTGTTTAAGAGTGAGATCAATTTGTTTTTAGAGACAAACACATTTCAGTGTAATAAAGCACCAGTACGATACGATAAATAGTATAATAAGTAGAGTGTAGCAAAGTAAAATACAGTAAAATAGTACTATAACAGGGAGAGTATGGTAAAGGCTGTATATTAGGCGGGGCATAAAAAAGAGTTGAAAATTATCGGAGGATGGCCTCAATAAAACTCTTCATTGAACCTATAAACTAATTTGTCAGTGTGTTCAGGATGATCTACGATTTCTTTATTCTCCTATCCATTCTCCTGCGAGATTCGAATACAGTATTCATCGTGCATTTTCTGGTGATTCAATTAATAGCACCTATATAGCAGTTGCCGTTGAACCTAACGATAATATCAACAATCTTCTCAGAAAGGTAAACGAATTTTCAGCAAATTTAATTACTATTACCTGCTGCTTGAGATGTATGATCTTTTATTAGAGCAGGCGGAAAAGTTTATTTGCAAAATTTATGCTAAATAAACTGTTGAAATGCTCAACTATAGTTTATAGAATCTAGTAGAGATTTAAAAATATTATGTTTAACGAGTTTGCTTTCTTCGATTCTATTATTGGCCTAATTTTAAGCGGAACTTTGAAATATATATATATATATATATATATATATATATATATATATATATATATATATATATATATATATATATATATATATATATATATATATATATGCAATTGCAAAATTGCAGTAAAATAATGTTACAATGTTATGGTAACGAATGCAATTTTTATTATGCGTTTTCCAGGTCATACATTAAAAGACTCAATTTCAGGAGATTTTTTCTGAGATTTTGGATTTGAATAATTTTATCCTCAATAATTTAACATTTATGCTGAATGGGCGCATATACAATTTCGGTACTGATATCTGCAGTCGTATTGCGCTTTGCCCACTCAGCAATACAATTGTGCAATTCTTTTTCGACGCGTTCTGGAATAAACAGGTTCACTTTTTCGAACTTTTTTACGCTCTGTTTAAAAGTTTGTTGAAACGTATCATACGGCTTGTCACTTCTAGACCAGTAGAAAATATGCTCGAAGCTGAGATGTGCTTGCTTTGTTCTGCACAAAATGTTCTACAGGGATATTTGAAAAACTATTTACACATCACCAGAAACGCTCGTCCAGAAAAAGGAAGGGAAAGGAATAGGTGGTAGTGCATGGGGGTGGGAGGGGGGGGGGGTAGAGTGGGGCGGAAGGGAGGAGCGTTATCGATCGCTGATGACAGCGCAACTCTCCTTCTCACCAATATTCACCGCAGTTATCTGTAATTTACTCATTAATGCTATAGGATGTGCAGCAATTGTTGAAAAAAAAAAGCGAATAACTTCAAATTTTTATTACTGATTTATAGCCTCTTGAAAATTTTATATCATTTGGAATGCAATGGTTTTTTTTGGCAAATTTTCCGCAGGAAAAAAGCAATTTCTCAATTGTTGTGGGGAAAATTTTCCAAAATCTTGTAAAAAAAAAAAAACATTGTCAACATTTTTATTTAGCCAACAATAATTTTGATAAAAAGAACGAATCAAAGGATTTTAGAACAAGTTTTCGACAAGCGTTAATTAAGCACTTATCTGAGAACAGGTTATATTAAATATCCGATTAGTGCCACCAGGCTGTTCTAAACTTGTTTTATAAATGCAAACGTTGAAAAAAAAATAAAACTTTTCTCGCCTAATATTGCAAGCTCCTTTCCTTATCTGTCGTCGTATGCAGTAATCATGCAACTATTTTAAAAAAAACCTTAAAATTCGGGAAGAAACGAGGAAACTCTCAAAAAGAAATTTGCCAGATCAAACTTTTTGGTGTACAGAAAACATATATATTATCATATGGAAAGTATAGATTTTCCCGAATTTTTTGCGAAATATTCTCTTCATAATATTTTAAAGACTTTTATCGAATTTGATAGGCAATTCATCCTATTAGAAACTCAATTTCATTTATATCTTCTGAGGGAATTTTATTATCAAGAGAAAATTTTATTATTTTATTTAAGTTACGTGATGATCCACGTGTACGACTCGAATATCCACTTTTATATTTTTTTGACAATAAATTCTTCTTACCGTTACATTTATATGGAGTGGAATTAGGCGGTGAAAAAGGTATCAAATCAATCGAAATGATACATTTGCACTATCCAATACCGGGCACTGAAAATGTAAGTTCATTTATGTTGATTTTTATGATATTTGTGATGATAATAAGCAAGACTTTTAAAAAAAACCGCTAGAAATGCCGATGAAATGCTCATATTTTTCGAAGATATTGCTATGAATTGTAAAAAATATGAAGAAATATTAATGCATCAAACAATGGCAATGATTAATGATAAGTGGTAATAAGTGTGAAGTTGCAATTTTCGTCATATTCTTGCAATTTAGATTGCTGAGTATATTTTCTTTGCGAATATATATTTTCGTATTTTGATATTCTTGCAACGAAAGAAGATAGGATAAGACGAATATTCCAGTTCTTATGTTTTTATAAAATGTTTCTAAAAACACAAATGCAATAGTGAATTTGTTAAAGAGCGATTGTTTATGCAAAAATTTTGATGTGCGAAGTGAAAGAAAGAAAACATAATGATAGAGAACCGGAATTATTGCAAATGAGAAGAAAAAGATCGGTTTGTGTAGACACTATGAAAAATAACGTGCGGGCATTGGAGAAGATAATAGAGATTTTTTTTTCAGTCCATCACATAAATGGGCTATGTTTGAATTTGAGATTGCAGCTTCCAAGCTTTAAATTTGATAAAAGCAAAAGAAACAAAAAAGTATCAACGAAAACTTTCTCATTTTTCTCAGGAAATTTCTCATTCATTGATACTACAATCAAATAATTGGATATTGCGGCCTTCTAGATTATGCTTTGATCTCATATGTTCACAGCCTTTCTAATCTCTTATATTTCTGGTGATAGTAGTGCAAATGAAATGCAAAGAAAAGTAAAATAGCTAGAAATATTATGAAATCTAATATTTGTTTCTACGACGTTGCTTCCGTTGAAGGAATCTGCAGAAAGTGTCGGTGATGCGTTGGAGATGGCATTAAGAGAATATTTGGCCAGCAATGATAATCGTCTGATAAAGACTTCAATGTTCAGCTTATCAATGCTAAAAAATGAGATGAACAAGAATGCGAGATATACATTTCCGTTCATCTCACTTACTATACTCCTTCTTGTTTCTTTCACTGTCTTCTCCTGGTGAGTGTATCAGGCAATTTTTCTGTAAAATGAGATTATTTTAGGTGTCAAAAAATCCTAGCCTATAACTTCAATAAATAACTTGTTCGGTAACTAAAACTACTTTCGAACCTATATATTTATACAATAATAATATATACGAAGTTCATTTTCGGCAAGTTGGAGTTCAAAATATTTGCATACAAAGCATGGAAATAAAAAAATGGAATAGGTGTTTGTAAGAGTATGTAAGCATGCTAGAGGACTTGAAAAATAATACACTTACCTAACCAGCAAGTTTTACAAGTGAAGAACCAGGAAAAAGAACATGCAAAACAATGGTTTCTTCTACAAGCTCATCTGAGCAGCGTTGTATATTTTCTCGTAAGCTTTGTTCATCGATGAGCCCACCATCCGGTAAATTTCCGCAGTCTCTTTTCATTTCTAATGCCAATAACCCTTTCAGAGTTGAAGGATCAGTGTTGAGTAGGTCATAAAAGATGCGCATTATCGAATTACCTAACTGTGGATTGAGAAGACCTCGAGCTGAAACGATCGGACCAAGAAGCAGACACATTTCTAGGCCTATAGGGATTCCATTATAAAGCAGTTTTGCATAGTGGATTTAATAGGTGTATGGCGACAATCTTGAAACAGTGGATGAAAATATTGTCAGTAGCAATCTCGATGTTATATTTCCTCAAATACTGATTACTCTCAGAGAAATATCCGTGGAGATTTTAGCGAATAGATACTTATGCAAAATTCAAAACAAATATACTTAAAGCAATTTTGAGGACAGCTGAACGCAAGAAGGGAAAGAAATTTCTGTCGAATTAGTGAGCGTGCTGGATTGGATATATTGTTGCGAGAAAATATAGGAATGCTTGTGCAAGCTTTGTTGAAAAGTCAAAAGGCAAAACATATTTGCAGCATTTTAACAGTTAGGAGTTTTTTTAAAAGTATTTATTGACAACCGTGCCATCACTGAAAGGATTTTAAAGAAACGATTCAGTTGAACTTAGGGGAGTCTAACAAAACGAGACATATCTTAACTTGCTAATGCAATGAGGAATTTATTGTATGTCTTTAGTGATAGATTTTGACATTTCAATGGTAATGTTCGTTTAATAAATGCTAACAATAGATTAACGGGGAATCAAGGTGGGCTTTTTTTTTTGTTATTGACAGTGTTTCTCGATAATTGCTTCTGAATAGAATTTATCATTTATAGTATGACAGGCGATTGGATAACGTCAAAACCACTCGAAGCGTTAATGGGTGTACTTTCATCGTCGTTTGCGATTATCAGTGGTGCTGGTTTAATGTTCCTACTTGGAGTTCCTTTTGTTAGTCAGGTGAATATTTTGTTGATTCGTATTAAATTTTTTTTTTTTGAAATAAGTTTTTGCAAAATTATATCAAAATAGAAATCCCACTCTTTTTTTTTCATATTTATTCATTAAGCATGTAAATGGGCGATTGATTGTGAACTCATTAGCATTTGATCATCGGAAGATACGCCGGATCAGGAAAACCGGATAATGCAGTATTGAAGCGTTGCACAGGGCGTTAACTTGCAGGTTACTGTAATGCCATTCCTCGCATTGGCAATTGGAGTGGACGATACGTATGTGATGTTGGGTGCATGGCAAGACACGAAGAGAAGTCTACCACCTTCGAAGAGAATGGGTCTAACACTCGAGGAAGCTGGCAGGTTCTAATAGAAAATTCGTCTTTTTTGCTCAATCGCAACGCCTCCCCTACTTTCTTAGCAAGACAGTCATGACATAGAAGTCTGACTTAAGACAGAGCCATGCGATTAAGAAAGCATCATGAATGCGTCTATTCGTTGGTGACATCTTTGCAACATTAGAAATGTTTGAAATGTTTTGAAAGTCGAAGAAAATGGGGCGACCTAAGAGGAGCTGGCTATTTCTTCAGTGGTCAAAATATGTGTTCAGCGGATGCTAGAGATTTTCCGAGTAAGCACCCTCGATTATGCTTGGTTATTAGCGCAACAATAATATCTCTGCACCAAAAAATGTTGATAAAATCTGTGTTGCTACAATTTCGTTAAACCTAAAATAAATAATTTATGGAGATTTTAGATTTACTTCAATTGATTAAATATTTTTTTTTAGTGCGATAACCGTAACGTCTATAACATCAATGTTATCATTCGGTATTGGTGCATTCAGTACAACGCCAGCAATTTCGATATTTTGTCGTTTTATTGCTGTTGCGATTATGTTCGATTGGTTCTATCAGGTTAATCCATATATTCTTCTTCAAAATTCTTTGCATTTTTTTCGGACTTGATTAAATATTTGCATATAATTTTAGCAGTAACAACAACCTATATTTTGGTATCATCTCCGGTTTTTTTTTTTGCGCCAGTCATGCCCGTTAGCGCGAATTTACATCTTGCTAGAGCTGCTCACATCGGGAAAAAAATTTGCATTCTTTTGGAGAGTTGGATTTTCGTATGTTGCTGAGCCGATTGAAAAATCCTCATATTAGCGCAAAGTAGTTATATAATCCTTTATGAATATTCATGCGTGCAAAGTGGTGACAAACTAATATGATTGCCTTAAAATTTTTGAGAAAATTTCGTCTTCTTTATGTGGAAATGCCTCACTTTTACTATGTCTAAGCACAATCGGATACTTATATAACATACATACTTCTTTAGGTACCCTAGCACTTCTGCTTTGCATAATTCGAATAATTTAAAGTGCCAAAAGATTTCTCGAAGTATATATAGATCTATAAAACATAAAAATAAAATATATGGGCCCCATTTTGCATAGTTTATTTCTTTCTTAACAACATCGATTTGTGAGATCGATGGGATTCAGAAACACATAGTGCGATTATTGTATTAGCTAAATTGGCTAATTGCTTTTAAAATATAAAAAAGACTTGCATAACGATCGCTTATTTTATGTGGAATGGCTTTGATGAATTTTTGGGATTTATCAGCAATATGCTTAAGAAGTAAAATCGTACGAAATCACCGAAATATTCAATCGCTGTTTTTGCTTCATAAATATAAAAATGTTGACCATAACTATAATTGACCAAGCATTGTGTTCATAATCATGTTTCTTTTAAAGGTAACATTTTTCGCGGCAGTGATGGCACTTGGAGGCAAACGCGAGGCGGCTGGCTACCACTGTATCCTTGTTTGGAAGAAAATGCCTGAAGAGCAAATTCAAGAGGTCATATTATATTATCCTTGCTAAATAGTTTTGAAAATCGGAGTTCATTTAGAGCACTATCTCTTAAATATTGAAAAGGCACATCCATCTCATGTTTCAATGTGTCTTTTACGTGCAGTATATCAATAAAATCCTTGCCAGTCATAAACAGTTATATGAGAATCCTGCAAAAAATAATTTTCCTGGTTGCTTAGCATTTGTTTGCAAATCAGATTGAAATCACCTCGTATATTTCTATTTGAATTCAACTGTTTTGTTTATTATATAGCTGCAAATTTTTTTAAAAACCATGCTCACACAAAGAAGTCGTGCAATGCAATTAATCGATAAATAGGTGATAAGTAACAAGGGAGAGGTAATTAATCGATAAAGGTGAAAGTACCTTTTGAATGATTTATTGCTGTTTAACTTTTTTTGGGGGTTTCAGATATGTTAATTTCCGCGAATGCTCTATTCTTTTTGATAACGTAGACCTACAACAATTTTAATAGGCAAAGCATTTTTTCAATATTGAGTAGAATGGACATTACTCAAAGATTGTTGCCTACTACATCAAGAGCAATTATATAATAATGAAGAAAAGAAATCTCTTTTCTTGGGGAGATGGGGGAGTGAAGGAGGAATTTGTTGAAAATTTTCACATTTATTTATAAATGTATTTATAGGCAAAGAGAACGAATTTTGTTTCGCCAACGCATAATCTTTTCGGCAATTATATTGCACCATTCTTATGTCATCGTTTCACACGAATAAGTTTAATTGGCGTCTATGCATTGTATATTTTTGGAGCATTTTATGGATGTTCACTACTTACGCCAAATTTAACACCAAGTCGTCTATTGGTGGATGATTCACCTCTCACACATTATCTGAAACTTGCGGAGTCGAAAATATGGTCGGAAGGAGTTATTGGACGCGTCTACGTTAATAACGCACCTGATTTCAGCGCGGATCCGAAGCAGGTTCGAATGTTTTCTTTCTGCTTAATTGACAGCCGTTCACTAGAGACGTCCTACCTGTTATTTACTGCTGTAGCTTTATTATTGACTAGTTCTTCTGATAAGAAAAACTGTTAATTTTAACTTCCAGGTGTTATTCATAGAGGTTGCTTACATGAGTGAGGAAACCATATTTCTTTGACAGAGGAAACGGGATCATTTATATGTTGAAGTGTTCGTCCCTAGAATCCTTGACTTTTCAATCGTATAGAATACCACATTACTGTAATTCTGATGTCATTTGATTTCAGTACAGGATGAGGGTTCATCCGGACGTGTTTTTGCTTGCTTCAGAACCGTAATGAAAAGTAAAATATATTGAGCTATTGAATACAATTTAGTGATATGCACACATTAGAGTCACGAAAGGAAGTTTCTTAAGCCAATTGACCAATTGTAGTCAAAGACACTATCTGGTAGATAATACAAGTATATCAAATAGCTCAATGTTAGGTATACTACGGTATTTGATAATGCGTTATAATTGACGTCTTGCAGATAGATGTTGTGTTAAAAATGGTCGAAGAACTTGAAGGAACACCATTCTCAATCGGTATCAATTCTACACAATTATGGTTGAGGGATTTCTTAAATTATCGTCAATTCTTCGATAGTAACGATGAGCAATTCTATGAAACTTTGCAATCGTTTCTTAAAGTTTCATTCAATTCACATTGGAATTCATATCTTCAATGGGACAATCATCCCACAAAGGTTATTTACTTATTCGTTTTTTTCTAATATTTTATGAGTGAGCAAAATTATATTTTCGTTTGTAGAAGTGTATATTTCAGCGGTCGTATAGGATTATAAATTTTCAACAATATTTTTTCGTCACCTTTTTTGTTAGTTCATTAATCGTTGAATGACTTTTGAAAACGCATATCGTGTTATTTATCTCATTTGGCGCGTTTTCCCATTAATAAGCTTTCATATAAAACTTTTCACTGATATTATGATTACATTTTAAAGGTTGGTAAAAAATATGTGAAACGATTTTTTTTCTCGACGGCATTTAAAATCAAGGATTGGAATGTACGTACAGCATTACTCTTACAATGGCGTAATATTACACGACGTTATCCACAATTCGAGGCACTCGTCTTTGATGAGAATAACTTCTATTCAGATCAGGTTTCAATTATTTATTGTGAAATTAATAAAAATTACGCGTGTAAAAATACTGAAAACACTTGATTAATAAATATACCAATGGCTTTATATACCAATATACCAATATACCAATTTTTTTACCAATATACCAAGCAATTTTTTATACCAATATACCAATAATATACCAATATACCAATATACCAAGCAATTAAATATACCAATATACCAAGCAACGCTAATTTTTATTTCGCTTATTTTAAAGCGAATAATAGAATCCGTAGTTCTTTTTCGAAAATATTGTTGAAAATTTAAAGAGATTTCTTGATTTCTTAAGTAAGAGTTGCTTTTTGGAAAATTTAAGAGATATTTCAATATAATGATTAAGAGATGCATATTCATCTCGATGACGTCATCGTTATAAATTTTAGATGTTGGAGTTACAATCCACAACACTTTCATCACTTGGAACGGCAATCATAGCAATGATTGTTGTTTGTATTTTATTCATTGGTGATAGTGCAATTGTATTTTGGGTTGTTTTCACGATGATTTCAATGGATATTGGAATTGCTGGATTTCTCTCACTATGGGGTGCCGATCTTGATCCAACGACTGTCGTCAATATTCTGGTTATACCTTTTAATTGTTATACGAACGCTTCTTCGTTCATTATGCATCACATTTCCGTTTGATTGCTTAACAGATGTTTGGGAGAGCTTATGATTCGTGGGATCAGGCCACAATAGGGAATGTTCTGGACGTAGGTATGATCTAAATCGCAGTTATTTCCTGAATTCAAATCAGGTATGCTATATCACCTGAGGTCACTTCGACTAGGCATGGTCCGCACCGCTCTTTTGCAGTTCCGCACGATATACCCTTTGAGCTTTGCGCTAAAGAACATGTACCTTTTATACTATATAGCGGGTTTTACCGCTGTATATTTTTGAATTTTTTTTTGTCATAAATTCAAATACATACTTAAGACACACGAGAATATTTTAAGATTCAGTCATTTAACGAAAAATTTGCGCTCTTCGCTTTTACTTTCCAATTCATGTAAAGAATAAACGCAAACAATGTGTTGTATGCTGAAAAAAAATCTACATGCTTCCACATTATCCTGCGATTCTCCAAAATGAGCGAAATTTAGCAACATCCTACAGAATTTTTGTGCTTAAACTATGTGTAATTGTAGTTGTCCAAAGTTGACGTGAATATTGGCGATGAAGTTATGTTTAAATATCTAACCAATAACTTTGATAGCGGCCTGTGTTAACGCCATGCCATGGCGGAGGCCGTGCAGTATGTTCCGCCGAAACTAAGCTTTTGAAAATCGATCCCTCCTAAGCACAGAAACCTGAACATCAATGAAATCACTGCCGAAACAAATGTTATCGGACCAGGTGAAACAGTAAAGCGCTTAGCAATCTTCTAACGCAAAGTGTATCGATCTTTCTTCTGTGGTTTGCTTCGATAGTCATTGACCGAGAACCAAATCGAATCGGAATTTCGATGCAGTGTTGGCCCAAAATTGTGAGAGAGCAAGCTGTAGGTTGTTTTTTTTTCTCCATCATTGACGAGTTTCAGATGAGTATTGGTTTATGCATCGACTTTGCCACCCACGTTGGGTATCGTATCTATCGAAGTGAATGCACAGATCCAGACGAACGAATCAGTGACGCACTTGGTGCGATCGGTTGGCCCGTTGTGCAGGGTGGAGTGTCGACTTTCCTCGCTATCATCGTAATGATGCTTGTTCCGTCACATGTGGTGCGGATGTTTGCACGAACTTCGATTCTTGTTGTACTCACTGGTCTCTTTCATGGCGTTATCATATTGCCTGTTATTATACGCTCGTTTGCCTCAAATCCTGCAGAAGGTATGAAAGCGATTCGCTGAATCTCTAAAAAGTTTCGTTGAACATAACGATTCGGACCAAAATTGAAGCTGCTCTTGAAGCGCAAACAATGAGGCGTTCTCGTTACTTTGCTTATGTGGGAGAGAGCATTTTTATGTGACTGAGATTTTCAAGTAAAAAACAGTGATGGTCATTCCAGTCCACATCGATTTCGTAGTGGTGCTTCATGAGGGAGTTCTTTGGGCTGTGTTTTCTTCCATGTTGAGATTCTGGCTGATGTCAAGGTTTTTGTTGATCACCTCAAAATTTATCGACGATTGCATAATTCTGTTCTACGATTTCCATAATGCGTAAAAGGATCTTGATGCATCTGTCAAATAATAGAAATTATAGCTGTCAGTTATTTCTTACAAAAATGTCACGGGATCCATATTTCAATTTCCGGCGTGGACGTTTTCTCGGACTAAGAGGTAAAGTTCTTTATTATATTGGCGATGTTCGTGACCGCAACATTCCAATCAACTATGAACTCCGCCAGAGGTTGCACTGTTCCACAGCTGCTAAGAAGTCGTTGAAAACAGCGAGTTGCATTCTCCATGTTTTATGGTATAGGTATAGTAAGCTTTATGGAAGGGCGCTCGTCACTCATTGCCGGCCCATTCTCAAATATTGTGCCCCTAAAAGGTCTCCTTATTCGGTTTCTGATGTCAGATTGTTAGGGAATAACCACAAGCGCTTCACCTATACTCCTTTTTGCAAAACTTACCGTGATTCGTACCAACAAGCTTACACCACCAAGCTTAAAATCTTTAACTTGAAATCTTTAGAATATCACAGGTACAAGTTTAACTTTAATTTAGCTTAATTCTTTGTTGCAAAATTGTATGCGACTTTTTCGACATCCACCTATCAGAAATGTTTCGGTTTGTTCTTCTCATCTTTGATGTGGGCATCGGTTTCGTCTCATTGAAAAAAAAACGTTGCGATTCTGCGCACTTTTCAATTTCATGTTTTGCAAGTCTAGAATCTACTTCCTAGCAATGTCGTTATAATGTGCTCACCCTTTCAACATTTAAACTGCGATTGAGTTGTTTCGATCTGCACATTGCTGTTGCTGTTTATCTCTTGGATTTTCTATTCGTCCAATAGTTTTGAGAACGTTTTGCTCCACTTTGCGGTTCATACTTACATATTTTTGTGTTTCCCACTTTGGAACGTTGAAATAAATAAATAAATAAATAAGAGGAGTATTGCAACAGTGATCAATTCTATTTGTTAATTCAAACGATCACTGACGCTATTTTAAACTGATAAGCCATAGAACTATGCAATATTTTACGGTAATGATTCTTTTCGCGTAGTAAAGAAACTGCGTCATTGTTCTGTATTTTACGATAACGCAAGACATATACTCCTCATTCAAAGAAGCCCTATCGATTATATCACTAGGAAATATTTTTTTGTGATCGTAAACAATAAAACTGGTTAAGCGTGCTCATAATATTCATAGGCAAGAAATTGTCGTGATTTATATGGCATTAAAATATGAGACGGGCTAATAGTGATGTAGTGATTTTGACGTAATTTGACGTTTACATATAGGTTTTTAGCATAAAGTACTGCTTTGAGTTGTTAGTGGGAGAGAGTGAAAACGAACAAATGCTAAAATTTATTGAAGAACGATATCGCCATATTACTTTAGAATATAGTATTGTCGATTTTGATGCGCCTTTAGAAGTGCCTATGGCGATATGGCTATTGCACCTGTATGTCTGTGCTTGTCTGTTTATTTGCCAGTTTCTTTGTGCGAGCGAAAATGCTAGAATCAGCCGTCTCTGTAGTTAGAACTTAAACCTACAGTTGTCTGTGAAGCTCACTTTCGTTCTATTTGCGACCTGATGGTTTAGAGGCATTTGAGTGCAAATCAGATTGTTTTGCATTGGTAGCTGCGCGGTCGGTTGCAAATAAGCTCCGACTAGACTTGTTGGCTCCTATCAACTGAACCATCCAGCCCAGCGCTCTAATCGGGGACGAGGGTGGCGGAATAGATCCTGAGTCGCATAAGAGGAACAACGGTGAATCGTCGCGTCATCATCCGACGGGCAGGAGGCGAGCTTACACACTAATTTTGACCTGCAAGAAGTAACTTCCATCTGCAATGGGATGGAGCGGCTCTCTAAAAAGTCCGATGAACCAATCGGATAAGAGAAACATTAAATCGGGACAAGTGGAAGCGATATGAAGGGACGTTTGTTTGTAACGAATGCCTTACAAATTAAAACAGAGTGAATGTTAGCATTCGAGAGCCCTTTCCACAAGCAGCAGATTTGAGCAGTGAAGAGTCTCAATAATGCAGCCAATAGGCTCCCACTTGTGTGTTGTATTCTGTCGAAACCCGCACACTGATGAATCAGTTGTCCAAACAAAGTGGAAATATGCAAATGCATCTGACAAAGTTGCCCCAGCATCACGAGGTATCGAACCCTTGGCATCCAATCTCACATTCCGACACGTCAGTCACTTGCTCATCTGTTCTACTGACATTCCCACATTTTATCTGAAGTTTGCCCTACCCGTTGAATATACCGTTGACTGATTCCTCGACATGTGCATAACAACGTTCTAGCTCGTGTTGCGCGTATCGTTGCATACGTTCGCCTTTACGCACTGTCACGTGCATTTGCATAAAGTGTTCTAATATTAAGCGTTTTGTTGGAATTATATGTATTTCGTTTTTCTCGGGGATAACTCAATCACCACTATAAGGTTTCGAGAAAAATGTCGCGAAACTAGAAGCTTATTAGTTGAATGGAAGTAATTCCACAACTATGATTCATTAGCTTTGTGTTTTAGACTCCTTATTGTTATTCAGACTGACTATACTTGAAAAGGTTCATCGATTCATATACGGTCTATAGAAGTGAATTTTGAAAAAAAAAATCCTACGCTTACAGAGAGCGCTCAAAACTCGTCCAATAAGTTGACAAAAGTTCATTCGTCGACATGGACTCGCATTCAAGTACGAATAGTTTGCATAGTTATCAGCGATTGTTAGCGTCTTTTTGAGATCAGTTTTTTATATATATATATATATATATATATATATATATATATATATATATATATATATATATATATATATATATATATATATATATATATATATATATATATATATATATATATATATATATATATACTTAAAAAAATCTCCGCAGAGTATGCACATATTTATTGCGGCGATGCGTTTGAAGCTGTCTATTTGCCTGCATGAATTTATACCAGCATTTCTGGAGTTTTTTTGCTGCATATGTAGGCATCTTTTTCATGGAGTGGTCGTCGCTTGGTAGGTGAATTCGAAAGCGAACTATCGAACGTATTCTTATTGTTGCTAAGCTTAACTTAGAAAATATGAATTTGATTAGGCATATAGAGTGCCCTTATCACCATATCCTTAACTGATTACAGCAGCTTATGCGGGCACCAGTGAATTGTTTGCTTATCTTTGATTTTATTCTGGCATAAAATCCTCATATTAACGTCATATATTAACGACGTTCGTGTTGGTGCACCTCCGTGCTCTGATGGCCTTCTGGCAATTGTTATTGACCTGTTCTTAATGTTCTTCACCGTTAGCGCCACTAACATAAGCTTTTTTTTGGTGAATTCGATTTACATAGTGGCAGTTTTGGAGTATTTGCATGGGGCCGTTGCGGTTATCAACCCCTAGCGTAAACTTCATCCGCCTGAATAACTGCATAACGGAATTGAGGATCTCATTGCTAGTTTATTTCTCTTATTCAAATCACTCATTTTTAGTTTCAATAAAAGAAAACACTTTAAGACCGTCAAATAGCTGCGGACTTTATTAAACGTTAACGTATATCTTTTAAAATAAATAGGAATAAGAATGAAATAATTTAAGTCAATTTTAACAGGAGATTAGAAATTATAAACATGAAATGTTGTGGTTGTTCTCAGATCGTGGAATGAAAGCAGCACTTCGGGGATTATCCCACAAAAGAAGTTCCACAAATAAACTTGGAAGAAACCGCATTTCTATGATTCATACTGAGGACAGGTATTTAAATTTGATCCCTTGAGCATTTAATCACCATTGAATAACACTTTTTTTTCAGTTTATTAAAAGGATGACCTATTATGATCTATTATGATCTAGTATTATCTCAATTCGATCATAATATATGTATCAATCAATATGATCTGAAATAAATTGTATAGATCACAGTGTGATTGTTATCCGCGAGTTGTTCTCTAAAGAAAACACCACAAAGACCTCTATTCTGATAGTCTTTCGTTTGTTGTGCGGTTGTGTTTCGCAGCTGTTCTTGCGTTTTCAATTTTCGTTCTTTTAATGAGAAGTATTAGAAATAAGGTTATTTCTTTCTCAAATTTCTAAACAAATTACTATTACTATTACTATTACTATTACTATCATGTATGTTCACGAAAACATCCGCAGGAATGATGTCAAAAATTAGAGGCGCATAAATTTGAATTATGTAATATGTGAAGTTCTAGGAAAATCGACATGCATAGAATTTAAAAATTTTACAATTAATACGCAAAGATAGTAAAAAAAAAGACATTAACCAAAGTCCACATTATACCTTCATTTGAGGTCAGTATTTACCTAGTTATCAAGCAGCGTAAATATTTCGACTGTAGTCTCGAACAGTAAGGATACCAGTGTTATTGTTTACCTTGACTAATAAAACGCATCAGATACTGCGTTCGATTCAAAATTTTCGATCATTTTCTACAGTCGAATGGTTCGTGGTAGTTATTATTTCTTCAAGTGGGGTGATTCATCTCCAGACGAATCAAGTTAATTCCAGTTCATCAAATTCCGTGCTAGCATGATTTCTTTTTATCTCTTTATGATTAGGTTGTTAAGAGTGCCTATCGTTGCTATATACTATTACCTGCTAATGGCGGCGAACTATTTATGTCACATCTTCAGAAATGAATTATAGTCCATTTGTTCAACTAGACGACTATAACAGGATGGAACTCAGTTTGTTCGTATGAAAATATAGCATATACTATGCACACACAGAGTCAAAGTTCACCAAAATTCTCTCTGAAAGACGATAGTTGTAGTGAAATAACCGTTCAAGAGGTCGAAAAAAAGGGTTCATTACACAGCTTCCCATTTATCACATCTAGCCAAAAGCGCACGTATTTATCGATAATCACGGTTCGGGTCATAACTGCGGATGCTCTTTTTCAGACCTTTGAATTATTATTGATTTATTGTATGCTTTATTTAATTCTGTTAAAATTGTTCGGCAAGCGAATATGATCAAACTTTGATATTTCGATGCTGTAAAAGTTGAAACAGCGCATTTCTCATTAAATCTAACTTCTAGATTAGTCTTCGTAGTGAAGATTAAAAAATTTTTTGAATCCAGTGAAAAATATGACCTTAATACTCGTTCACAGAAATGAACAAGTTCATTTCCGGGTGGATATTGTCTCGACTGGATGTTGACATTGTACTTTCATTATAACATGATTTATGGGTATGTATATATATATATGGATTTTTCTGGAATTTTTCAGGCGTTTTCATTGAATAAAATTTCTCTAAATGAACACTATGAACTGTCTCCTGAGGGGAATTTTCCTTGCTTTGAAATTACTATCACAGTGAAGTTGCTTTTTCTATTGTCGGTTGCAAATTTTTGTTTGATTAATAAATTCGTCAGTGTTAGTTGACATCATTTTGATGATGATTCTTCTCAGAGTGCATTTGAAACTTATCCGAACAACGTTGTTTTTTTTTTTTTTCATATATTCTGTAGCTTTATAAGTGATCATGTTATTGTTTGTTTTCTATTATGTTTGAGATGGTGAATCATGTTTTTTTTAAAGCTTTTATTTATTCCTTCCCAATATATTTCATTAAATATTGTACGAATTATTTATTCATCTTCTATTATTTCAACTACATATAATCATGTACGTTCTAAATAATGTTGTATAAAACTTTCTTTCTAAACTTGTCAAGCTTATTCTAACGTCTTGTGATAGCGCATCTAATCAAGAAATATCGTTCGTTTGCCATATTTTCGTTGAAGAAATTGCAATCCATGCAATCATTTTAGAAAACTGTACCAATAGGATTTTAGCTTCTTTCACATTCTCATCTATTTATGAATCATTTGATGATAAAATAGTGAGTGATGAGAATATGTTTTAAATTTGTCCGCTTCTCATATTTAATCTTCCTGAATCCTCAACGAAAGTTTTATTGAAGAAATATTGTAATTTTTTTTTTTGAAATTTTCACAGGTAATTCCTAATTAATCTATAAGGTAGTTATTGTTAAATGTAATAAAGTTCATTGATGCAATATATATCATCACGAATAGGATCGATACATATCGATTTATTAATATTTAATCAATTGAAAAAGATTTGTACAAAAGCACATCTTTGCACCTTGCTATAATCTTGAGATCAATTGGTCGTATTAAGATCTTAAGATTAATTAACAACTTGTTGGCTTCAACATATCAGTTCACCATACAAATATCTCCTCTATGAAATAATATCTTCATTAAGACATTATTTCTCTTTCATTCATTTTCCATATTTTTCTCTTGAACAACTCATTTGGCGCACATAAATATTAGAGAGAGAAATCTTCTTAATTAATCATATTACTTGAAGAAGTCGAAGAAGTTCCTTCCGATCCTTGTAGAATCCACCTAGAATGCTTCTCATCGGGGAAGATCATTCCTCACGTTCATGGCTGATCTTTCAATCGCGTTTTATATATGTTGTTGACGTGTGAGGCGTACCATAAATTCGCAAAATTTTTAGGACTTTTTGAAAAAAAAATGACCACGCAAATTATCGAAAAAACGCCACACATAGGCATTACATCTGTGCATATATGCGTTCCTGTGTGCATAGATGTGCATATGTGCGCGAGTGTATGTGCGTGTTGGTACATATGTATGCGCCACAATGCTTGCGCTCAATGTTTTATAGGTGTGTTTGTGCGTGTGTGCACACGGTGTGTCTGTGTGCACGTACCGCATACCTGTGCATAAATGTGCATGCATATGCATATGCATGCCTGTACACGTATGTATATTTGTATAGGTGCGCAATTCTACGTGTGGATGCACGCATATGTTCGCATGTGCGCGCCGTTATATGCGCACTTGCTTGTGCGTATGTGTGTATGTGTATGTCTGCCTGTGTGCGTCTATGTGTGTCTGCCTTCCTTATGCCTTTTCTTCATCGACCATACACACTATGACATTCGCCTCCAATTTCTTCACTGTTGATGATATTTTACTATTGATAGGTACTCGTATCAGTATAAATTACAAATTAATTCAAATCTGTGGTTTGTCGTATCCGCCAGCAACGGAAACATTTATTTCAGTATTCGTATAGTTCATCGGTCATGTGAGGTGCATTTTGCATGGAATAAGGTGTGCTATCCAACAAACAAATCGACAGTCCATTTTTGATGAGTCTTTCGCCATTTTATGCATATTGTAGGTGCAAATGATTTAATATCTTATAACACTATGATGTGGTGGCATGTGTGAATGTTTGTGGGTGTGTATATATTCGTCGATGAAGCTTTGTATGTGAATATGCGCCATAGAATGACCCCTTGCATCAGCTATCCAGTCGATCCATGAACCTTTACAAGGAGTTATGAATGCTTGCATGCGCTTAAAAACTAGCATATTTTTCGGTCAGTGACAGTGAATTTTATAGCGGCTTGATTGCAATAAACAAATAATTTGCAAGAGCTTCGTGTCAGCGATCAATGTTACAGAAATAAAAAACCGATCAAATGCTGTGCATATTTTATTTGCTGATAAATTATAAAAAATGGTTCATTTAATGAGTGGAATTGCAAAGGCGTACCTGATTCTATCTTCCCTGATAAGCCATCTGCAGTTGATAAGGGACCAGGATATGTTGTCACCCGGATAACGGAAAACATTATACGGCTAGACACTGTTTTTTGTTTTGCTTTTTTCGTTTTTTTTTTTGCATATCTTGTTACATAGGATCACTAAATAAAACTATCCAGGTATTCAGTCTTCCTTTCACTGTCGACTATCGGAGTTTCGACTCATGGCAATAGCGCGTACTTCTCGACTTTCCATGTATTTAACTCGTAAGTTTTTCATCGAATATCATCACGCCTAAAATGACAATCCAAAATTTGATCTCATTTTTTATTGTTATATTATTTTTATTTGTTACTTATTTATTCCTTAATATTTTAGAAATGATTTTTCGATTTTTTGTGTTATAATATTCATCCGATGTTAAGTAAATGCGTATTGCAGAATTCCTTGTATTTTCTTCTCTTCGTTAGCATAGTTTAATTTCGCGATCCAATGAGGTGACTCGATGATATTTATCGATTGGCTTTACTTTATTCATTTTATTTAATCGATAAAGCATTCATTACAAATAAACGTCTTTTCATATCGCTTCCACTTCCATTCAGCTGAAATTTAAGGATGGCGTAAATTTGTGCACTGACTTATTTTAGCCCGATTCGAAATGTTAGTCTCTTATTTCTTGACTTATCGCTTCATGGTCTCTTTAATTCTTCGCGTAGTTAACTATGGAGTTTGATTTTCAGCAGGAAAGGAATTTTTCGTCAAGCGCATCTGCTCTGTGGAATCTAAAAGTTAGGTCTTACGATGTGTAAGAAAAGATGGGAAGTCCCAAAGTAGTAACGAAGTAAGAAGAATGCCGGTTAAGAAAAGAGATGCTTATCGACCACATCTCGAACTGAATCTTGCAGGTCCTCAGATCTTCATAAAATTCTTAAAGCGAAGCATTTCGAGCTTCAAACGGGCTTTGTTTTTGTAAGGCGAACTCGTAGGCACAATATGTCTAACTTCTAATTGGGCGATCGTCCGTTAGCGGTACCGAAATCGTCTTCAGGCACCTCCTAAAAGAATGTATTGGAGTATAAGGATGCTAGACATTGTGATCTGGAGTACTGAACCATAAGGAAGGGGGGTCATTTTAACTTCTTTGCGGAATCTATCTTAGAACTGTCCAGATCTCACAAACTTCTATCGTCAGGAGTACCCAAGTGCGAAGTGCCCCTAAATAATTTTATTACTTAGAGGTTTTTTAGTCGTCTCCACAATCGTATCAAATGTTTGATTCTAGAGGCGATTTCCGAAACGCATTGAACTACTGTGCAAAAAAAAAAAAAAAATACAATTGCATCCTGCTGCGTATACCTTCAACCTATTTTCCAAATTGGAGCATTTTCAGCTTTAAATTCATATCAGAATAAATATGGCTTCACCAATGAAAATTCTATGGATAATGCAATCACAAATAGGAAAAAAAAAGTGCACTGAAACAGGGAACAGTAAATTAACTATCGATCGCGGCTTGCAGAGACCGCCATGTTTGTGGGCTTTTTTTTTTCAAGCCATACTCAGTGATGTCTCAAATTGGCACCAATTTCGTTCAACTCTCTCCAAAGCTCTGAAAATATCGGCATCTATATTATTTCTGTTTTTTTTTTTGTGGTAGTTGATGCATTAGATTTTCTTCATTTTAAGAAGCATTTTCATGTAGGGCGCATGAAGTTTTTTTTTCTCATCCATTTTTTTTTTTTTTTTTTTTTTGCTTAAGCAGTATTATCTTTATTGAAATAATGATTGGAAAATAAATCTTTGCTTTCTTTTTCATTGTTTTTCAATTTTTTTTTTTATTAGCAAAAAATTTTTATCGATGCTATTAGAAAAGTCTTTGGGATGATTTTTCGATCTCCGAGCATTTTTTCTTTTTTTTTTTTGTTTCGTATAGTGATGATTTTTGCGTTTGTTGCTCCATCGAACTTCACGTCTTTGTTTTCGCCCATTGTTTACACTTTTGCACATACCGATTTTGTTTATGCAGAAATAATAGCGTTGAGTTTGCTATGTACGAGCAGTTGGACTCATCTCGCTATCACACATCTATCGTTTGTTTAGGAGATCGTTTTTTTTTTGTTGCTTTTCAATGCGTTCAGTAGAGGATTGCTTTATGACTAATTCGGATCCTCGACTTGATTACGCTAATAAAGATCCTGGACTTTTGTCTTCGGAAATTTGTTGAATGTCGAGATGCGATGCAGCTCAAACTTCTTTTTATTTTCATTCTTTTCGCTTATGCAGTGATAATGCTTCGCTCGAATTTGCTTGTATTTTCTCGCATTAAGAAACATATATAATAATATTCTTCCGCAAAGATTGCAAAATTTTTCGCCTTCTATTGGCACCGAAAGAACTTGTTTTTCACTTCTAAGGGTTTATTGATTTTCTGAACTTTTGAGGGCACATGTAATCCGGAAACGGAATTTTACAAAACCTCTCACAGTGTTAAAGGAGTATAGACTGAAGGTAGAGCTATGTTCCACTGGTACTTTCTTTTGCTTTCTAAACACAGCCGATGTTTTATCAAAAGCTTGATTCATGGAAGCGGTGAGTTTAAAGTGGAGCGAACATTTGTGACGTTTAAAGAGCGCGCTGCATATGAGAACACTTTTCTAATATATCTTAATACTCTTGTGCTAATAATAACTTATTGTTATATGCGATGAAAAGTAATAGGCCTTTTTATGAATGTGAAGCAAACAAAAAAAGGAGTAAGTCAGTCTCTAAAAGAAGCGAATGAGGCCTGAGCCTCAATTCTTAAACTAATGTTATCAGTCTGGTGGGATGTAGAATAGTAACTAGAGAGAAGCTACACAATCAGGACCGTAGTGTTTAGTCAGCAGCTGCATCTATTAAACGTTCTAAGTCATCGATATGCTGTAATCCTGCCTCCGTGAAAATACTTGGTTCATTTCGCATATCGATGGGAAATTTCTCCATATCGGCTGGAATAGCTTGATTGTATTTGCTCTGATTACCACCTTATCGGCTGCTAGAAGAATAACCTTAACGAATTTCACAAACAAACCGGATCAGTTTTGATGCAGTAAAATAAAATCACCGGAACGCCTTAAGCGTGGAACTGACAACCTGATAGAATACTGGGAAAATGTGGAGAGTAATAAAAAGTACGTATTTAATTGAATGTATGCTTTTTGAGTCTGTATAAATATTCGAGAAAATTAAAGAATATCATAGCCCATGTCCTCACTAAGTGATTTTGCGATGACTCTATGATGCAATAGCGTGATTCTTGTGCCATCTAGGGTATTACCATTAAAAGCGCTGAACACAGCTGAATTTTGAAAATTTCTCTACGGTTATCTTAAAACCCTCTCCACATCCATCTTTTTATGGGCGAAAATACCACAACCACTTATGCAAGTACCACGTCCATACGCTGATCGATCCTGGTTACATGAAATGGTCGACGAAGAGAATATGATCTTTTCCCTTACGAAGCGAAAGGAAGAGGCCATTTCAGCAGCGCGAATGTCATCACAAGTGGCAGATTGAAATTACATCAGATTAGTTCATCCATAGTAATTTCTTTATTTCTCATCGAGATATTCAACGGACGTGTTTTTTTTTTTAAACGAATGACCTTGATAACACCTGAAAAGGATGTCGAAATTTCTATCCACATGTTATGATCAATTGAATTAATAGAAAATGCACATATTTCATCGTGATGAGAATGATGCACAAATTGCAAAAATTTCATTGCAAAAAATGCTCTGTATTTATACAGAGCATTTTTTGCAATGTGTGTAAATTTCATTCTCAGAACCATAATAGACATTTCTAATAGACATATTCGATATATAGTGATTGCTATGCAAGTTTTAAAAAAAAGTAATTCAAGAAAACCGACGTGATCGTTTTCATATTGCTTCGATATTCCATTTTATGGCACTTTTTTATATCTTATACATAGTACTGTTTTCGTTGCCTTACATTTTCTGCTATAAATATTTTCTTATAGTAATAATAATAATTCAAATTTAATTCGATGAGATGTAAATAGTTTACAGAATTGAATTTCTTTATAGCGCCCTACTTGTGAAATCAATAGGGTATTTTATATTCAAACAAAAAAGAGAGCTGTATATTAAAAGCAAAAATAAAGCGTTGCGTACATTGATCATTGTTTATTAACGCATTTTTTGAAATTGTCGTCGAATGTGTGTGTGCCGCATCGTCCAATCGACGAACATTAATCAGCCGATATGCTTCTCGTTTCGTTTTGCTAGTTACAATTCGTCGGTTCGTTTAATTTTACTTATACATTTAATAACTCTTCTCCATCTCTCATTCGATCCTATTCCATCTGAAGTATCATCAATCTTCGTCGGATTCCATTCGATGAGAATGATGGATGAAGCAAAATCTGCAAAAATTTATAACCATATAGAGAAATATTTGAAAGCACAATGAAAGCTTAGGGATTCTCGAGTTGCAATGCTAGTCCTCTATCTCTCTTGTGGCCATATTCCTCTCATCTGTTTTTTTTTCCTCTCTGTTCGATTTATTTTGTTTGCTTGCTTTTCCCATTGGTATTTATTAGTATTAATAGTTAAGCTAACAGTCTATTTACTTAACTCTTTAGTAAAGGGGAGATATAGGCTTAATTTTCCATCTATTTATTTTTTCATTCCCACATGAAATATAAGCATATATTCATCACTATACACTTGTTTTCGTGCTGCACATAATCATGCTGAATTATCCATATAGTAGAGAATATAGCATATTCGGAACAGCAACTAATATCTCCATGTATGCTTTCTGAATCATTTGCAGTAAGCTCTTCGGCGCGAATAAATCCTCTTACGGTTCTGAGTGTGGCCAAAAAAATCTTTGCTATTCATATTTCTCGATTGGCGCATGACGACAATACGCTTTGTTTTCAAGGTAACTACTTATGTAGTGGTGAACAGGCCAATTTAAGGAAATGGACTTCTTATTACAATCGAATGCAACAAATGTTTTTTTTTGAATTTTCCTCAGAAAGCAATTTAATCGAAGCAAAAAATTTTTGACACCAAAAGAAAAGAACATTCACTTGAAGAACCGTTTACTGAAAAATTTTCCACCTAACTACACCACCCTTTTAGCTACACCTAGCTATACCATCCTTTTAGCTATTCCACCTAGCATGAGGCGATTTAGAAGGAATGCATCCTTTTGTGTCTCTATGGTCTTAGATATGCTGCTGTTAAAAAGAAAGTATCACAAAAAAGTTGACTATCTAATCTCTATCATCTTTGCATGAATGAATATTTCGTTTTTTTTGACCATCAACGTTTGTCGTTTCTTTTTTTCATCTCCTTCCTTCATCTTTTGGAACTTTATTGTCGCATTTTCCCATTCATGCAAGTATCTCGTTGTTTCATAGTCCAGTTTCTAACCATTTATCATCTGTTCCATACTTGTATCGTTACGATTTCCCGCAATAATTAAAAGAGCATCTGGTTTCATTATGACGATACCATTGCAATCATTTAAAGATGAATGTGTTCAATTATTTTTTTCGTAATGCTCGAATAATGCGTAGGATACATGCATCTTTATGGGTGAAATACAATGAAGCGAGAATGGTTTTTTTTTCAAGGTTCGATGTCGCATTTCTTCCATATCAGAGAAAACGTTGAATGTTCAAAAACATATAAATAATGAGGCGATTTAGAAGGAATGTTGCATAGATGGCATTTGCATGTTTATAAAAACAATTTCATCATCATTACTTAGGCATTTATGCAAAAATTTCGAGAAAAAAATCTTGTCCTAAGGAAATTCTATGGAAACTGGCATTTCCTTTGCGCAACGCATTGCAACATTTTTCTCGCACCCACTACACTCCACAATCGTAAGCTTCCAGTCTTCACTACGTAAAAGAGAAAATGTGTGTGGCATTTATTTTTACTTAGTTTTAATTACTTCAACTGCAAGAGTATGCCCTAACAGGTACTAGTTACTCGTCTAGAGCTATTCCGTACTTTTAATTATAATAATTACTCGAATGTAAATTTATCTGTCGTAAATAATAACTCATAGCAAAGTTGTTAGGAATATATTCTTTAAAGTAATCGTATACGACTGTTCGAATTCGAATCAATCTGATGCTGAAATTTTGAAATATAAAGTGGCGATGGTTTTTTTTTTTCGTCTCTTTCAATCGCTCGCTTTCTTTTACCGCTGTGATGAAATATGACTAATTATGAATTCAACATTAATATTGCTATGAATTCTTATTTTTTTATCTTTGATAATATTGTTTTTCTAATATAATTCTATCTCTAATTTATTTCGTTCTTCGAATCGATTTCGATACTCGTTTACGAATCATTTTCATTTTCAATTCAATTTTAGCGTATCGTTTGCTTGTGGAGTAGGGTGCACTCTTCTACTCTGCATTGAAGGGGAAAAAAGGTCACACATCTATCAAAAGGCCATTAAGGGCAATGATATCGTAGGATAAAAATGTTACTCATAGTAATAAAAAAAAAGCGCAATAATGCATTTGTATTTTTGAACGAATTCACTGCTCGAAAAATTATTGGGAAAAGGATTCGTTTCTTTTTTTTTTTTTGCTAAACCAATTGTAAAATACATCGGCATTGGTCGCTATATGCATGCAAATTTATTGACGTTTTATAATGCCTATAATTGTTTCTTAAATCGATGGTTGAGACTTGAATAATCGCACGAGAGTTCAACGTCCTCAGGTGTAATAATATACCTACCGAATTTCATCACTGATTATTGCTGGAAATTTTTGAACATATGAATAGACATAGGAATGCATTTATATATTTGAAAATTATTTTCGAAAACGCATAAAATATAAATTCAGCGGCTATCCTCGAGACGAAAAAGTAAGTCAAAGCGAAGCGAATGGCAACTTAAAACTGATAAGAAGCTAAATCCTTGGTTCTATATTTTCCGTTTATTTATAAAAACCTTAATGCCCTTTGCAATCATTGAGTGTAAAAATGAAATATGTCTTTTTCAATAGGAGTGTTTTTTACGTATCAACCACGTGGTATTGACACATGGCAATGAAAGATATAATAACTTTACTGACACATGGCAATGAAAGATATGATAACATGTTTTTTTGCTAGGTCTAACAATTTTTTTTCTTCACATTCCAACGATCTTAAGTTTGTTATTCAACTGCATAAAGTCATCGATGAGGAATTGAAACGTTTAGGAGACGCTATTGTCATTTTAGTGATACTATTCGGCGATCAGTCACCTCTTTCATTTTTTTTTTTTTTTTTTCCGCTTTGCATTAATCACGATGCCTGCAATACATAGGTAACTAGGGACATCTGTTCGCTTTAATTGCGAAATCCTCATAAACAGGTTCATTTCAACACCTCAATGATCTCTGCATCATATTCCATTTCGTTCGGTCACTCGCATAGAGGTTTCCTCTCTTTTCTTTTGTCTTTATAAAGGTAATTTAAAGCTGGCAATAAATTAACTTAGTGTGAAGGGGAAAAGGTGATTTTTTTTACAGGTGCGGCAGTTTACTCAGAAGCGAGCGGTTTTTGTTATCGAGTATGCAGTAAAACGTACACTTTCATTTTAGATTTCTTGTTATATTGGTGAACAACTTCTTCCAGGAATATTGGTGAAGAGCCATTAATCATCTTTCATTAAGGATATGCAGGTGTTACATAAATAAACGTGCAACAGGTTTATGCCGAAGTTCGCTAGTTCCGGGGACGTAGTAAGCAAAATATTTTAGTCTTATGCGAAGCTAAGTCTCATCAGAGAGTAAGTTTCACAATGAACGTAACCGTATGAACTGCTATTGGAATTACACTTGGAAGGCGTCAATGCAACAATATCGGCTATGAGAGAGACGGGCAATGTGGCACCAATTTTGAAAATTTTATTTGTACATCACTTATATGTAGTTGGTTTTTGATGGTATAGAGTCTACATTTCAAGAAGAGAGACAACTCACCTGGGTCAGGCTGGTAGCGTTAAATTTTTTCTTTTTTTGAGGAGAATTCATTAGTATTATAAAGGTAGATAAAACGGTAGTTTCAATGAATGAATAAAACTTGCTGAACATTTCTGAACTTATTGCAGAGCATTGTTGGTAAGCGTTGTGAAAATGATCGTTTATATACAAAGGGATTTTCTCCGATGCACGAATTTTGTATGAACCCACCAGCAACGCAACGAATTTCGTTTAATTCATATCTTTCAAGCATATTAAATAAGAGTTTAATGCCCTATCCAAATATCTTGATAATAAAACAAGAGATGAATACTCTATTGATCCTTCCAATAATTAATTTTTAATTATTTCCATTCTAAATTATTCTCACATAATAAATTGCGTTGAAACACCACGAGGCAATTGGCGAAAAAAAAAACGACAGATGGAGGCTTTAAAGTTTATATTGATCTTTCTGCTTGCTAGTTGCTGTATTGATCCTCATTATTTCTCTAAGCCACTTTTACCTTTTGTTTTGTTTACATTCGAGATTTGTTTCTCACATATCATCAAGCGTCAACGATGAAAACATGATTTGTGGTAGGCTATTGAGTAGGGATAAGGAAATTGCGATGTTTAATATTAAGCATCGAATTTCTGAGGAAAATACTTCCTCATGCTCTGGGAATTGGAATATGAAATCGATTAGCGTGAAAGATTCGACCTTATGAAGTAGTGTATAACCATTGTGGATTTAATATTCTATTTTATTTCCTCTTCTCATAATCCTTTCCTTTCCTCTCGTTTTTCCGGTTTCCAAACACAATGATTTGCATTCGTGTAAGGTGACGGTGTAAGGTGGTGCTAGGCTATTCCTTCTTAAACAAAACTCTTACGATTCCGTCTTTTTTTTTCTGCATCTCAACTTAGCGAACATAACGGACGGCACGGTATGGAGATTTTAAGTTAAGTGGATGCGTCAAAACTAAACAAACTCACCACTCTAATGATGTTTTCCGAGAAAGGCATTTTTCCGCACTTTTGTAGTGCCCTCTCTATTGGCAATCGAACCGTTCTCGTTAGTATTTACTGTTTTTGAAATTAATTCGAGGTATTTCTATAGGCTAATTTTGAATTTGGACAATTGGACAATTATGGGCCAATTTCCGATCAATAAAATTTGGCCGGATGAAAAGTTGAAACCTTGCGGCTGATCGCCGATAAAGTGAACAATGAATTATGTGGATCGAGGATGACTTTTACATCGTCTAATTATGAATTTTGGTCAAATTGTGATGTGGAAATTGGATAAATGGAGTGTGGAAAAGTGAAGGTATCACTATGCATTAGTGCATTCCATATATCAGTTAATAAATAAATTTCCATTCGAAGGAAATAACCTTATCGAGTGGTTTCTTTTGGAAAAGTAAACTTTCTGACTGTGCTTAATGTTGAAAAAAAAAAGAAAACTGCAAAGAGAGATTTCGATATTTCCCGCGGGTATTTTTCTTTCCCACTAAAGTGATATTTTTTAATGATTTTTTCCAATATATTTGGCGTTAAAGTTATCAGTTTTTTTTTTTTGCGAAATTTGTTTAGTGATAAGAAAACTTCTAAAAGTTTTGATAAGCTTTTTAAGTGTGTAATAAATTATCAATAGTTCAATCACTTCTACGAGATTTACCCATTGATAAATATTTAATTTGTGACATACTAAATAATTTATAATATGAATACGAAAACAATATTTAACTAACATCGGATAGCTCAAAATATGTGAACAAAATATTTGTTTGTACAATATCTCTATACACATCTCTTTGCTTGACCGATTGCCATTGCCAAAACTTATTTGTCATCGAAAGGCTATATTGCGGAGGCTATGCGATTCAACAGGGACTTCTGAGTGGTGCATTTTATTAAACATAATGGTCAAAGTTATCAGGACAGCTAAGTTATACACTTTAAGGGAAGTAATGATATTACTAGAAGTTTGAAGAATTTACAATATAACTTTGGTTGCAAGTTTAAGTTTATAACTATCTACGTTCGTTAATCATTTATTTGCATATCGAATTAGTATTTGACCGACTTTCTTAATTACTTCATCAAACGAATCGTTATATTCGATAACGTTTGATTAACTGATCGCCAACTTAATCGCTGAGCAATTAAATATATTTGCATATTTCATAAGGTGTCAATAGAATGGCCCTTCGGTTAATTGCCCTTTTGTTTTTGAAATTTTCCTAGCAGCTATCTTTTGTTTGTGCCCCGATGCATATTTGTGCATCTGTGTGCCTGCTCTGTAATTTCAGCTCAAGAACAATTGAAGCTAACGCTGTGAAATTTATTGAAATAACGCTAATATTGTTGGATATATTTCATGTTGAACCGTCAATTTTTGGAAATTTACATATTCATATATAAAAATTTCCATATTCAGCACAGGAATGGACTGCACATATTTTGCATCGATGGCGGAGCAGAAAAACGCAAATCTTTTATGCAAGATGAAAGTGTTGTTGCAAATGGGGGATTGAAAACTTGATATTATGATAGCTCTTTGATTATGTTGCGGCAGTGTTTTGAACGATGAGGAAATCAGCTAAATAGCTTTTGTACTACCGTAAGTCGCCAACTTATATGTAAAATGAGCTAGAAGAACGTAGAATTTTAATATTTTCGAATGGACTGAATTGTTGAATGAGTTAATACGATATGCGTTTTTATGCGATGCTCATCTTGCATATTGCTTACTGCATGCATTTGCATATTGTCGACGAACCGGTTTCACAGGTTTAAGCAATAGGATCTGCAGATTAATGACATCATTGTTTCAATGATTTGACCACCTAAAGAAATTGTCCGTGAAGATCTCGCTTTTATGCAACAAAACCAGCAAAAAAGAAAACCGATTTGATATGAAATGCATATAAATTTTTGAGTGCCTCATATGTTCTAACTCTTCAAAAATGGGGATTAGTTTAAACTATGGGATATGGTTCAAATTATATCATCGATTTTCTGTACATTTAGGTTAATCGGTTTTCGATATGAGGCCACCGGTGAGGTATTCAAGCATACACACACATAGATATGCGCGATCATGGCGCCGCCATAAAGCTCTGTTTTAGACTTCGGTGTTTTAACTGACCCTACTGACTACAGTGTGCGAATGGCCGATCCCTCTTCACCTCGTGCGCCCTCACACTCCCTCCCACCGTTTCCACTCTAAGAACTGGATTTTCCTGGTGGATATGCATTCCTTATTTGCTATAGTTTTCATTTCAAGTGCAAAATTTTTCAAATCATTGATTCAACCGAAAATTTCCAACATTAACTCTCTGCTATTAAATTGAGATTTTCATTTCATATCTGTCATAGCAATACAAATATTTTTAGTAATTCTCCAAACAATTATATTATAAGCGTTGATTTGCTTCATTTGCCGGAAGTTGAGAATTCCTCAGTCAAGATAGATATTTAAAAGAACGAAAACGATATATGCAAGAATTCCAGTGACAAAAAGAAAATGTATATGCTAATTTTTTTTTTAAATGTACATGCTAATTTTTTTTTGAAGAATAGGAGTGCTGACCTATGGGAAAGAAAGCAACCCATATCAGCAATTTGTTAGTGAAATTTCCTCTGTGAAGCGAAACGCTCAACGAGGCCATTGCATTGTTGCGTGATTTGCACTAACCATGAATAGAGATCATAATTGTTTGGGGCGTTGAGATGTATTGCTGTCAAACGAACTGATCCCTAATCATGGTTGGGAAATTTACTAGGGATCAACTTTTGCAGATGCTGTCGTTTATAGTAAATTTGACCTATTTTTTTTTAGTGAACACTCATGCAGTTGCTCTTATTTACCTTATTTGATCTTTCTACACATTTATCCACCAAGATCTAGCTAATCGATATCGTTGGTTCAATTAATGTTGACATGGGTACAGCAGTGGGGTGCTATATTTTTCGAGGAAAGGTTGAGAGTTGAAAGGATTCCACCTTTTTTTGGCATATTTTGTGATTTCATTGCTAAAAAATTTTTTCTTTCATATACGCTATTTTTTTCTCTATGGCAAGCTTCTTTCAAAATTTCTGTTTCATGTGTTTGGTTTTTAAATGTCATTTCATGAATAGAGCAACGTATATCGATGATTTCGTTATACTTGATATGTTTATATAAGTGAACGAGAGACTAAAATATGAGCATTATGGCTTATATGTCTATGGTGGTCGTTTCTTTTGCATCCCTTCCTCCCCCCCCCCCCTCCCCACTCTCCTGCTTGCGCTCCTCCCCTCTTCCTATTGTTGACTGACTCAGTGTTAGATTTTCTTTCCTGTTTGTGTAGGGGAATTTTTTCGTAATTGTGCATACGTGATCAAAATTTCCATATAGTAACTCAGGCAGTCATTTTTTAAACTCATCAGCTTTGAAAGCAAGCTATGTAAAGAAAGCGATATGGGTAAAATTGTTTAATCATTTGGCTACCTTGGAAGTAGGAACATTTACTGCGATGAAATGCATTTTTCTCACGTCATTTGTTCACCATCACTGTGCAATCAATATTGCAAATCAGCTGTTGGATATGATATGGTAACGAAATTTGGCTATGATTGTTATTAACCGTTTTATGTAAATGTATGTTTAAGTGTATTTCTATTTACTAATATTGCAAAGGTCATTATGCCTTATTCGTTAGGTGTCCGTAAATTCGTAGCTATAAGATAGTGATAGAATATTTTCGTTGATGAGAGACCTCCTCTATCGATGATTTCATAGTCATTTGCAGATTTCCTTGCTTCTCTTATAACTCCATATTTGGCCAACCGCTTCTATTAATGGACGGAGCTAAAATCACGTTGAGAATAATCCTGAATTATCATATAATCTTTTTTTTCCCATTTTTTTTTTCGCTGTAATGCGTCGACTTGATATAGAAACGCTTTCAATTTAGAAAAATCCTCAAGTCTTTATTTTTTTATTTTCTGAAGCTAATCAATCGTATGGAAATTCATAAAAATATTTAAGAAAAAAAAATTTGCAATCTGGGGATGTTAATTTTAGAGTACATGACGACAGAAAAAAAAAAACACCACTATGAATCAAGTGAGCCTTCTTCGCATCGAAACGCTCTTTTCCTACTCTCATTAGTTGTATAGCTTTCAAATGAAAACATTTCGATCAGTGGACGACTACCCCCAGAGGCATTATCGATGTATGTGCCAATAAAGTGTCCTTATTTGCACGTTCGTCCACTCATGTCTCTTTTTTCTCTCTGGGTCCACCCCCTCAAACAAGTAGCCTATTCGATATCCTTACAATTAGGTCTCACCTCTGTCGTTAACCAATTCACAATATTTTTTTTACCAGAGAAAAAAAATACCGTCCTGCGTGAGAATATTTCATATTCAGTTAGATCTTTTTTTTCGACGAGAAATTTTCATTTATGCAAATTTTCGACAATTTTCCTGACAGTTATATCTGAATGTTCGCAACTCTCGACGGTTATATCGTCATCATCGTCTTCAGCATCGATAGATGCGCTGAAAAGGATCTTATGCAAATGCCACATAGCATTTGCCAACCTGTGAAAATATATCTGTTTTTTTTCTTCGCTTTATAGCTGCTAATATTCGGAATTTTATTTCTTCTTAGGAGCACATTTTGCAATTTTGAGATGATTTCAATGGATATATATATATATATATATATATATATATATATATATATATATATATATATATATATATATATATATATATATATATATATATATATATATATATATATATATATATATATATATATATATATATATATATATATATATATATATATATATATATATATCGGACAGGTATATATATACCTGTCCAGTTCGCTTACCTGTCCACTAAGGTATGATGTATTGAGCTGTAGACGCTATCCAACGGAAAGAATATTCTCAACAGTTGATGTATATCGTTGACAGTTGACGGTGTGATGAGAGCCATTTTTGCTCTCTTTTTTTTTTCTGGCTCTCTGCTCTCTATAATCGGGCGTGGCACAAATTGACAACCGATCTATCCCTCTGCCTCTCGATGAGACAGCCTTGACGCATTCACCAAAAGCCAACAACAGCGTGCATCACTGTACCATTGCCACACAGACGGAAGTTTTCGACAAGCAAACTTAGGCGATCTAACAAACGGTGTTGTCTACCTTGTGGACATTATATCGTCCATTGGTGTTTTCTGCATCGGTTGCTTCATCGTAACGAATCGAAGATATTCCTCGCAAATATTCTACGCTAATTTTTGTGTTGCTAAAATTTCATTCAACATATAATAATCTCTTACCTGTGAAGGGAATAATATTCCGATTATTCATATTTGTTCTTTTTTCTTAAATTATTCATATCATTGCTAAATTATTCATTTATTCCTCATTTTAATTAAATCATTCCGACTAAATAATCTCTTTCCGGAGTCAATTAACTTTTCTCATTGAAATTATATTCTGAACAAGAAGGAAGACCTCTAGAAAAGCCGATCAAATATCTCGTCTCATTTTCTTATTATTGGAAGAAAAGACGAATATATTCTAACGAGTTGACTGCATGAAATTCGATTTTGTTGGATGCATTTTGCATCGAATAAATCTTCAACAAATGTCTTCTAGATTCGCCATCCGCATCATCCGTTTTCTGATCTAAAAAGTTCTTTATACGTATATAAATACGGTGAAACCTATCGACTCTACAAGGAGTTGTGGCGTTGAGTGTATTGAATTCACATCAGGCCTATCGCTTAAATTCCAGCTTTTTCCCGATTCTTTTCAATCGGGATTTTTCCTATCGAATCAGAAGATTTCCGCTGAAATTGCTATAACCGAAATAAACTACCTAATCGTTATTCGATCGGCGAACTGATATTTTAAAGTATTTCCGTTGCCGTCATCAGAAGATATTCACCTCGGATCGGTTGCTATCGCCAACTGAAGACACATTAAAGCAGTAATAAAATACTGTACCTGTTGATTTGCATTCGGTTATGTCTCCAACTCCACCACTCACATTTGCAACAATGCAGACGTCATTCTTTAGTCAAATTGGAATCGATAGTATGCCTTCATCGTTACATCGATTCGTACAATTTACCGCATCATGGTAAAATTTTCAGTTATAGCTTATTTATTTATTTATTCATTTATTTATTTATTTATTTTTATTCCAATCAACAGAGAAATATCTGCAAAAAAAAATGTCTGCATATCGCTTCCATATGCCCCAATCCAATAGTTCTCTGATCCTGTTGGTTTCTGCGGTCTTTTTTTAGAGAGTCACTCTATCTCATTGCGGGTCGACCTCTACGTCTTCTAGTCGGTCGACCGAAGGTTAAGAATTAGGCTCATCTCCTGCCCATCGGTTACTGACGAGTCAGCCCTCCTTTGCACCTCTTATGACTCTCGGAACTTATTCCGCCGCCCTCATCGCGTCGAGGGTTCTGGGCGGGTTGGCTGGGTTGAGCGCAGCCAACAGATCTGGCCGAAACTTACTAACCACCGACCGCGCAGTAACCAATCAAACCGATGAATACATTTCTGCATCAAAAATTGCAACATATTTCAAAGGCAAGGAATCCAAGTACAGCTCATACTTGAATAAATGATTATATCTTTAGGACAGTGGTGCGCTGAATAATCGTCGCGTTGTTTCCGGCGAATTTTAAGTAAAAAAATTTTTTTTTAGTTAGAGCCTGTTGTTTTCAGTAAATTTCAGTGAAAAATTCCTAAATTTAGAGTGTTATGAAGAAAAAAAAAACGCGCTTACCTAATTCACGGAGTATGGAGAATGGTAATATGAATCAACGAAGAATTGCACAAATCAGGAATGCAGTGCCAAAGAAATTTTTGCGAAAATTGCAACGTTTTTTTTCAAAAGAATGCAATCAAAATGATCTTATCTTCCTTTTTTGCATCACTACTTTCTCAAAAAAATATTAGATTCCGGAAGTTTTTATTGAATAACAATTTGAATCTATCTGACATTTTTTAAATTTTTTTTTTATTGTGGTGGAATTTTTCAATATTCTCGATGCATTTGAAAATGAGAAAACGAAAATCGAATATTTATTTATTTTCCACAAAAATCCTCTTAACCTTAATATCTATCAAATTTCATTTAGTGGAATAGTTTTTGCGATTTCTAAACATCCACTCTTCATTATTGAATATTTGTTTGAATTGAAATTCAATGAACGGCTAAATCGATGTGTTTGAACTATAATCTGAATAATATATAGATTTAGCAAAATTTATCTATTGAATCTTTTGCTTCAAATATTCCCCGGAATTGACGCTTTCGCTCTTCATTTGAAATAAATCCTTCCATAAATTATAACTTGCAAGAAAAATTTATTCCTTTTCCTTTGTATTATTTTTTGTGTCTTATTAAAGGAATTTTTGAGTATTTAAGTTTCCATATAAAATGCAAATTTTTAATTCAATAGAATTTTTTTTTTGCTACTTTTGTCGTTGAGATTTAATTTCAAATGTTTTTTCGAATAAACTTTAAAAAAAAGTTTTTTTTTCTTTTTTTTTCAAATCGAAATGCGAAAATATTTCAATTCGTATTGAAATGCGATTTTTTTTTTGAATGTTGGAATGATTGATCGAAATGCGGGCTTGGCGAATTTTTTTCATATACGTTTATTTTAACAAACTATTTTTTTTTTCGTTTCGGTCGATCTCTTCTCTAGTAGGCGGTCTACTAGTAAGGCATAAATTATGCTGTAGTACTGTAAAACATATTTTACTGGCGATATCAACTGTCAAGAGAGAGGACAGTTGATGTGCGGATGACATATGTCTACTGTAAAATCGTATGATATGAATTAGAACTGCTTGGAAATGCACTAAATTTTGCTTTTGGAATGATAGATAGATGATAAGAATTGATAATGTCGATGCTTTGATCTGTTGTTGATAATAGAAAATAAAGTAGTGATGACGAATGGGGAATATCGCCTCGTTGATTGGTTCAGCGGCTGCTATCTCCTGATATATGACAATAATATACACAAGGAATCGGATGTAAATCGCTTCAGGGATCGGACGCCGTCGATGAGGTAACCATCTCATGCAGTAGGTTTCTGAAGCGGTGATTGCTAGCGAATTTAATTTTACAACTTCAAGGCATTCACGTTGTCTTTACCTTTGTCTCATCGTTGGTTCATGCAACATTTTGCTGACAATATGCCCATCTCGCAGCGATAAAATCCTCTAATCACTGTAAGCTTCCTGTAGATATAAAACTGACGAAAGGAATCTAGGCAATGAGAACAGGAAGCTGAAACTGCTGAGGTTGATGTTGAATGATCCTTTGTTTTCTGGACATTTCTGTTTATTTGCCAATAGGCTATTTAGCCGCAGAGATCTACAGTTCGTTTAATCGATTTTTTCTATCTCTATGAGGTTTTCTGAATTCGACGTATTTGTCTTCTCGATCACTTATCTTGACGTTTGCTGTATTTATGTAGAGGGGATTCAGAATAACTGAATGCTGGCGTGGGATGAAGGAAGCGGACATGCCTGGTGCAGAAAGCGTTGACTACGAAGAGATATCGGGTATAAAATCGAATGAGTGCTGTGAAGTCTTGTGAATATATAGGGAAGTATAGAACAAAAGAAAATGTATCGAAGGTGTCAAGAAAACTTAAAAATATAGCTCACGCAAACAAGGCATACTCAACTCACCGTTACTCAGAACAGATAGGGGATATGCAGCCAAGGACATCCGGACGTAGATAGATGTTTTCCTGAATTCGATATAACTCTCAGGAAGGAAGCCAAGAACGGTTATCATTGGGTAGGAAAAGAATTTGCTTTCACGTGTAAGTAAGCTTGGCTCGATAGGCATTTTCTGAGTGAATGAACGACCGTTGAAATAAATGAATGAGCACAATGACTAATTAAATTGCCATCATTCCATATATGTACGAATACTATATGGCCATAATTCGTTTTTCCAGTGTAAATTTGGGAAAGAATTGCGAAAGAACTCACCTCTTAGCTTGATATTATTTTACAACTTATTGTAATTTGTGTAAAACGTGTTGTATTCGCATTTCCTATGCTTGTAGCTCGTTTGCCAGAATAGATATTTGTCATGATTTCACGAATCTTGTTCTTAAATTCATCCACTCTCATACAATTTGAACCGATCATTTAACCAAGAAACTATAGGGAACATTTTCTGGCATCGAGATTTGTCAGAAATTATACCCGGACATTTGCGCCGCGGATAACTACGCTATCTTCTATAATTCAATCGTCTTCGCCGAATGCCGGGGGTGAGAAAGTTGCAGGACGCAAAGAAATAGCCGTTTGCAAATTGCATAAGTGTTTTTTCTTTTTCGTTAACTTTAGCTGCAAATTTCGGAGAAAAATAATTTACACTTTAATAAAAATTTTGCTGAAAGAAAATTGCTTTTCTTTTTGTAAAGAAAATACCCTTGCCATAATTAATTCCATTTTCCACAAATCTTGAGATTTAATTACTTTGGGGTCCCACCTCAAGTATTGTAAACTTCTTGCGCATTGCAATGTAAAATTTTAATTGCAAACATTCGTATCCGTTTCATCTTTGCTACGGCCTTCAAATAAGAGCAATTTGTATATAATTCTTAATGCGGCTAATTTAAGCTTATCGTTTTCATGTCTGTAGCCCGTCTGGTAACCTCTCTAACCATTTAACAAATCATTGCGATATTCATCCGTAGGTTTGCAAATAAAAAAAAAAGCGGAAAACAGTCAGAATGAAAGAGATACATTTCATTCAATATCATATCGGAGGCATGTTCGTAGGGAAATCCAAAGAAAGATAAGGCGCCTTCCATCGTATCGAAGTTGGAGGGTGTCGCGTCAATCAGCGCAAGAGGTAAAATAAGCTTGCAACAAAACGGATAGAAAGACTTCGCTGGAGGTTTTTATGGGAAAGGAAATATAGAATGCCCAATTGTTATGATAGTACTCCATGTCTCCTTCCATTGTTGTCAGCCTTTCTGTATGAATTTAACTCTCCATGTCGTGTCTTAATCGCCTTTTCTGTATAGTGAAAGCACGCGACCCTCCCCCCTCCCCCTTGCTGCCACCTATTCATTTTATCGCGCTTCTATGTCTCAGAGGGGATAATATTAGAGGTAAGGGGTTACATTCGAAAAGACGATTTATTGAGAAGGGATGAAGTGAAAAGCGCAGGTTTCCAGGTGCCGGGAAAAGGTGAAGAACTAGGAGAGGAATGCCCTATCATCTCATTTATACAAACGTAAGTGTGCCGAATGTGATCGGTATGCGTTTAAATACGACTGCAGTGGCGGATAAACCGATGCAGTTACATGGCTGAAGTTCATGGTTTAGTAACATTTTTTGGTTCAAACACCCCTGACGATCAAGTCTTGGTGGTAAATCGTTTTGACACCAAAAAGTGCATTTGAGGAAGGGTTTAAGCGGAGAGGTCCATAAATAATGAAATGCGAAAAATTTTCTTGTCTCCCTTCAATTTTGCTCAGATTGCACTCGACCCCGTCGTGTTTGACATATCTTTTACTATTAGGTATCCTGTGTTACAGGTGATTCCTTTGCAAAGAAAGATTGAAGCGTTTGCATTCCGTAACGTACGTCAATATCGGATTACCTCTAGTCGTTTCCCAAATACTATCATTTAAAGAAGTGCAGTTTTTTGTGATTTCACTTGTGCCTTCATATTTTCACAACAGCTTTTCATGGCTCTTTGCAGTAGCTTTGATGGTGACAGCTGTTCGGCTATGAATGAAAACATTTCCCGTAAGCAGAATCCGAACTGTGGTCTTCTCCTCTCCCGTTAGATAGTTAATCGACTGAGTCACTACGGAAACTGTCATTTTTTTATGGTCCTCACTCCATCAATTGTAGTACGCGCATAAAGGAACAAGGGTGATGAGAATGACCTCTATCAGAACTGACCCGGAATGATTTTTAGTAGCGTGAAGCCGAGACCTGAACATTCTGAAATTCTGAGGCTTCCACATTTTCAGATACATCACTTAATTTTTTTCCGAGACCAGCGCTATTCATCACGAAATCTTGGTGGCCATCGGTATTTCAGCAAAATATAAAATTCAATTAACCTGGAACCTCAGCCATATGACAGCATAAGTTTGTTTGCCGTTACAACTAACCATATATAAGCACATTCCAACTACATTGGGCACACCTTTGCATATACAAAAATTGACTGAGCGTTGCCTTTCCTAGTTCTTCACCTTTTTCCTCGGAGTTTAATTCCCTTGGCTTTGATATCTATAAACTCCTCTCCAAACACTTTCAACGAAATTTAATTCACAAAAACAGTGTCTTGCGCGTAAAAACATCTTACACGTCCTTATATGCTGAAGATATTTTATGAGTGTGGCAAGCGCTTATTTTCACCTTTGTGACGCATGTGGCCATGGCGCGGATGTTGCAGTACTGTGGGAAACAGATGGGGGCGCGGGGGATGGGGGAGGGAGTTATTTGCATTCCTTTCTCCAATCCTATGTACGAATGAGATGGATTTGGACTCGCAATGGAAGGTGATAAGGAGAATAAGAGAGAATAATTTTGCGTAGCATTCGCATTTATCCTTTGCAATTCCCAGTGCGATGCATTGTTGTTCATCGTTCAGTGAGGCTGAAATCCAAACGAGTGAGGTAATCGAATGAGTCCAGAGATTACAATGTTCGCATTCAATTCCACTTTTCCTATACATCTTCTGTAATTTTTATTTCTTATTTACCCTCCCTACACCTCGAGGAGTGATATCGTTCAAATTCACGCGCTGTGGTTCTTTCGGATCGGCAGCTGCTTTTGATTGCACTGCTTATACTCGTAAGGCATATACGTTAAATTCATTTCTTTGACGATTCAGACTTATGATTTCGAGGAGAGTGTCTAGAAATAATTATAAGCATTGCATATAGAGTCGATTTTTATCAGCCAAGTTGCGACACATAAAAAAGGAAGGAGGAGTAGAAGGATAAAACCGTCTGATAAAGTTAGCCATTAATGTCGGTCACAGTTCTGGCAGTTAAATCCGACTCATGATCTCGAGTTTGTCGAGAAAGGTGATCAACTTTTCTCAGATAATTGTCATTAAATATGGTGTTTTTAGCTTTTTTGATTCTAGCAAATCACCGTTTGGAATGACCATCAGTTTTGACTGCCTTCAGGAAGTTTATGACCAAAATCGCGAAAACCTCAGCAATTACGCACGAAGCGCATTGCTGATCGCTCTGAGAGTAGAAAAGCGCTTCCAGTGTACTCGAGTGTTTAAAGTATTGCAGGAAACCTGCACGAAAAAAGCTTAGCGCGAACGAGTACATAGCTGCTATGAGTTGTAATTTAAGACTTGTCTAGAGGCAAATTCTCCGCATCTTACTGCCATAGCGATGTCACCACCTTGGATCCCGTGTGGTCGAATCCTCTCTTCATCTTTCAAATCTCATGGACGCCTATGGCTGTTTTAATTTGAAATGATGATAAAATTTGCTCACTGGTTTTCTGATATGCAAAATTGCATATCGTACCACCTCAGTAATGCACATTTCAAGATGTTAAAATTCACTTAGTGGATTAATAGGTCGTTTAGCGAAGGTAATGATGTCAGTTTAGTTCGATGATGTCGATTGCATCCCTCTATTAGCACTCAGTTCAATGCATCTTTTCATTTTTTCACTCTGTCGACCTTGTTGTATTGAAATGTCATAGATGATTTTGTTTTTATCTTGTTCGCACCTTCTGACAACCATCTGAAGCATTCGCTCATTTCTTTGTGGCCACTGTTCATCACAAGGACGTTTTATGTGTACATAGGACGGGCTTGCAGTTTTCCATCCAGTCGAAGATTACTTCTATCCAAACACTTAGATGTGTCTTTCTGGCCTTCGCTGTCTCCTCTGCAAGGGATTTATTGTTGCTGGATAAGCGGGAGTATATGATGGTCATGTGAGAAGGGAATAAATTCCAAATCAGAACTTCGGACAGGGTCATTATATTCATCTGACGTACAGTCTTTTGTTTCATTGTTTCAGTAGTACCTTGTTTCACTGCTTCGTTGTTTCAGTAGTACTTTTTATTTCATCTCCGCATACCAACGTATTTTCATTACTCTTAGCTCTACTACTACAATATATAAGCGGGTTTTATTGCCCGATTTACAAACAACTCGATGGTGCGTCAATGCGTTTTCTTCACCTCACTCTATAGATATCGTTGTTGGTGTGTAGATATAAGAAGCTTACATTATATATACTACGTTTAATAAATTGTAAATATGGTTGTTGCTGAGGTGAATAGAATGCAAAACCGCATATTTTACGTCCGATGCTAGTCAGCTCTTTCTCTAACTGTTTCAATCCATCCAACAATTACAAAAAGAAGTACTTGCAATGGAAACGTTACCATTGCGTATGCAGCAATACAACCGGTTTTTGACTCATCGACATTCAACATACATTTCTTTATTCGTTTGAAAGTCGAACGAAACGTTGCATCTTTAAATGGACGCGTAAAATTTATGAGTTTCGAATAGATATTTCTGTAATTGTTCACGAATATTGCGTTCACCAATTTTTTTTTCCTCATACAATCGATATCATTTTATCACTTAGGATTGCCTTGTAGACGAGACGAAACCATCTGAGAAAGATGTAAGCTCTTATTCTGTTAAAATTTTCTCAAAAACTTACCTGTGTATGGATTAATACCTGCGTGGTTTAATGCTCCGTAATGGTCTAAATGCATCGATGAAAGGTGAAATAAGAATGGGGGTTAGTGAATTGCTTACGACTACAATATTGATGTTTAAAGTCGCATAACATTATCACTACTCGTCGTTGTCCATTGTAGTGACATTTTTCTTATGCTCTCAATGCATCACTGTGACTTGAGTATTGCTTCTTTGTACTCAAGCGTTCAACAGCATAATTTTTTGGCTTTTTTTTTACACATTGGCCTTTTTATTTTTCGACTATCTTGCTCAACTTCTGTGTGATCAATCTCACGATAAATGCAACTTTTATCGCTTAGCTAACTGAACATATTCGATCTATACTTCGACTTCGCATGTTAAAAAATATAGAGCCAAATCTGATTCTTAAACACCAACTCATGAAACCATCCTAGAAGTGACCATTCGATATGGAATTCGAAATTTAGTTCACTTACTTCATCGTACTAAACCCAAATAAGAAGGTCGAATAATGAAGTTTACCCAAGATGTAACCGAAAAACTCAAGTTTACCCAACGAAGTAATCACATTCAGTGTCACTTGATCATGAAGTACGTGTTCGTTCTAACTATTGCAGCAAATGCTAAGCGTAATCGCCTGCAGCGCTCCGTTCCTCTCGTTGTCCTATTTCTCGCTTTTGAATTTTTTTTCATTTCTATACATCCATTAAAACCATTTTGCACATTTTCTCCATCCGATTCGAACAGAAAAAAATTCTCCGAGAAGTGGAAAACCGATTGTGTTTGGCACAATAATTTTAGAAATAAATCGCGTCTTTCATCTTTTGTTATCGTCGAAACCGACTTGATGAAATGTTGTTTTTTTTATGTGGAGTTTATATTCGCGCAAATATGTACATTTTGGCTTACGATGTTCGCGGTGTTGAGGACTTAAGTGATCACCTATTGACATCCACTCATTCCATTCGGCGTTTGATGGCAGAAACTACTTCAGGACAACAAATGTTTGGTTAAACTGGATGTCTCTAACAAACATGAGTAATCCTCCTCATCATTATCGCTTGTAGCAGAAAGGCAGTCGCAAAGACCTCCGCTAGAAACATATGGAAATTCAAAAAAAAAGAGAGAGAGGAAAAAACGCAAGAGATGAAGGGGACAAAAACACGCAATGCAACGCTCCACCTGTGTCTTGCGCAGCATTGCACGATGAGTTTTCCAAGATTGGGAAATGGATGCACCATTATTGTATAGCATCTGGGATGTTTTTAATGCAAGATTTTTAACAAGGCCATAATTCCGTGAATCTTATCTATGAATGAGACTCCCGCACCACTTGTTCAAGTAGGCGAAGCAACTTGCCTTGGATGAAAATTAAACTGCCCTTCTACTAAGTAAGGGTTCGCGCTACAAGCTAATCATAAGACTCGTGCAAGTGTGTGCAGAATCTGCGAATCCAACTCTAAAGTGGTGAAATAAGCGAACGGAAGCATGGCTAGCAATCAAAATTTTCGGATAGAATCGAACACAGTTCAAAATGTCGATTGATTAGTGGTGGAGGCATTTGATATGAGCCGAGGCCTGGTTGCAGCCGAAAAAGCCGGGCGTCTGGTCTTTTTCGGCCTTAAAAACAGGCTGTAATTTCGCTTCCTAACCGAAGTTCTGTTTAAAGACATTTGTCACAGTAACAGCATTGAACCTTGTTTCATCATTGCGATTTAATTTCGTATAATTAATGCAATCAGGATAAAATAAACACGAATATCGCAACCATAGCCCAGTGGTTCTTCGACAAACCAGTAGTCCAATAGGAAATAAGGACATTCCTTAGAAATGTGGACTAAAAAGGAAAGCGCAGAGGAAAAGGTCCGAAGAAAATGAAAGGTATAGAAGCAGTGAGTTCTTTAAGCTAAGTGGCTAAGTAATTTGCTTATAATGAAAACTAAAATGCAAATTCTTGCAAATGATTCTCTTTCAAGCATGAAACTAAACATGAGACAAATTATACAGCGCCTCATATAGGTATACCTATGTTTAAACAGCTATCAAACAATACTATATAGATGCTGAGGAAATATAGAATTAGATAAAAGTGCGACAAGAGCGAAAGCGAAAATGGAGAAATATTTAGTTTTCGACAAAGTAATTGTACTCCCTCAAAATCATAATCTACCACTCTCTGCCATATCGAAACATGGAGGACGCATTATCATATCACTATCAGAAGTGCTCATTGATAGTCTTGTTATTCCGTAGATAGCCTTCTTGCGGATAACGATCGATAGCTGCCAGAGAAAATGACAGTAATATTTCTGAAACAACCTGTCAAGCATTGTCTCAAAGTTATCTAGGTTGGCTTATACTTAGTCATCTAGTCGATATCGCCGAACAGCACGCACTCGATAAACTTACCGAGGAACTTAAGTAGAATATGTGAAGTTTGATTAATCGGCCATATAAGATAATCGAGCATTTCCTGTTTGGATTATTAACCTTGTCATATTATAGCAAAGGAATAAGCATGTTGTTTATAACAGCGTTGCATAAAACGAATTCAGGATAATGGGTAGCCAAATATCATGTGGTGTTTCTCTTGAATGATACGATCACACCTGTATGCATAACAAAGGATATTAGGAATTTCGCTTCTATTTCGCATTTTTCCACTTCTCATAAGATCCGCTTCGTTGAACTTTATGTCTTCGGCGTGAATTATTCCACTACGATTCATCGTCGCTCATCTTGGAGCATTACCTGTTCGTATAAATGCCAACAACTTTTCATAGCCGTACCTGATGCAACACTTCACCTTCCTTTCTTCATTATTAACGCGGGGCATCCATGCGCTTGGTAAATGTTGAAGTAATGCCACGTTTTGCTTCTGTTTCATATACTTTTTAGACTGACACAAGGGAATCACATCGAGACAAGACAGTTTAGCTCTTTCTTCTTTTTTTAGCGTATGCTAGGGTCTTTCTTTGCATCCTTCAAGACCTTTTCTTCTCGAATATCATTATAATTGATGTCGCCAATAATCCTTCCAATTTGTTCTTTTGTCATGTATGTTGAATGCATAACATCACCTTCTTCTGCAAGAATGATTTCATAACGAAAATCGCATTCTGCGAAGATGGCGAACACAATCGAGACACCATTGTCCTTTCAACGTCGCCATTCACTTCTTCCGTCGAAACATCGCCTACTGGACACCTTTGATCGTGATCGATCGATTGGTCTCTTCATTCGTTCCTAATTTTAATCTGCATTCTTCTTGCGGTGTTTGGTTTGTTAATTTATCAGTTCTAACTCATATCCCTTGTCGTGTCTATAATCTCTGAAAACATTTCTAATGTTCTTAAGACCTCTTTTCATCTCGTTATTTTTGATATTTATTGGTTTTTTTTTTTCAAAATATGGCTTCTTTTTTATCACCGAACTTCACGTCTTTAAGCCAATATAATTTCCACTTTTTTTTTATTTCCTAAGAATACGTGAAACGGTACTGTTGAAATCTTTCATGAGAAACTGACAAGAAATATGCCATTCTATTCATTTATATTAGTTTACAACATATTGATGCGAAATTTGACTCATTTTATTTTGCGAAACCGTTATAGAAATTTTTGCAGGTGGGATATTTTCTACTCAACTAAAATTTGCTTTTGTAGGTGGGATATATTCTTGTCCCGTGCTATTCTACTGCAGGCGGTTTTGTGATTGCAAATTTGCCTTCAATTCTATGAAAATCGGAATATGGCCACTGAAGCAATGACGTTCGTAGGTGTTGACATTTCTGTTACTTACGAGCATCGATTGTTCATTCCTTAGGTGGCATTATCATCTTAAATTCTATTCGCTTTAGACATCGTGATGTGGGATCCTGGAGAACCCTTTCGTGTGAAGGAAGCAACTTGGTGTATGGCTGGTTTTTATCCGTCTTCAAACTTAAAAAGCTTGGAAAAAGAGGAATAAAAATTTCGGATATGAGCATTTTGAAAGTTCGATTACCTCTATTGAGTCCAACAAATGCGTTGATCTAATATTATCTAATATCTAATGTTATGGACGCTGCCACAGTTTATTCTTCTTATTTGAGGAAGTGAAAGCGATGCTCCTCAGTATAATTAGCACATTCTTCGTGAAATCGGAATCGTATGATCTTCGTGTCCATTGTTTCGATTTGCTTCCTGAGTTTCTCCTCGGAAGGTTTTCAGCCTTCTTCTGGAGCTGAAGACTCTGGCTTCACTGGCTAAATGTTAACCTGATGTTTGTTTTGGCATTTCTAGAGTCCATTTTCTTTCTGGTCTTTGTATGTTGGAACGTGGCAAGAAATTTTTTCATTGGAAACTCTTACGACGGACTAGAGGTGTTTTTTCAGCGTTAATGTGGTTTTATTTTAAAAAAACTTGACTTCGATATCGGTCTCGTATAGGTGTATCGACTGCAGCGATCGTGTGCGATAATGTTGCAGACAGTCACATAGACAGCGCAAATCTAATATTTGAATCGAGCAGATGACACAAGTCTTACTTATTATGGAGCAAATCAAGAAGACTAGTGCAGGTTGCTCTAGAGTTTCTTGGAATCGTGCAGATCGTGCAAGTGTTCCATAGAACAACGCAAATTGCATAGATATATTACCTAGTGTCGTACAGGTTGCACAAATTTTTAATGGATTCATGAAGGTTGCAATAGCTGTACTAAGAATCACGAAGTTTGAGGGAATCTTACCTCTATCCGTGCAGATTGTAAGTGACTTTCGGAGACGTACACATGTTGCACATATCATTATTGGAAATGTGCAGGTTGCACGATGCTTTAATAGAATCACGGAGGTTGTACAAATTTTACTTAATGAAGTAACGCTGCGCTTTTTATTTTTCTCTTTTGAAGAAGTGAAGCCAATGCAGTGGGTTGTCAGCGCGATACGCACAGCATTCGCGAAATTGGAGTTGTATGACCTTCGCGTCAACTGTTTTAACTAGTTTCATGAGTTTCTCCTCGGAAAATTTCCAGCCGCCCTTAGAAGCTGAAAGCTGCTCCTTTAGCAGCTGGAAATGATGATCTGACGTTTGTTTGATTGTCTGGAGCCTATATTGCTTTTCATCTTTGTGTATTGGAATATACCAAGAAATTTTTGCATTGAAAACTTTTATGAGCGACCGTAGGTGCCTTTTCAAATTTGTTGCGAAATTTTCGAAATGAGTTTTTTGCTTTCTTTCATAAGGATAACCTCTTTGAACGGTTCTTGTACTGAACCTGTTAGGTGTAGTTTTGTTCCTTCCTGTCGACGAGTTATTCGCGACCTGGAGTTTCCCAGAGTTTCCTCAAAATTTTCCTCATGTAAAGGTGCCCTTTGACTGGCGAAATTCTTCCGGTCATTGGAGCGAAAATAAAAATTACAGGTTCCATGGACTCACACAAACGTTTCTCGGGCATGAGAGTGAAGAACAGTTGAGGCGGGTAGGGGAAATAAACAGGAGGGTGAAGAGGGGATGGCTGCCCATGTATAATATCGTAGCCAAAAAACACCGGATTTTGATTGCTAATGTCCCATGTGGTTCCTTGAAACCATCGACTCGATAAGTGGTTTTAACCGTTGCATGCACTTATGTCTTAGAACCGTTCTTTGTCTATTTTCAAACTGCCTTTCAACGATATATATATATATATATATATATATATATATATATATATATATATATATATATATATATATATATATATATATATATATATATATATATATATATATATATATATATATATATATATATATACGGTCGCAAATCGGTAGCGTATCTTCAGCATGTTGCGTTACTTGAAGATGTAAGAGCTGAATGGTTGTACGTTAAAAAACAATGCACTACATGTGAAGAAAGAATTGTGGTTAAATGAATTTCTATCATTTAAATGCTTCTTGTACTGTCTTTAAATATATCATCTCTAGTTGGCACACTATATCACAGCTATAAATTAACCTATATTGATATCTGTTGTCGATTATGCATATGCACATTTAGTGAACGATTGGTGCGTTTGTTGATAAATGATTCGTTGTGAGCGTTATTATTGATCTTAGCAATGACTTTCCTTCTATCATGAATCGCTGATTTTACTTTACTAGAAAAATATTTCCTTATTGCAAAATTTTTCAAAGCTCTAAATGAAAATCCCTAATTCTCTGAAAAAAAAAATCCTAAATAACTATGAAAAATTAAAATGTGCTTAAAAATCTCTGTGTATTTTGCACTCCCTAGATTGGATTATACTGCTGACCGAGTTAAGAAAAACGACATCTCCTGAAATTTGTGTAAATGATATGGCCGATCGAAATATGAATATGTTATTGCGCATATTTTATTCTTGATTACCGTCTTATGAAGTTGAATGGATTTGATGCTCGTAACGGCAAAAGCGCATATAGTGCCAGCTCCTATAGCCAAATGCACTCACTTTTATGGCAGTATTAAGGAGAACACATAAAACATCTTGAGAAGAGCTAGTAGGACATGTGCTTTTACAGTCTCGCTTGTTAAACCAAACAGCATCGCATGCTGCCAGCAAATTATGAAGTCTCTACACAAAGCATCTTTTTTTTTTACCACGAATCAACCCCCCGTATAAAGCTATCGTATAGGAAAATCTGCTCCATAGGACCCGCTTTTTTCCCGCGGGAATTTAACACTGTCCGGTTGTTATATGCGATGCAACTATTCAGAAACGTTTTTGCACTGCAAATTTTCATTAATTTACGAGTTGAAACTACCAGATAGACAAATTCACAAATATGACATCGCATTAGTGTAATTTCAAATGCGAATTTGCAAAAGGATATGGAAAAACCACTTATATTGTTCAACTATCAGCATTATTCAATCGAATTTTGTTTTTATTTTGTACGCTGACGAAAATTCTCTGAAGTTTTCAATTTCATCATCCGTTTATTTGGACTAGGATTGTGACCGTTGGATTTTTTTCTCATTCGAGAGGAAAACCAAAAATTTGGCTGTTATGTTGCGATGCGACAATTCCAAGTTTAGAGTTCAAATAGAATCGATCACCAAACGATATAATATTCTCGGGAAATTTGACGGGAAATATTGAGCATTAATTTCGCACAAGAGTTGGAAAAAAATTTTTTGCAGAAGCTCTATATATATTGCGGAGAATATAATTGTCTACTAACAAATTTTAATTCCAATATCCACCGTAGATTCCAGTCGAATTTATAGTGTACAAATGAAGAATCGCTGTTTGGATTTCAAAAGTGAAGCTTTTTTCGCTTTTTCATGCGATCGATCTATCTGCCTCGAATTCCATCTTTGTAAGGTTTTCAAGTTTGTTACCAGCCGGGAAGAAAATTTTTTGTCAAGTTTATTGCTTCAGTTGAAGGAGAAGATTTTGCAGAATGAGATTCTGACATCTTGTTTGGCACTAACTTGAAAATCAACTCCTAAGACGTTAATTCCACGGTAATACGACTAAATTTCCTGAATGTTGTCAGCAATCTCGACAACTTATACTAATGTTCTATCAACAGTCTCGAGACAAGATTTTATGAACTCAGCTAGGAATTGCTTTCTTTACAGATGTCACGCATCATAGAACGTTTCTTAGAAATCTCGAATCCTTATACACAGTGTTGTGGTGAAGCAGAGATGACGTAGCATAGTCTTAAGGATTGCGTAGAGGGTGACAAACATTAGATGGACCCATATGAAAGGGCGTTCGTTCAAAGGCAATTGGCCATATTATGCGCGTTTCTGACTTCTAGCTCACTTCTTTCCAATTAATTTTGCCATTTTGCAACTGCAAAAATCATTTGCTTTATAGGTGAACACCCACCTTGTGTTGCAAATTCGTGAGCTCTTTTTTTGGCACATTAACGGTGATAGAAGATGGAGGGGTAAGGATGGTTAAGGCTGAGTATGAGCAAATAAGTTTGAGACGAGCGCGAAATTGAACGCAAGATGCTTTGCAAGAAAATAGAAGATTAGAGAGCGTAAAAAATGACCATTGCAATATTCGTTGCCAAACCCCATCTGAAATATTTCACTAAGTTAGATTTTTTGAGTGATAGCATTTTACAGCTCAATTTTATTCATAACCCACTTGACGTTTTCGACATATCTCTACATTCACATACGTTTTTCATCTTTTTTTTTTCTATATTCAAATGGTTATATATTTGTTGCAATGTCGTTTTTTTTTTCTTTTTTTCTCAAATGAAGCGAATATTGATCGTCTAGAGTGGTTTGTGTCAAGCCACTTTACATCATATTGTGTCGTTGTGGGTCGTGTTGAAGTATTTGCTTGTCTGTTGTCATATACCGCCTCTCTATATGTGTACGCATCTACCGTTTCATATTGCTATTTCATCCAAAATGCACTCTATAATCTTATGTTTGCTGTGATATTCAATGGAGTTTATTCTTATATTATCCATATGATATACTTTTTGATTGATCACTATATCGATCATATTTTATCGGACTATCGATTGATACAGTGTAATCCGATTGTTCCATCAACTGAATGAATAATTTTCGATCACTTCTGTCCTTGTGTTTATTTTCGGATTTCCGGATTATTTCTCTGTCAGGTAGGATGAGCGTCATGCGAGCTGTTCACCTCGTTGAATAAACGATTCAATGTGGAGATAATCTCCTGGTTTTTATAAGTTTTTTCACCTTCTAGGTATTGTAACTTCTGGATTATTTAGCGTCTAAGTCGCTTGGCGTTCATATAGAAGATGTTCGTTTGTACGTATAGAACTGCATCTAACAGTTCATGACAGAGAACTCAAGTGGCACCGAATCTTTCTTGATAGGAAAGCACGCTGATTTTAAAGCCTTTAACCGGTAAATCACGATGTCTTTTACACGTAACACGGTTTAACTCTTTGAGCCATCAAGTCATTTCTGCATGTGTCTGTAGGTGTTCTTCATCGAAGATCGACGGTATTCTTTTCAGCTTTTCGATAATTCATAATAGTTTACTGTATTCGTCCATTCGCCGAAATATGTTTGCTACCGAATAGCGGAGTAATAAATTAAAGAAATATTTACTTCGATACAGAGTACTATTGTTGTAAATGAAATATCTCCGAGGAATAATTGTTTATAATAAGTTTCCTTGGAGTCCACAATTTAAGCGTATCACTCCGTGAGATTTTCTGAAGAGAGAATGGATGTGATGCTAGGCATTCACTAAAATCGTTTCTAATTTACGTAGTATCCGCCCAATATCGTTTAGCGTCATACTTGGAGTTCTTTTCGGCCTCATTACATTGTCTACACTTCACCAATCCATTTCGCCTTGCAGACACATACATACAGTCCTTTATCTCTGTTCTCTATTTTTCTTTTGTTTCTATCGAACAACTATTTCCATTTTTCTATAGCATCTATCTACTATAATAGCATATCTCAATTATTTATTTATTTAGTGAAAGAAAAAAATTGCCTAGAAAATTATGGAATTTCTATATTTTGAAGAAAGAAGGAAGTTTACAAGGTCTCTATTCTAGCAGTGATGCCAACAGACAGTCGTAATCGCGTTAAATTTTTTCCTTTTCCACACCCATATCATGTTCTTAAGTTATAAAGTTTGATTTGTGCTCGCTTATGCAAAGTCGCTTTACAAAAATGAGGTATAGCGACACACTTCATACTTATTTATGATTATATCTGTCTATTTTTCCGGTGTGTTTCAACCCGGGAGGCACCGAAGTTAGAATTACGAATTTTGACGGAGTTAGTTAACTTCTCATAGGGCTAGCTTCACCACGCTTTAACTTCTCGTAGGACTTGCTTCACGACGCTATTATATTTTGATTCATTTCTTTCAGAAAAACTCACATACATTCGGGTTTGAAAAACTTGTTTACATTTAACGTCGATAGAACTATTACATTATATCGGCCAGGTTTCCTTGTGAAAGATTTATGAGGGCGGTTTAAACCTTATTTAAAGATTTAAAACATGAAAATATTATTTTGCACGTTCTATTTTTTTCTTTTCGGCTTCCGGAATCGATTTAGTTCGTGAAACAAAAGCGCATGTTGTACGAATCCATTCAACACTGTTCTTCACCTGTTTATTTGATTTACACCTGAAATTTTATTGTCGTTTTTTTTCTTGAAAGCTTGACGTAGTTAGCTGTACGCCAAACCTCTAAACACCTAGGCAATAACTCTATTATTCTGTGTATGCTGCGTTGCTAATGAAGCGCTCGCAACGCACATGACGCCTATTTAGCACCTCCCTGTTGTTGGTTTCGTCGTCATCAAACACACTTTCGCTTAGCAACCATTTGCGCGCGTTTTTCATTTTTCTAGCTAGCGTTACCTGGCTTACCTTTATGGGCAATCGTCATCGTGGACATCATTTGAATATGTTTAATTAAAGGAGAATCTTGTAAATTTGCTTCATCATTATCTTTTGCCTAATCACTTATCAGTTGTTTATCTTCTTCATCGTTAATCATAACAGATAGCCAATAGTAGCACCTGGTCACCTTTTTATTATTAGTAATTAATTTTGTTAATATAAGATTTAAACCTTATCTTATAGCTTGGTATTCAACTTTCATTTTCACTTTTATTTTTTGGAAATTTTGTTGGCTATATTATCGAAAATATTATCGAAAATACGAGAAATACTTTACATATTTTTATCAAGTTGGAGTTTTTGAGCATAGCGACAAACCGTTTGTGCAATTTTTGCATTCCTAGTTGAAAAAGTTGATTATTAAGTTTTATTCATTATCGTGGCCTAAATCTCGATTCTCTTAAACAAATTAGAGTGGAAAATTTTCTAGCGATTTCAGCATTCTAGCTGCCCAAAAAATTCCCTCATTCGACAGAGAAATTTCATAATTTTTGATTAGTTTTTGAAAGAAAAGACCTAAATATTGCTGATATTACTTTATTTTTTCCTCAGTTTTCACCTATCATTTAATATTCCAACAATACTATAAAATCAACTCTATTTTTGTCGAAATAAAATGCCATTAAGTGATTTTATTGAATATTCTCATAGCAATTAAATTTTCTTTGCATCTCTTACAGTGATTCGTCTTTATGTTATTTTTCTTTTTTCATCATTACGGTACGTTTTACGTACCGTAACGATGAAGAATATAATATTCCCCATTATGTTTCGTTTTCACGGTATTTTGTGCCTATTACGAAAAAATATGCCCCACTAATAGCATCGCAATTTTTTGACAACTATTTTTTTAATGTGTTTCATTGTTGCTGATTTAGATACCGCAGTCTGATAACGAAAAAAAAAAACATCTAACATTTCGTTTGCTTTCATGAGGAAAAACTAAGCAGATGATAAATTTCTCTCTTTGGCGTTGTAGTTTTACTGAAATAACGTCCACTTAAATCCTATATATGTATGTTGGTGCTGCAGTGATCACATATATTGTGGGAAGCGCTTTCCTTTGCTCAAATTCATGTGCTATTTGCAGTTTTTTTGTATGAATACTTCATACTCTGTACGTGCTAGAATATTTACAATTTTCATAAACATTTGTGCTGACTGCAAAAGTATCAGTCGGAATATTTGCAGCCGTCTAGCGTGTTCTTACTTTTTTTTTCTGATTTAGCTAAAAATCTACTAGTCGTTTGTTTGATGCCGAAGAGTCATACCGCCGTCTTTGCCGTTTTTGCTTACGCTTAGCAAAGCGTATATGCTCTCTATTGAGCTATAATTTAATACGCAGACAATGTAGGTAGTATATATATATATATATATATATATATATATATATATATATATATATATATATATATATATATATATATATATATATTTGTAAACTATGAAAGTTTTCGTTTTTTTTTGACTTAAGATGTAATAATTTTCTTCTATCAGTTGCCACGCATGAATTTTTTCTGGCCGTTTAAAATCTGTTTCAGCAATCCATTTGCTAGGCTACGATAACGAAGGTAAAATCATTTGAAGATTTCAAAAAGCTATAAAATGATTTAATATTTGATGATAGCCAAAACATGACTTTCCTTAATGAAACGAAATTTTATTCCTCAAATTCCTCTTGGATTATAGCAATAAGTTTATACCTTCATCAACATCTCTACTTAATTATGTTGCAATGCACAAGCTTTCAATAACTAAAAAAAATTAAATATAGGTGAATAATACAAGTTATCTTAAATGAAAGTTCATAACTACTTCGAAGGATATTTTTGAAAAATTATTTCATTTCATAATTTTGTTGTTTTTATGGCGATGATCGAAGTTTTAGAAGAAGTCGCCCACTCTCTGATGCAGTATTAGTGTGGATTTCATAGATTTGCGATCATAATAATTATTCGAACGTCCTCTATCGGCAGTGGCAAAGTACTATAATCTAGCGGCCAAGTACTATAATCTAGCGTCATAATACTGTACTATCTAATACCAAACTACTGTACTCTTTCACTAGAGAATATTTGCAGCAATTGTAGTATGTACGTCTCTAGTAAAATTAGTCTTCACTGCATGATTGATATAATACAAACGCATTCATTTCTCTTAATAACTTCCTGCAGTGACATTTCAATTTTTGAATTTCAGTTATAATTTATTCGTTTATAGCTTCCGTATCATCGTTAATGTTTAGTTGAGAGATAAGTTTATTATACAACTTTCTTTTTGTTCATTTCTCTACAAACAACTAACGAAACGCAAGCAATATCACATCGGCAGTTTAATCGAACTAACGGCTCCTATAGGGCTCTTTTAAAAAATTCCGTTTTCTGCACAATTCGTTAATATGTAGGTTTTAAGGCCCCATCTACATGAAGTCCGATCCTATTGGTTACAGAATATATGCAAATTTCAAGAGACATTCAAGTATCTATGACTCTTTAGGAGATAATCGATCTATTTAAGGTGACAGAGGGGATCATTCTAGAATTGAGTGAAATCCATCACATCAGTCTACTCTAGCTTTATAGCTGTTGAGTTGAAATGCTGAATACAGAGATAAATTCCAACATGCATATGGAGACGCACAAACAGTAAATAACGTATTTTGCGCAAGGAGATTTGCGTAAGAGAGTAAAAAGCCTCTTCGAATATTGTGGACTATTCTACAGTTATATTCGATAGATCAAAACGGGGAGAGGGGTTGTTATACAACTGAAATTGACTGTCGTCTCTACTGGTCGCTTTTTTTTGTGCGTTTGCAGGATTACAGCCAATTTGTCAGTCAGACGAAATCATTTTGTGAGCATTGCACAAAACCAGTAGAAAGGGCAATAGAGACGTTTGTGATGAAATTGCCACACTAACAACACTTCTACTTCGTTTCTGCTCATTTGTAGTGCGAAAATATTTTTCAAATTTTTAAATGCGCCATAGAAAGTAATTTAAATTCCGTTGTAACGATTCGATGCTTCTAAGCGTAACCTTTCTGGACTTAAGTCTATTGCACTGCTATAAAGTTCGTTCGTTGCACGAGGGAGAGGGGAGAGGAGCGGCTGTTTCATGAAATTTTGAGAAAACAGAGATTTTTAAGGTTTTTTGTGGAACTATTCGCATTTTCTTGAATATCCTTTATATATATATATATATATATATATATATATATATATATATATATATATATATATATATATATATATATATATATATATATATATATATATATATATATATATATATATATATATTTATATATATGTTATGGTTTCATCTGGACAAGTGGTGAAATAAGAAACTGGTAAAGTTGATAATTTTTTTGCAAGTTTCAATGAACATCGAAGTTTGCCGTCGACCTCAAAGAAACTGCAAGCACGTAAATGCGCGTAAAAATTTTTCCTCCTTTTTCCGATGACTTTGGCTGTAAAAGAAACGAAAAACTGTGGCAAATGAGCTAACGCAATGAGCGCTTTTGCATTTCATCCGAGTGAACAACGACTTCCTTCAATCACAAACAAATATTAAATATGCAAAATAATTTCACCATATTGTATTCGCGTTTTTCTCTCTCCCAACAACCATTATATAAAATGTTTAAAAATTACGATTTTTAAGTGGGAGCAACTGCTTAATATGTTGGTGGGAAACGTTAGCGATGGCACTTTTCCTGTGTTTCGATTAAACCTGCCAAATTTTGAGCTCTAATTTCATAGATTTAGTGCTATCGGATAGGTGAACAGTTATACCATATGAAGAAGCGTGTATACGTCACTATAATAAGGTTAATAAATATAAATTTTGAAACGAAACGAAAATATAAATACAAAAAAAAGACATAAAAATGAACTTTTTGTATTACCGGAAAAAAAAATCTTTCAAAATGGTTGCTTCCGTCGAATTTATTGACGATTAACGTCGCCAATTTGAATCGGTTTATAAAAGCGCTTTTGATAACAGCTTAGCGAAAAAGTTTTACCACTTATTATTGATTGAAAATGATATCTAATTATGATTATATTTGATCAAAACGAAATCACATTGCGATAGAAATAGCCTAAGGAGATTTTTTTATTTTCATAAACGAGAAGATTGAGCTTGCTGCCCGTTGACTCATTTACAATCGGCGCGGCTCCTGTGTTTTGCTGGTTGATTTTGTGGCCAACTCTTAACGATTAAAAGCTTTAGTGGCACAGATGAACTAGCCATATCGAGATCCCCAGAAAGAAATGGTACTCTTTTTCATTGGCGCATATTTACAGCTGACGTGATGATTCTAGTGTTTTGTTCCGTTCGTAGTAAGTGAGTGGGTAAAGAAAGAAGGCCAACAGAGAGTAAAAAGCTGTAGACAGGGAAACAATGGAGTTGCCTTAAAAAGTAGGCAGTAGAAATGGCAGTGCATAAATTTCCCACCCAACATGCCCATACATTCTTGCGTTTGCAGCCTTTTTCTAAATGGATGTTGGAAGTTCGGCGGATGTTGGAAGAACCATTGCAGCGGGAACTTTTCGTCGGAGATGAGAAATATTTTAGGTGGAGAAAAAGGATATAAGAGGCTGAAAAAAAAAACTTTGCAGTCAATATTATTAGAAGGAACGCTAACTTAACAGTGGAACAACTCGACGTTTGACGATTTCTTTTACCCCTTAATGTAGGTTAGAATGTATGTCATATAATGACCCCTTTTGAAAGTGCGCTGAACTCGGTCATCATTCCCTTAGAGCACATCACATCACGTTGAAAGATTCCTTAACGCAAACGATTTCTTTTTGTTTGTTTGTTTATTTATTGATTGATGAATATGTTTGTTTATTTAATACCTTCAAATTATAAAGCGCTAATGAATCGACCAATCTTAGATTTTAGAACAAATGTAAACTGTCTTCATATCAGCTTCATCTACGTTGATATGAAGAATTTATTTTGGTTATGACTTATGTGGCACTATCCTGAATTTCTCGTTCATATCTGCTGCTGCAAACTTAAGCTTATGAAGTACTTATGTGGCACTATCCTGAATTTCTCGTTCGCATCTGCTGCTGCAAACTTAAGCTTATAAAGTACTTATGTGGCACTATCCTGAATTTCTCGTTCATATCTGCTGCTGCAAACTTAAGCTTATAAAGTACTTATGTGGCACTATCCTGAATTTCTCGTTCATATCTGCTGCTGCAAACTTAAGCTTATGAAGTACGACGGTGTATTGGCGTTGATTTCATGCATTTGTAAATATTTGTTTCTTTTTAGTCTTATATTTGTAAATCTTTATATCTCTATATATTTTCGAAAATTTCATCTTGGAATCTACCTGAAATAATTCGATTGGTATAATGTCGCTAACAATCAGCTTTCAAAAGAATAATAAGTATTTGAAGAGATCAAAAAACTTTCAAAGTTTTTATCTGCCCATCCTACTATTCTTTCTATTTTGTTAGGCGATTGGATCGATTAAAACTATGAAATAGTTGTTCGTGCGTCTTTTTTTCGCTGAGAATTTATTAAACCGGTCGGTCAGATGAGCGAAAGCAGTTCTTCCTGATACTACGTCCTCCAGGTGTTTTGTTAGTGTCATGGAAGTTTTAGCAGTATTAACTTTGTATGGCTTTGTATTTGTCGGGAAATCATCGTGTTTTTTGTATACTAAGAAGTAAACAATAAGTAAGGTTTCTCTTATATAAGTAAAGTGCTTTACCTCCCAAGGCGAGTTAGAGAAAGTCAACGAGCTATATATAATAGCAGCCGAAACGAGAGTAGGTCATTCCTCGTCAGTCATAAACAGTTTGTTAAACCATAGACAATTAGTCATAAAGCGCAGATAAATGAGCCAATTTTTGGAAGAAAATGGGCTAAAATTTGGCCATTTTCTTAAGCAAACTGCATCGAATGAGACCAGCTTAAGTCAATGAAAAAGAAATAAATAAATTTTTCATGCATTTTATAGGAATCCACTCTTGTGAATGCATTTCCTGTTGCATGGCAGTAAAGATGAAAGGTTATTTCGACTCTACAGTAATCTTATCCGGTGAGTTGATGTCGTAGATTAAGTGAAATAGCTGAAATTCGATAGAGCATTACTTCGGACTGAACGTCGATGAATATGGCGTTCACGCTGTACGCACCTTTTTGTCATTGGTGGACGCGACGTTCACCTTGTAATCATCTTCGCCTCATCGGTGGACATCCCAAAGGTACTTACAATCTTAAATACGCCGCCGAAGCAAACTTGTAATTGAGACCGGCTTGATAAAGTTCCCTTATATTTCAAATCGAACGTCGCAGAAACTGAAGTTGAAAACTTTGTGGGCAGCACGCGCTCTTATTCTTCTTTCGCACTCCATTTGTAAAACGCATGCCGTAGTCTCTGTCGCAATCTACCATTTGCATGTTGTGCAACGCTCCCAATAAATGCTCCTCCCCACCTCCCCCCCCCCCCCTCCCCCACCACCACCACCAATTCCCAATAGTTATCACTTCTTATCACATGAATACGCACATAGTGTCTGTATACTTGGAGAGGAGGGAAGTTTTTAAAAAAGCATATAGGAAGAGGCTGTTCGATATCTCTTTTACATTCCACTCACCTTGGCAGCCAATTTCATAAGTTATCAACGAGTAACAAATATGCGGTTTGATCCCTTCTTTGTTTATTTAATTCGATCACTCATGTCGATCGTCCACAAGAGAGTTGTTTTTTTTTCGTCCAAATTTTTTTCATCATTTAATGAAAAGTCGACACAAATTCTTTCAAAGTTGATGCATCAACGTGGAATATCACATCACATGGTGTTCAATGAAGGTAAAAATTTTGCACGTGTTGTTTAAGTGATTCCTGAATGGAAAGTACGAAAGCGATAGATGAGCACGCACATACATACATACAGATATGGCATCACTATAATCAGCTTATGCGAAGCAAATTTGTAAAAACATTTGCAAACAAGAGACATAAAGCAATCGTATTTTTGCTGAATCGACTGATATTGGAACTGATGCAATATTGAGCCGACTCAACAGATTATAAAATATGATTTGGTTGATTACAAGAAACTGCATGCAAATTTTCCCTCTTATTTGAATAGTTTGTAGAAATCTATGGATGGAATTAGTCTTAGTCAGGAGGATGATACCTTTGAAGTTGAACTATTTAGATCACACCTATAGATTTCTGACTCGTAGCTCGTATGGCTGCTCAGTACAGCCCACCATAGGTCGGAGGACGTATATATGCCGATATGACATTGGCATGATGCGTTTTCCTGATGGAAAATTTTCACATTAGAAAGAATTCTTTAATGAATTCTCTCGAAACATGCGTTGTTCATTTGGAACTGCTAGGTATAAGAAGTTTATTTTACAGCGATTAGTTCGTCGAGTTTTTTTTCTCGCCTTTATTTACTACTTCATTCATTTATAAAATTTTGAGCTCATTTTGTAACGTGCCCATCAATTTCAATCCCATTCTAATTCAATTTAGCTGTGCGCTTAATTAGGCAGAAAGAGGTTTCATCGTGGACTGTGACAAATTTATCCAGGAAATTTGCGTATAAAAAATTATTTCCAGAAAGTGCTACCTTATGATGGATTTGAAATCTATATTTTCGCCACATTGCGCCATTTCCATCGCTTGTCGCCCGCTGTTTCGTTGATGGTTGAGTGAGTGTAGAAAGGTGTTTTCGCGTATAATGCTCATCGCATTTCGTTTAGGCCATCACGGAGCTCGGTGGAACCAACTTCGAGCTCGACCTCACAACGAAACTGCTTGCCACGCAGCTGCGCACACCTGTCGCCAGGTGATCCACAAGCGCGATATTCTCGCATAGCTAACGCTACACACATGCAGCAACATAACTCCGATTATGGTGAGAAAATTTCTTGGCACTTTTCATCGTTGATTGCGTTCCCCGATAGTGAATATGTTATTGAAAATGAAATGAAAAAAATCTCTCAATAAATCAATTAATTTGAATAATTTCCAAAGGGTATTTTCTCAAAAAATTTTTGAATAAATTTCATTATTAAATAAATTTGCATAAAATTTTAAAAAATTCATTGAAAATCTTTTTTTTTAAAAGGCCAAACAAAAATATTTTCAATATTTTTTCAAAGTGATTATTGATCGACAAATAGAAACGTTTTTGATTAGTTTATCTTCACTAAATCGTTTTTGTGTGAAAATATTCATCGAGAGAATTTCCTTTTTTTTTTTTAATGCATTCGTTCCAAGAAAAAAAAAAGAACCTAAAAATTGTATTTGAAGAATCGTTTAGTCAAAATATCGTCATCAAACAGTTGTTTTTTTTTTTCATTTTCCTTTTGAGATAGTTGTTTTTTTTTTTTTCATTTTCACGGAGATTAACCTCTCTATGATATTTCGATTGTTTTGATTGTCTTTCATTAAAAAAAGCAACATTACATCAGTAATACCCTTCACATATGTAATACGTATTTCATGTATTTTATGCTTTGCAATTGAACATTTGTTTAGGGGAAAAAAAAGAGGACTAGGCATCGTTGAGGCTATTGAAATAAAAGAAATAAAAAAGCGAGAGACTGTGATGTCTGCAATGTTTTTCAAAGAATCTCATAACTTTGATTCATAGTTTGTAATTCTAATTTTCATGACTATTCATAATTTATTTTCCATATAAATAAATGAAAAAATATATATATTTATAAATTCATAGTCTAACATAATCGTAATAATCAGCAGCAAATAATTTGTAATCGTGTAATAATTGTAATTATAATTCAAACAATAATAAACAAGAAAAAAAAATGAACGCAGCAAGTTCAAATGAATATAATTTTCGATTCAGACCGAGATGAGGTCAATGTTCTGGGGTTTCAGAGGGGAAGATGAATGGAGATAGGTAGGGGTCCTGCTTTGAACATCAGCTTGAGGTTCTCGATCCCTGTGTCAATTCATAAGTGCTGCCTCCCTTATTGTATTCAACTTTAAACTAATGCGACCATTGATCGCCCGACAAAATGCGCCGGATTAGTGGCCCTGATCCATTTGTGTTTCGCTCGATTCCTATCTGTCGACGTTTGAGAGATTCGCTTTCGTTTTGATTCGTTGATATTTCTCAAATTTAACACTTTCGATGTAACTATTTGCTCATTGGAAATTATTGATGGTCTTTTTTAATTGGAAATTTATATATTTTCCTCTCTATTAACTTTTATATTATAATATTGCGATAATTTTATTCATATAAGTATACGCAATAATTATTTATTCTTCGTAGAAACAGTTTGCATACTCAAAATGTTCCATCGGAAGCAGAGAAACGTTGTCGAGAAGTTGGATGTTTGCATTTTTTTTTTTCATGGAACAGGTTTTTTTTTAAAGAAACTCGCTCTGAGTATATAGGGCAATATATTGGTTGCTTGAATTTATTTGTTTATATCCCTCATTTCATACGAATGGTTGTGTGCTGAGCATCGGATTACACATTGAACAAGGTGTTACTGATGTCTAGGACGAACTACCTAATTGACTACCGAAAATCATCTCTTATTGAAGAAGGTTAAGTGTGCAGGGTAACCTTCTCTCCCCCTTCCCCCTTCCCCCTCTTCTGCATCCTTTCGTCCAGCCCATCTTGTTTTTGGCCACACATATGGAGTTTCAAGGGAACGAGCTAAATGGTAAAAATGCATTAGAGAAAACTGAATATTGCGGGGTTTTTGAAGAGAATACATCCGGATGTTTTTGTAGAAATGTAATCTTTGCTTTTTCCAGTCGAAGCAGCGCTCATTCGTTCTGTAAAAAGACTCTTCGTAGCAATCTCTTGCTGCCACCTTGTCACTAAGAACCTCATAAATTCAGAACTTAGTCAATCACCAGCGCAAATTTTACGCGAAAATTGTAAACTCTACAACCACCTGCAAATTCGCGATTGGGAGATACGTCTGTGTGTAATATGAGCCTTATATAATGGAATGATATAATGGAATGAACTATGTGGATAGCTCTGTTATACCTACGTAAGAAAAACTTATTAATGCCTCTATGAGGAAAAAGAATGGAATGCCCCTTTTTTGCGCATTTTGAGAAGTTCTTATCTCCTTCTTAATATGTTTCTTCGAAATGTCCGACGACGAGTGAAAGATTCATCGCGTACACGATCGGAATGCACCAACTCGCGTTATCTTGATAAATGGCATAGTGGACTTTATAATGCTTTCGTTCACCACGATTTGTTTTTACAGATATATATTTTATATATATCTTTATTTATTTATTTATGTATTTGTATTTATATTACTCGCATGTATATATTAAAGTCATGGATGATTGCACCCTATAAAGCAATTTTGTAACGTTGAGGGATGAGTTGGGAATCAGCCAAGTTGACAGATGTCGCTCATCGGAAATATTTGTGGGAAGAAGTAAGGCTTGCGATATGGAAGACTTATCCTATGTGGTCATTTTTTAGTTTTATTAAAGGTGTCGGACGGATAGATAGCATGATTTTGCTTTCATTAAGTTTTTTTTTTTTAAATTGTATGGATAGTATAGGACGTATTGTGGGCGGTGATCTTCCGACAACGCTTCATCCTTAAATGCTGCTAGTACGGACATATTTGTGGGAAGGACCAAGAATGGAACAAGTCATTACGATTGCCCCTCACACGGCAAATATGTCCTTGAGATGAATGCCTAGGTTCGCTATTGATTGATCGATAATGTGTGCGACGTGCATTGCTATGCGATCAGCCACAATCGAATGCGAATCGATGTTTCATTCAAAGTTGTTCCATTCTATCTTTCGGCAGATTACCGACATAATTGAGGTGTTTGGGGTTTTAGTCCCTCATAAACGTCGGGGAATTTCCACGCTTCTATATGTGTTGTTATTATTTGAAAGGTGCTTAGTGTGAAAACGAAAAGAAGCGGTATAGTAATGTTCCTGAAATGTGATAGTGACTTTGGATGATTATCGAACACCCCGTCACTCACCTTGGCCATCCTCAGTCACTTCCTTGCACCGCAAACGAAGTCTAACGAGAATCGTGAGAGAGATTTTCAAGGAGGTGTTGCAACGCTTTTCAGAAGGAAGTAATGCAATAGGTGCAATTCGTAAACCTTTTTTTCATACCACGATGTGCACTTCTTGTCTCTTTTGCGACGCGGAACGTTTATGGGTACAATAGAAGATTTTGTTTATTAACGTAACGTCCCATAGATGGAAATGATCGCAACATTGGCATTTAATCATTAAAGAGGTTAGATAAAGATCAGAGATTAATGAAGCGAAATTCTAGCGGAGATTGACCACGTCTTATGCGTGTTGAGCTTAACGAACATTTCATTTTGTATATTTATTTGAAACGAAGCATATCTATATGATATCTATATCACCAAATATGGCCCATAGTTTCAGTCACTTCTATGAAATAAGTAACTTTTTTTGTGTTGTAAAAGGTTTAGATTTTTTTTTTCATTTTATAAAAAAATATCCTCCAAAAAAAAAATTTCCTTCACAAAATTTTTCTTAGTGAGATTATTCTTTAAAGAAAATTTTTAAAGCTTCGTTCAAAAAACAAATATTTTAGGGCTTCTTTAGGACGTAAAGAATTTTTGCTCTAAGAAAAAAATGATTTAATTTGAAGTAAAAAAATTTTCAATTAATAAATAGTTTTTGAGTTTTTTTTTTATACAATGGTACTTGTTGGTAATTATTCACTAATGTTTTTCTTGCAACATAGTGATTTTACTTTTTAGAACTGTGACTATCAACGTCTCTTTTTCTGATTGAGAATATTCTAATATTCATTTGTATCTCATTAGTTTTTTTTTGCTTCTTCGTATATATATATATATATATATATATATATATATATATATATATATATATATATATATATATATATATATATATATATATATATATATATATATATATCCGAATTGTTCAATCTTCATAATATACATTTTTTAAATTTTTCTTTCCTTATTCAGATTTTCGTTAAATACTCCTGAAATTCAAATTATTAGCATGAATTAGCTTATTGATAGACAAATCAATAAGAGTAACATTTAATTTCGATTCCACACACTAGGTATGCTGTTGTATACGTGATATTATAAAATTATGTTGCGTTAAATGTGATGAAAATTGAAATTTTCTACTCGTTCCAACTCTGTTGTGATGATAACGCCAACATGGCAATTCTCAATTACCTTCAGGACGTCGTTGCACATAAAATTCTCCTCCTTTATTCGTTCATCATCTGCATCCATCATCCTAGCTGGCATGATGGCGCCTAAACGGCTGTCACAACTTCAGCGGACATTCTCAATCGGTTGTTAAATCACACAACTTCGATTTGCACTTTTTCTCTACTTTTGACGTGAGTCGTTTATCGTTAGCGGATGTTGTGCAACATATGTGAACACATTGTGCATTTGCCCGATTCCCTTTGTGCTGAAGATTTCATTTCTTTTGAAGTTTTCTCCGCTTAGTTGTTGTTTTGTTCATTTCGTTAGCTGTCATGTTGTTCGTTTCGATCATCTAAATGCTGTTATCAGTGATGCGCGCTTACTCGTGAGATTTCTATGATAACACTTAATTAAGTAATTAACTAATTATTCTATTTATTCATTCATTTAGTTCCAACAGTCGTCTCTCATTTGTTGATTTATTCCCCTTTTTATTCGGGCTAAGTTCCTTAGTTCCGTTAGTTAATTCGTTTTTTTTAACGAATGAATCTTAGTTTTAACGTTAACCACAGCAGCTTTTTAAGTACATTTTCCGAGCACACTCTTCAAAGTTTCTCTTATAATCTTCATGGAAAAGAGGAGCAGCCGTTATTCCTTACCGGTCATCCGTCTGTTTAACTCTGCATTATGCGACCTAAGTGGAAGGCATAAACTGTAATCGTGATGCATGTACAAGACCGTGAATTATACAGATCCTACAAGTTGTACAAGGTAATGAGCTGTGCACAACAAAGGCTGCATTAGCATATGTGGAGGGCAAAAGAGTGGTGAGGCGATTTTCGTTGTGAATTCTCAAAGTCGTTAAAAGTAAGGCACAAATCGTGCAGGACGCTAGTACAACGAATACCTTGATGTCATTCATAAGAGCGACACTTGTTGTGGGATTTGCACAGATGTTGACCACAGAAACGAGAAAGCTGTCGATTCTTTCAACACCTTTAAGCATTATACGTGCGCTAATAAAATACGCGCCTATGTAAAGCAGAGAGTCTACAAGATCGCAGTTGTTTTGTTTTAAATCTATGGCAGCTAAAATAGGTGCATAGGAGTCTAGCAACATCGGGGACGCAAAAAGTTGGCACATTTAGGAGGAATTTCTAAGGAGATTCATGGATATAGTTGAAGAGATACCTCAATGATCAGTTTGAAGCTGGAAAACCTTGCATGAGTGCTCAAGCTGCTAGCAAATATGTTGTGCATACGAAGAAAGAAGTCTTTATTCGCATAGAAGAAAGAAAATCAGAAGAATCGAGAAAAAGAGTTCATAATAAAGTGTAATTGATCGGGAGGGCTATTGAAGAATTTTACCCACGCCAACAGGCGAAAAAAAAAGCAGTCTTCAACATTCCGCAGGAAAATGCATAAAATTTATGAGTTTAAGAATTGAGCAAAAAATTTGCATTTTCCCATTTATGCGCAATTATAACTTAAGTGATAATATATGCATTCCTGAATAAAGTTAGCATTAACTATATGTAGTTTGTGATAGTCATGATATCATCTTTTATAAATCATTAAACTGTGGAAACAATGCAAATATTATTCCCGTACCATTTCCACTATTTAGTCATATTTTCTTGAAAAGTCTATTTTTTCTGGAAGGGACTTTAGGTCATGTATCACGTGTATCATGGATTAGATTTCTTTACGACGCTTTTGTCCTTGTAAGTAAAATAATGGTCGCCTAATGTGAGGTGCTAGCAATTTCCTAACTTCTTCTTTTAGTGGAAACGAGTCGTTTTTTTTTTTAAAATGTGAGTCGTGAAAAGGAATAAATTTCTATTGGATGAATCATCTCGAATTCCTTTCGAAGTCGTTCGTATTTCCTCTTTTTTTTTTCGCCTAATGGCGTACTATACAAACAATTAAGTTGTTATTTCTGTATTTTTCTTTCTAGAATATAATAACGATATCATCAAATAAATAAAAGAACTTAATTGAAATTACATTTTGTTTTTGTTATTGAAGGAAAACTCGGCAGATAAATTTGAGAAACAAAATTCAAAAAAAAAAACAAAACTGAATTCAGAACTATTGAATTCTTACAATTTATTAATCTTTTTTTCAATCATATTTTAAAATTTCTCTGAAATATTGAAAATGTTATTGCACCAACTTATTTCTTAATTTTATGGTGTATATTGTTAGCTAGAGATAAACGAGTGAGGATAGTACTATAAACAATAGTTAAAACAGTATATCTATCGTCTGTACTGTTTTTTCTTTTTAATTCTTAGCTGTAATTATATTGTAAAACATTGAATAAAATAAATATTCCATTCTGCGACGATGCATTCTCAAAAGAGAAATTACTTCAACATAATCTTGACCGTGAAACTTTGTAGCATTGTGAATTGTTCCCTACTACTCATAAATTTCCAAAAGAAGAAGTTGTAGAGTTCACTAATAGGAATTTCATCGAGCAGTAGGATTGTATCGTTTTCTCGATGACCTCTTTTTGCGGATATTCCATCTGCAATTCATTCCTGGAAGGGGGGTCGTTATCTCTATTTGACGATCGTTTGTCCCTATAGGCGCAATATTGGGTACATTAGAATGTAGAATGATGTGCGTAGAATAAAATGAAATACATCAATGGAGAGGTGAAAAGAAACAAGATGAAAAATTGTTGATAATCTTAGAGATTGATATGAGTTATTCGAGAATACAGCTGAAGAAATAAGATAAACGAAAACAAAGCAAAGCGTTGAAATAACGATGAGAAGAGGAGGGAGTTGGTTAGGCGCTTCTTAGAGATTCCATACTTATAGCGATTTCTACTTTTATTGGCAGTAATTCATTTGAGTTGAAGATATTGAAGGGGAATACATTTTTTGCAATTGGCATTGCTATAGTTAATCCCTTATTCCCATTCTTTTCTAGTTAATTTTTTCGTAGTCGTAGTTATAAAATTCGTTGTTTTTTTTTGTATTGTTTCTTGTTCTTTTGTTTCTACTATAGTACTTGCATTTTTTCATTTGTTCATCTTGCAATTTACAATTTTGCAAAACAAAAAAGCAAAGCGATTTGTAGTTGTAACAGAAATTCATAATTTAGCACTAAGATTCGTTGATTACTTCTTAATATATCTTTGTATGCTTGCATTACATGCATTGTATATCACTATCGTCATTGGTATAATTTCCTTGAAAACATAGTTTAAATATTTCGTATTGCATTGAAGGCATCTCTAATCACAGAGCTTAGGGAATTGTTCGGAAAGAAAAAGAGAATAAATAGTGTGTGGGCACAGTGAATTTTTGAGAATGCTCGTGAATCGTTTTTCAATCATTGGCATATGAATTGCTTGCGGGCAACCATAACAGACAGTGATTTGCTCGCTACTTCTGGATTTGATTTATAGTAATGCAGTGGAAGCGAAAATGAAATATTATTGAAAAGTTTCATTTATTTGTAAATGAAATTTAATACCTCTACGAATAATTAGCTTAAAGCACCGGAAATAAGCGCTATCTATAGCGTTGGCGATTTTAAAAGTTCGCGCACTTTTCAATATATATATATATATATATATATATATATATATATATATATATATATATATATATATATATATATATATATATATATATATATATATATATATATATATATATATATATATATATATATATATATATATATTTTTTTTTTTTTTTTTTTTTTTTTTAAGTATATATTTATATAATTGCTTGTTTATTTTATTTTTCACGATTCGTCAAAGCTTGAACTCTGCTGTTGTTTGATTAATGTTTATGCAGCTAAGGGTATAGATGCATAATGCCTTGCAAAAAATTGCTGCATATTATTGTTGAGGTTGCCATAGCAAGTTTTGCAGCAGTGGGAATTGACAAAACGGCTGCCATGAAGCGTATGCGTGTGCGCACACGTGAAAAGCACAGCATACGGGTGGCTGTAACGCATATGCGCGGACTGCTAGCGCTCTCTGTACGCGCTATCGACCGACCACCTTCTTAAACAAATACTGCCATTGCCCACTTGTTCGTTCCCTCTATTGTGCTGCCCACACAGCGAACTTCCCTACGCACTTACGCCTGTCCACCCAGTCTTACTCATGCTTTTCATTAACAAATTATCCTTTCCAGGTTTATTAATTAGTATTTCTTAATGAGGCTGGGTCGTCTCAAAATAAGGGCTTGCTTTCATTATATATATATATATATATATATATATATATATATATATATATATATATATATATATATATATATATATATATATATATATATATATATATATATATATATATATATCGCCACAGTGACGGTGTCTTGTGACATTATAACATGCCTGTAGAAACAGTGTTGCTTGTTCTAACAGATAGAGTAAGGTTTTGTCGTTGTTTTATGATGCTGTCTTATCAACACTCTAGTATCACTGTTGTCATGGTAGATGGTGTATAATTTAGAAATTTCTTATCGACCGGGAATAAGCGGAAAGGTCATATTGCGGCCAGAAAAATAATGATAGTTGAGTACGACCCGAAGCCGTGAAGGTGGAGCAAGATAAGTGATGATGAGCTTCTCCCTGCTTAGAAGATTTTATCAAAGGGAGCGGAATGGAATCTGAAACTTTATCGAAACAGATAGCAAAGTCATTGCAAACAAACAAAAACCTTTGCAGCAGATTGTGAGATGAAGCCTTAGTTTACTAGTGCTTTATGCCAAAGGAGACTTGAAAAGGTGCCCTTTAAAACCGTAAAGAGTTGTTTCATGAAAGAAGATGACTGAGGTTAGTAAGTTGACGCCAGCCTACGCAGTAGGTTAGTGAGTTCGTGTAACTATCTGGAAGCGGAATGTTGCGAGTTTCTAATTCCACCTGTGTGCAGTGTTTTACTCGTCATCAAGCAGTGTTTGTTAGCTAATGCTGAGACAAATAAAACTAACTGTATTACAGGATGGTGGCAATAAATAATTAAATAAATAAATAGTTGTTTATTTGTATGGATTTTAAAATTATTTTTGAGGCAAAAATGATGCTTTTTTTTGTTTCTTTGAAGGGTTTAATTCCAGTATTTTACCGCCCCACCTTTTTTTTTATATTTGTCGTTTGCTTGATTACTTCGAGTCTTGCCACTTTGGGTTAGCTTTATTGAAACGTGCGTATGATTGCTATTCCAAAATTCATAGAAAACTAGATTAGATAAATAGACGAGAGAATAACTGAAAAGTGCAGAATCGTTTTCTTTTGTTTTTTACTTTCCTCGTATGCTAGATTGGGTTCGGTGTAAAAATGACATCCTAATGTATCGAAAAGAATTATGAAGTATTTTTATTTGCCCAATGGTTTTGCAGACAAATTAGTTTTGATAGCTATCGATAGAGTTTTGATGTAATAAAGTGTAAGGATTGTCCTCAATGCGGGGATGGATCGAGGAGTGATACATTTTACAAGGCTTATTAGACTGATCGAAATTTTGTTGTCTTGATAGGACGGTTGTCTTTTTGCATTATATTTGGATGTGTTGCTTTCCCCCACCACCTCTTCCTGTGATATCGGAGTATAGCAATAAGGTATAATTTGCAAGTATTAAAATTGAGCTGTTATATTCGGGAACACTGTAATAACACTATCGTTTTGCGCATTTTTGATGCATCATTGCATGGCCTTATGCCATTTTTATGACACATGAACGAGTTTACTGAAATAACGCTTACAGATATATTAGTAGTTATCGAATCGATGCAGTTACTTCATTCAAAACGGTAATTTTTTATTGGAGTATAGGAACGAATGAGATATTGTTTTTGAGCAATTTGGTAACTTTACTATTCCTATCTAATTTTGAAAAAAAAAAAGTTTTATAATCCTCGTTTTATCGCTGTCATGAATGATCTCATCCGCATCAGCGATACACTTTGGGGTTGAGTTTTTTCGTCCTATCACTCGCTTCCTATCTCTTATCATGCCTCATTTATCAGGGCATGTAACCATTGTCCTCTCTATTTTTGAATAGGTCAGACTGTGATAATCATTAATACCAGTGAAATCTTACCTAACGCGCTAGGCCGTTAGCTATTACTACTTTTAAAAGACCTTCATTTGGATTAGTATTTTCCTTTGCTTCTGATCGTTTTGATGAGAATAGATGGGACACTTGATCTTAGTTAGGAATATTGGTCCTATCCATAATGCTTTAATAAACATTGTGAGAATTTCCTATGAATATATAATGATGAAAGCATTTTTAGCAACTATATATTTTGGCAATTATATACGTTAAGCTATACAAATAATATTCTATTATTAAGGTGTAATTAGCATTTTTATTTCAACATCTAATTTATGCGTATATTTATCAACTACTAATATAACTAATATTCCTAATATGAGAAATGATTTCTTCAAGCATTTCTCAATTTTCAACTTTCACGCTCCAAATATACGTCAAATGATTCGGCTTAGATTTGTCGCTCGTATTTTCACGAGAAACCTGTCGGTGAATTTCAACAGGTTTTTCCATTCGCTATCGCGACGATTTGCTCATTGCACATGCAACGTTTATAAATGAGGCAATTTCATTAAAAGAGCTACAATAGGTGAATTTAAATTGCATTGCATATTCTAAAATATGCTTTATGTTTTATTTAAATTTTTTCATGATATGCGAAAAAAAATTTAACGCCTCTTGTTTTCGTTCTTGAAAGATTTCGTTATGCATCCTGAAAGTGTTTGGGAATAGCATCTAGGAAGGGATCATCAGTGAAGCGTGCAACTCATCGATCGATGATCTCTATTTCCTTTTATTTCTCTATTCATATCGTTGAATTTTCCTCGCAATCCGATCATTTTAATTGCATAGTGAAAACTTTCGTTGTCGCATTATTATTTCCGCTTTACTTTATATGTATTTCGCAATAATTTAGTTAGGTCGGATTCTGTTTTAAGTAATGGTCACCTATAGGCGCATTACGTTTCCATGATCTTATGATGACCACCTACATAATAAATTGTCTCTGTTCGTCGATCCGTTGTAATTGTGTACATGCGTCTATTTACTTATTTTAATATTTATTTAGCGTAGATGCGGTTGGTCATACAGCTAATTGCCAGCCGATTGGATTTATGGAGATAATTAACTTCCATATGGTTCTTTCAATTACCGCAAGTCAGCGTAACAAAATCTTGCATAATTGCTCAGAATTCTTTTTATGAGGCATTCATTGAGTTCCCAACTTAGCGAAACGATTGTTGCATTTATTTGCAAATAGATGTGAAACATTTGCTAATGCATTTTTTAGCTGTTATTATTATAATCACTATTTTATTTATTTATTTATTTATTTATTTATTTATTTATTTATTTATTTATTTATTTATTTATTTATTTGTTTATCTATTTGTTTATTTATTAATCTCACATGTCGTTTTTATGATTTTTTTTTCAAGAAATTTTGCTTGAAGATGGCTGGAATTTTCCTTAAACATTGATAATAGATTGCTCTTCTAACAATTTCTTTATGAGATTTGAATTTGGCGAGGAGAGATTTATTCGACTGTGCAAAAAAAAAACTAGAGGCATCAGGTGTCCCATGAAATTCGACCGACTCGAACAATTCATTTCTCATGCATAGGCTGTTTCAACCGGCGGGTGATCAATAAGCAATAGTCGAAATTTTTCGATGAGGAATAGCCAAGAATTTCGATGAATAACCAGGAATAGCCAAGTAGGTAGTGGTTGAGACATGACGATCAGTTTCAGCGTTTTGGTTGATCGAATTTTATAGGGTGTCAGGTTTCTGCGCTGTACTCTACCGGCTGGCAGCATTGTTTTCCTCGATTGGTCGGAATAATACGACCGTTGGTAAAATTTGTATCAGTTCAGTCGGTTTTTTGTTACTGAGCTTCACGTTCTATTTTCAAAAAAAAAAAAAAAATTCTTATGGATTTGTCCGCATTTTATTATCAGCCGTTCAAAGCATTTCTGTTTAAGGTGGAGTAAACTAAGGCAGCGATGTATTTCCACGTATGCAGTCTTCTTCAGCCGAAATGAACGACAAATTGAAGTTATATTAACCAATCTTTGCAAGTGCACTATATATCGTTTGCATTGTTTCGTTAACAAAACGTTTTAGTTAGTGGCAAACAGCTGGCATTTTGCAGCGTTAGCAGAAAGTTCTTTCTATTTTGCTCATCCCTATTGAATTTGTCGATTCACCATCGAAAGCATTTCAACCCCACTTAACGCCTTATGTTTGCTTCTCTTGACATATCGATTTATCTATTTGGATGTATGAGAATAGATGCCCACTTTTTTTTTTCGAATCGCTTCAGTTGCGCGATGCTTTCAAATATTTGCCTTTAGGGAATTATACTGCAACTTCTGAAATGAGCAAAATAGTTGAAAGATTCGCTTTCCCTTCGTGGAAATGAATTGGTCATTCTGTTGAGGCAAATTTGTTGTTTTGTTGTCTCGCAAACTTTGGTGTGCAGAAGTGAGAGGCAGGCTGGGGGGATGAGAGGGGGGGGGGGGTAGATGCCCACTCCCAACTCGCCACCACCCCCTCATCCTTTTAGTGGCCCAAGAAGCACCGCGAAGACATTTAAACTACATAAGGGTGGTAAATTTTTGCGTTTTTATCATTTATCGGTATAAAATATTCTTTCAAGAAATTCTCGCTATGCCGCTTATGTTGTGTTACGAATCGTTTTAAAGCTCCGTTCTCTCTCTTTCTTTATCTTTCTCTTTCTCCCTTTTTCTCTTTCTTTTTTTCCTTTCTTTTATTCTCACTATTCTCATAAGCACCTCCAAAATCCACCATTTTCACCCCCTTGAGGAAATCAAATTGATAATATTTGTGTTGCCGGTTTCCAAAAAAAAAAGTCAATAATTCAGTGATGATCTCAAAAGTTATGATATTTCAAGAAGTGTCCAGAGAGAATGTTTTATTCTTCACTGAGATTACTATGACATCAATAGATGATCTAATTTTGATTGTCACGTGGCAAAGTTGATTTTTGAGAAGAATTTGAAGCGCCATATTTCGACGAAAACTTAGACTTAATTCGAGCGATGAAATTTATCTCATTTCAAATTCGTTTTATCGTTTTCAACTTGAGCATTATTTGATAGGTTGTCTTTTATGAAATTTATTATAACGAAATTTGCTGACCAAATAGTTTTTTTTTAAAAAATTCATTGCTCTTGGCATTTTGCCAGATTTTGACAGCTTGACTAATTGTGAGCATTTTCATGAGAAATTTCCACTTTTATGTTTGTTTATAGGAATTGGAATTGTCATTTTTTTTAATCTTCAGAAATTTTTTAAAATTTTTTAAAAAATTTTTCAGATTTGATTATTGGCAGATTTTATAAGTGTATTGCTAAAGTTGGCGCATTTTTTTTTTCAATGGTCTCAAAAATTTGAATCATAGGAAATCGAGGTGGGAATCACTGAAATTCACGAACCTGATAGGTTTAATATATGCGATGCACTAATCCCGATCATCTTCCGAATTGATTGATTAGCTTCGAAAAATAAAGCCAAAGGCGTTTAAAGATTTTTGAAAGAAAACAAAGAGATTTTCTTTCTATTTAATATCGGTCAGAATGTTATTTCAAGCAGTTTAGTGATAAAAAAAAGGTGTAGAAATTTCCATCAATGGCCGCGATTACTTGAAACATGAAAATATTATCGCTCATAGTTTACTATATTTGTTAATGATTTTACAAAGTGCCGAAGCGAACGAGCGCGATATGAAAGTACATATTTTATCGGTTACATTGGTATGTTTATCCGTTTATTTTTTTCACACTCGATTATGCGCCACAATAAATGTACGATATTAGGGATATATAATTAGCGATAAATGCATCATCATCATCGATAAACGATTTTATATATTTTCCTATTTGAAATGAAAATACATCAATAATGTTGAGGAAATTTTTTACACACTCTCATAGAGGTAGATTTCGAGATAATTTTTCATGCAATTGTGGAAATAAGAACCTAACTTGTGGACGTTTAAATTTTAATCCCATAAAATATTTCATATTTTTAGCGATTAACTAACTATTTTTGGCAACTTTTAAATCGTCGATTGAAAGTTTTCTGCAACGATCTATGAAGATATAAAATCAGCTTGTCTCGAATTATTTCATAATTATAAATAGTACAAATTGAACGAATTCATTACTTTCGTTACCTCAAGTTCAGTTTGGAAGTTGCAAGTATATTTAGCTCGAGCTCCTTCTTCGCGTTCATAAAACTCAACTCATAGACAACCTACATCATCTATGTTTATAATAAGAATTTGATGGTATCAGATGTGTCGGAGAATTGTTTTTCCATTTTTTCAACTCCGGCTCTTTTCGACTCCTTTTTTTTGGAGAAACTGAGTGGAAAATCGCTGAGGCGATATGAGGAAAACGGTTGAATAGAGCGGTCAGTTTACCTCTTTGTTCACTAAATGCATCAAAGCATCATCCTCACGCATCATTAAAAAATTTCATTTGTTTGCACAAATTGTTTGTTTTTTAGCAGATTTTTTTTTCATATATGCTGATGATAGAAATGAATTGGAATTGATATTTTTTTTTATATCTGTGTTCTCTTATTCTCCATTATCTTTATTAACAATATTTCCGTTGGGAATAAATGCAAATATGGGATTACTTTGTGGAAGTGAATTTTAATTTTCAATGATTTTTTTTATTGTGAAAATGCAATCGATGGAAATGGTGCTAATGTTGATATTTTATGCAAAAGGTTTCGATTCATGCTTCCATTCGACATATTACATAGCATTACATACTTGTGCATTTACGCGCTTCTCGTCCTTTTTTTTTACTGTTTCATCGTCTTAACCCATACCTGCACACACACACACACACGCGAACACACAAATATAGAAACCTAGGCTTTGGTTATTTCACTTCCTCTATTCCTCTGTTTTAAATCAACCTGAGGTCAAAGGTCACTCCAATCAAACAATCTTCAAAACCTGTGGTTAAATGGATTAATGCATTTTCCAAGGGGATTATGTTGCATATGCCTTACATGCAAGTAAATTTCTTTTCATTTTTCTATGCAATTTCGGACCTCGATTGCATTTTAGTTCGCATTTATGATTGCGGAGTACAAATCTCATATGAGCTGCCGGAGTGGCGTGGTTTTAGAATACATTCGAGATCACGACCATAACTGAAACTTTATTTTGTATGGTAGAGATCAAAGGAGATTAGCAGCTCTATGATATCCTGGAGGATGAGAAATGACTGCAAACATTTCCGCTTACTCAGAAATGCTGTAATGTCAATAGTGAAGAAAGGGAGCAATCAAAAAAAAAAAAATTTACGAAGGAACTAATTGTTTCCTTTGATTTCTTTTTGAACTAATTCTTCGCTTTAAGTGCTAATATGTACTATCGGTTTATATTCTCTTCTATGAGTGTAATTTCTAAAAAAAAAAAATTCCCTCGGTCATATCGGTATCTCTGTGCTATTTGTGTACTAAAATATCCTAGTTTTCTTCTTTGTAATGTTGTGATGTGTCGAAATGAATGATTTTGTATATATTTGAAGTTGACGACCTAAAACATTTCCTGCAAAAGCCGAAAAACGATTTTCCATAATAACTATTGTTTGGTGACGAATTAATTTTTTTCCACTGGCTAGGATGAACGGGCAAATAGCTCATTCCGTTAACTAATACAATTTTCATTTCCTCTTAGATAGTGTTTATCATCTGAGTCTGAGCTAGAATAGAATAGCTAGTTATAATATATGATGTTAATTGTGGATTTTCTACACGTCTTCATTTCTGACCACTATTAGATCATGAGATAACGGACTTTTTGTAAGAGCATAGGCGGTTAGCCTCATTTATCGAGATCCTGAAAAACAGCATTGCATTCACAGTAGCATTTTATGGTGCTTTCTCATGGGAAGGCGAAAGTTGTGCCTTGATCAGGCATCTTCAGCTCCAGCTTTCACCTGTCATAGCGAGTCAAGTAATTGTTTAAAGTGCGGTAATGCGTCAGCGAGGAGAATCATTGGCAGGGGTATTATCTCTGGGAAGCTCTCGTTTCATGTAGACGCCGACCTTACGGTGGACTCAAGCCTGTAGTTTCTTCCTTCATGTAAAATTAATTTTAATTACCATCTGGCAGTGCTGTCTTTCAGGATCGTTATAAATGAGGTTGCCAATGTGTGCCATAGAGATTACTACATAATTTTCCAAGCTTATATATATATATATATATATATATATATATATATATATATATATATATATATATACTAACCATCTGGGTAACATTACTTCTGAAATTACCGAAAACTGGCAGGAACTCTTTTTCCCATGTGTTTTCTCACTGCCGGGAATAACTACCATCGTTTGATCTTGGTCATCTCTTCTTCCTTACGGTTCCAGTAATTTCATTTTCATTCAGTGTTGGTGCAGCTATGGCGCTTCGTTTATATTATTGTTTTGGTGCTTCCTCTCGATCACTTTTTCAGTCGGATGGCAGCACAACGCTTTATGCGATGTTCAGCTGGCATCACACTCCAGTCATTCCGTTTACTCACTCTTTCTAACTTTCATTCCGTTTTATTCATCTATCGATCGCTCTCTAAACACATTGTTTCCAATTTTTTTTTTTGCAATTTGCGAATAAGTTTATTTTAAAGTTTGTGTTTTGTTTCCATCATTATGAATACTTTACTACATATATATATATATATATATATATATATATATATATATATATATATATATATATATATATACTTGTTCATTCATTTACTTATATTTATATGTAATTTGTCGGTCAAAAAAGTGAACAAATTAAAATCGGTGAATGATACATCTGGATCGCCGTAGTATGAAATTTGACTAACCATTTGCCCACTTTGAACCGATAAAGCGCTCGTTGTATATGCAAATAAATTGCTGGGTGATCATATGCATCAAAATAGACTTAAAATTAGAAAATTGCTCGTCACCTCTATGCTATATTCGTCGCTCGTTTTTTTTTTTCTATCGTATAGAACTATTCGTTGTGTTCTATAGCGGCTGCATCAAAAGAAAATATTTACAATGATCTGTTTGTTAAAAATTTTCATAGATCGGTAGTTCTAAACAATGTCTTTTTCCATTACTTGTTAAATAGAGTGGCGCAAATGTCGTATAGTGTAATTACCACCCATTGTTTTAGTGCATTTGAAATGATGTGCACTAATGCGGCTACGCTTTCGCATTTCCGCTTTGTGATGTTCATTGAGAGGGTAGTAATTGTAAACTTGGTTTTTATCTACATTGCTTCATAATTCGTTGATTACTAGTACCATGAATTTGTAGTTTAAATATAACCCCATGGGGGTTTCTAAATGAAAAGTCACCGTAGAACTTTTTTGGGTTGCATTTATGTGAAATGTGTATTGCTCGAACGTAAAAAGCTTTTTTTTTGTCTATTGCATATCGCTTTGCGCTGCTTATATGTCATTTCCTTATTGCCGCCTTCTTAAAGTATTCCTCTGTTAAGGTGATTGATTCTCGGCTACAGTGTTTTCTTTTTTAATTTTAGCATATTTTTATACAATTAAACACAAATTCAAATATTTCCATAATTAAACGAGGATTTTTACTATTTGTTATCACAATTTAGTTCGATCAAATTTCTTGATACGAGGATTGAAAAGGTATGAGAATTACGACTCTCTAAGACTATATTGATAAATTTTTACTGCTATTTTAGTCGAAAAGTGTGATTGTTTTCCGTAAAGCTAAATTGTATTCTATGAAATCTTCGAGTATCACGATTGATTCATTCTCTCGAAAAGTTTCTCGTGAATGGTTGAATTTCTTCAATTTTTTGTGCATTAAATTCTCATGTATATATATATATATATATATATATATATATATATATATATATATATATATATATATATATATATATATATATATATATATATATATATATATTCAGTTAGTGATTAATTACAATTATATTCTTTATAGGTGTTACAAAATATTCGTTATATTCAAATATTATATTCATTTAATGCGCAAATATATCCTACAAATTAGTATTCACATTAGCAGTTAAAAGATATTAAATTCATTATAATTAATACCTAAGAGATCTTAAACAGTATTCTTGATAAGTATTAATGAATCAAAACATAATGAATCTTTTTTTTGAAATATTGATGAAGAGAAGTGAAGCGATGATTTGTTAGCACATGAGAAAGATTGAATTTTCTTAGCAACTAGCAAAACCTTACTTTACACTCATAAAGCTGGTTGACGTGTTTCAGCACACTCTTACATGACAACGTTGAACAGTGAGCGTTCTATGATAGTATTGCATATGATAGTTAGTGTTTGCTTTAGAGTTTAAGCCGATGCACTCTTGTCTCGATCTATGTTTCGTTCTTCCCCCCCTCCTCTCCCTCCCCCCCCACCCCCCCCCCCATCTCCTTCTTATCGTTCCCTTCCCTCTCCCATACCCATTCCTTCTCGAATTAATGACCTTGTATATCCCTATTTTTTGATGAAGACAGGCTGAATGAGCGAGTCGTACGTCTTTTTAGCGTAGTCTTTTTCATGCCGAATCGACTCGTCGAGTTACCCGCCCACGATGCGAGCAAGCAATATGTAACAAAATGGGAAATAACAATTTTGCCTGAAGAAAGTGGCCAAATTTCAGAATTGACTATCAGATATTCTCTTCAAGCAAATAAATCCTTGTCATGGAAAGTTCATTTCGAAGGCAGTTGCCGTTTGAGTTATGAGCATCTTTATCATTCATAGACAAGCGTTCTCTCCGAAGAGTACATTTATCCTAGAATCGATCTTTACATTAAATGGGAAATGCTGTGGATGAGAGAAAAAAAAAGTATTCCACGTTTATATGAGTGAATCGAAATTTTTCTAAATTCATTCTTCAGTTTCTCCTTTGTCCTCTTTCATAGAATATATGTCACTCTAAGATCGACGATAAAATTGCTCTAGAAACTAAGGGAGCCAGCAAGAGCTGTCGTGAAACTAAAGGAGTGTCGTAGAAGACTGTGGGAATACCATGGACACGAAGATTTGCGCATCAACATTGAAAAAAAAAACCCTTTTTTATTAGTTAATTACATATTTGAAGTATTGTTTTGTCTCTGACAAGTTTCTTAACATTTTTTTGAATCCGCTTGTACCTTCCTTTATAGCGTACGGTTCTGTTGAAATAGATAGCTGTATGGAGTTGTTTTGATGCACAAAAGAAGAGATTTTGAAACAAAAGCATGCGCTTGGGTTGAACAATTTTAGGTGATATTAATGGTAGAAAGAGAGTCGCCTTTTTTTGAACTTTCAATCGGATTTACTTGAGGTGGACCAAAGCGCTGAATGAAGAATTTACCCAGTGCATAGGCATGGAATTTACTCACTCGTTTAGCAATTTACCATAAATATGCAACATCATTTCCCCTCATAGCTAACCAATTTTCTAATTTATTATTTCCAATGTGGAAATGAGGCCAATGATCGTTCCCTTTGCTTCTATCTGTGATAATGCTCTAAATGTTGCAAAAATTTAAATACTAAGATTTTTTGCAAATGAAGTTTCTTTATCGAATATGACGACAATCGAAAATAGTCATCGACAATCGAGGTGTTTATGTTTATGTTGCATCACATCGGCAGGTAAATCTAATCATATTGCGCCACATTTTTCTAATCTCTACACCTGATTTTTCTATTATTGATTATTGCCAACTTGCGACACAAAATTTTACGCGTGAATTTTATAATTTTTTTTCTTTTCTTTTGTGCATATGTTGTAGATTGTCTTTTTCCATATGGGATGAGTATATCCCATTTCCCTTGGGGTAATGTGCGTTCCTAATTTAGAATTTTTGCTGTGAAGCTTATTGCCTTTAACACTTTGTCTTTCTATTGGTCGTAAATAATGTTCTCAAATTTACTATGGGAATTTATTTGCCCAGCGGTCATTTTTGGGCAGTTATATGGGCATCGTTGGCAAAGATGCAAGCAATGTGGGAATGCCATAGGCGATATCAGCCGAAATAGACACCAATATGTTTCCGCTTAGCTGCACATTCTGCACCATAAATCGCTATCGTTAACACTGCCACCATTTAACGTTCACGAAGAATCATGCAGAGTATATTCGTCGCCGAACAGTCTCTCTCCTTTTCTTAGTTTTGGATTTCTTTTTAGTGCTATACATTGAAAACTTTTATTCCTTTTGGTAGTTTATTCCTTTTTGATAGTTTATCTTTTTAGGTATTTTCATTTAGGAAAAGAAAATACTTTTAGAAAAAGTGATTTTTATTCATCCTATAAAATGTATTAGTTATTATTATTCCATTTCTGATAATAACCATTTCGAAAAGGGTCAAAGGTCATAAAATATTAAAAGTGTATGGTACAAGTTGTATGGATCAAGAAAACAAGGTATACTGTGCATGAAGGCGTAAAGCATCCACATTGCGATACAGAGAAAATACTTGGTCGTTAGCAAATTTACATTGTCAATTTCCTCTCGCAGCCTCAGATTGTGTTTGTAAGTTTAGCTGCATTAATCGGTTTTTCTTTGCTCCCGTATAAGATGCACACAATATTCCTCCTGTAAAGTGAGAGAAAACGGCTTTGTATCAGTGGTATACTCATCCGGTGGGAGGAGGAGGATGGGGGATAGGTGGGGAGGGGAGGTGAAGACGGTCGCATCCCCCTTGCATGGGACGGGGGGAGCTGAAAGGTATATGTACATCGCAAAGGGAAGTACTCTTGATGTCAGGATTTTTAGGGCCTTTTTATTACGATATTATCAAAAATATACGCGGATTAGTGCACTTTTGTTGCGCTTTCTTTGTTGAAGGAACATTTTTGTTCATAAATTATTCCTCCACATCCTTCCTGTGTCCGATGAGATCATAGCAGTGGCGAGGAGGTATCTCCGTCGAGATATTATAAACACTTCCTGTGGTTTCTACTTATCAGATCAGATAAATATGGTGCATTGATTGTTCTTGATTTGTCGTAGTTGTAGACACAGGATTTCACTTTCACTACGTGATTTTGTTCGGATGTAAGATAGACCAGTCGGCTATAGATCATGCGGGGATAGTGCCGCGTACAAGTAGGTTAAAGAAGATCAGGAGCATAAAGGCAGATCTCAAACGGCTGCCCATCATGTGTCATTAGGCTAGCCTTAGGCAGGATCAAGAGGATATAAAGGAGGTTGATGTGCTGATGTATTCATCCCAGCTGCTAGATGGTTCACAAGGTCGAGTGGGCGTACGCATGGCCGTGGGAGCGCGTGAAGAGATCGGCGGTAGCGTGGTGGAGTTCGCCGGATGCGACTACGAGATCGCGGCAACCATCGAAGCCGTCATTTTCAACGAGTTCCTACTTTTGTGTCACCTCATTGTATGAGTGAGATGGTCGGGAGGATATAAAAGCGGTCACCGGCAGAGCCCTCTTATAAAGGTCAGCCCTCCTTGGCTCGTCTAACAGTCCGAGTCTCCTTGAGGGTTTGGGCTCTCTCTCGAGCTGCGGTCGAGCAAACTGCGAGACAACATAGGTATAAGGGCGCAAACAGTTTATCACGCTTATACAATACAATAAGATGAGAAAACGAAGGGGCAGTAGGAAGCTTGGATCGCCGGCAGGACTCGTGGTCGAACTCTTCGCTGCCGCCGACCATCCCTCGCACATTGACGGTCACAAGTAGGCCCACTCAGCCTTGTGAACAAGCTGTCAGCAAGACTGAGAGGATGAGCACATCAACCCCTTCAATGTGCTCCCAATTCTGCATCAGGCCAGCCTCACAACATGCTGGGCAGACGTTTGATGCCTGTGTCGTCCTCTTGACCCTCTTTGACCTACCTTGTGGAGCGCACAATCCCGCTTGGTCTATAGCCGAGTGATGCACTATCCTCGCTTCCCATCGCTGTCACCAACATTTTTCACTGATTCGGCCAAACGTCTATATTGATTCTTCCATTAATTTTTTTGTGTAGCAATTTAGATATCGCTGCCAAAGGGAGCAATATGAATTTGATCAAATTATATAATTTACTATGAGTATATAAAGGTATATTATCTATGAAAGGTAAAGATAATATCATAAATGTGCATTATTTTTGTACAAAGGTATACGGATTAATTTATTAGAAATGTATATTTAAGAAGATTAAACAAATACAGGTAAAATGTGAAGTTAGAGGTAAAAAATACAAACTTATAGAATTGCTTTCTTTTGACACAGTTGAATATAAATAGAGTAATGCGAATGGAAAAATTTTTCGATGATATGAAAGCGGTATAAACCATTATCGCTTCATTTCTTCGATAAATTCAGCGCATTTCCCATGTCGTTATTTAATTATTTGCGTTCAATGTATTTGAAATCTATATATTTCCTCATTGAATGATGTTTTTATTTATTTATTTATTTATTTATTTATTTATTTATTTATTTATTTATTTATTATTTATTTATTTATTTATTTACTTATTACTGGATTTTACAAAAATGCTTTATGCCAACATCGCATATGTGGACAGTCATGTATGGGTATACCTATTTGATCTTTATTTGTTGTATTACGCTAACGGAAATAGACTTGCATTGTTTTACGGACAACGTTGACAAGTTTCTAGGACTACGGCCATGCTATATTATTGTCCCTACTGGCTGGATAAGCAAAATGTTGTCACCATATTGGAGAATCCTTTATTCCTTACTAATTTTGTTGATTATATGTATAACTTTCGTGTATAATATGAACTTTTAAAGAAATTTCATTAAGGCTTATATATTAAAAAAAAACGCTTGGCTTCTTCTTGCTTATTAATTCGACAAAATTTATTAGTTTAGTTTAATTCATTAATTTTATTCCAATAATATTGCTATTTAACCTATCCTAATGGCTGCCTTTATCATGAAATATTATTCGGACATTTTGGTCGACGATTGCAGCTTCATGTCATCGTTAACCGTTTGAAATGGTCTTATATTTGATCAAGTAAACAAATTTATTCAAGTTATACAGCAGATGTTTTTAATTACTGGAAATCTCTATAGGTAGTATGAGGTAAAGAATGGTGAAGCAATATTCCATAATTCTCCTCGAAGATTTCTCATTAAAGATGCCACGTTGAGAAATGCATCGCTTAGCGCAAACATTGAACTATATAGGTTTTTAGCCGTTTGTCTCTTCGTTAGTTCCAACTTGAAAATTTCTGAAGTTGAAATTACGAAACTTCACCGCATCATGCCGTTATTTTTTTTTTATTGACTACTCATCTTCAAAAAAAGATATACGTAGAAAAAAAATTTGCATTTCACCATCTCTCCACAGTATGGTTGACGAATTTGCTTGGAAATTTTCTCCTGGTGGTGGATTAATTTGGGGTGTAATGGTTGATTAAGTTGGCGTATGATGATTGACTAAGTTGGATTATGATGGTCGGTTAAGTTGGAGTATGATTCGGTTAACTTGAAGCTGAGCACATTCAAATTTTTCTGCATATTCGTTGAAACCAGTTAACTAGATGAATATATGCAAAAGCGCCTATTCTATCAACTCTTATAGCATAATTCTGCGTTTATCTTTTCATGTTGGTTTCATCTATTCCCTCTTTTTGTTTCCTTGAGAAATTCGCCGTCAAATATATGTGACCCCTGTATGGGTCTCTTATCATGAAGTGTTGATCATATGAGCGAAGAGACTGTTTCATAAATGATGCTGAAGAAGACTGATGAAATTTTTTTTTTTGCTTTGCCTGGATAGTATATTTTTAACTGGATTTTGTTTTATTTTCTTTTTTTTTTTTTTTTTTTCAAGGGACATCTGGTTAAATGAGTCGGCAATATAGAATGATCGGAATTGATTCCTTTCTTTAAAAGGAAAATTAATTTTGGTATAAATATCGCTTTTCATGGACATACTGCAAAAAAAAAAGAGTCCATTTATTCATTGCCTCATTAATGCTTCCTTTTAATATTTATACCGATGGTTGAGTGAGTTGAAGTATGCTGGATGACTAAATTTGAGCTGTCGTGTCGAAAATTTTTGTAGATTTTTTTTGGATGAAATTTCTAAGCGATTATGTCTATTGTAAAATGACGAAAAATTCGATATTAATGAAATGAATTATAATAAATCCATAGAGGTTAAAAATTTCTGCATATTTCTAAAATTATCCAATATTTCTATTAAATTTTTGCGTTGTAATGCGATTAGGCGATAGTTTTTTTTTTTTATTCTTTCTTCAATAGTTATGTTGAAAACATTTATTTATAAGAATTTAAGCTTGCGGTTAATATTGATAATGGATCGATTTGAGCATATTTGACGTTTCAATTGTGTGATAAGAAACGAGTGATAATAAGAGTATAAACTAGAAGAAAATATTTTTAAGTGTTAAATAGAGTGAAAACGTTTTCAAATATTTTATTATTATTACTATTATTATTTGTTTATCGTCATTTTTCCTCATCATGTATACATCGGTTGATTGGCGTCCTTATTGATATTGTGTGCTATTCGTATCGACTTTGAATTATTCGATCAACCTGTGCATCTTCAACATTTTTACTAAAAACTTGCTACTGATAATAGAAATTCGTTTATGAAAATGTCAGGATCTATAGAGAAATGCTTTTTCCATTGTTGTTTTTTTCTACCTTTCTTTCGAATTCGAATTTTTTTGTTTTTCTTTTTTCTTCGACATCAACTTTATGCGATACTCTTCTAAGACATTCTTTTTTTTTTTTCAATAAGTGATTCTTTTATATGGCTTATAATATTTATACAAACGATCGTTTATCTCATATGATATTTTTGTAGGTGCTGAAACCGACAACGAGACTCAACGAGGCTCTGAGTGTGATATTGGGGAAGTGCCCGCGCCGGCGGTCTCCATCCTCCTCAAGATGGAGCAAATGAACATGTAAGTTACTTTCTAAATTTTGCAATTTTATTTTACATTTTCTTTCAACTCTCTTGCGAAATTTTCATCGACTTCGAAAAAAAAAAAAAAGAAAAGAACTTCACTTAAAATTTCAACACTTTATCAATGGACTTATGTTTCTAGTCTATATTGAAAAAGGTGGAATTTCTAATTGGCTTTATTAAGTGATCGTTATATTTTTTATGAATACGCATAACGAGATAGCAACGATAGAGTGAGATAATAATTACATAACGAAACTTCGATTCTAAATCGAACGATTTGATTGAATCGACTCGACTCTCATTAATCGGAAATTGTTTTTCACTTTTCAACTCTTTGAAGTTTTCAAATATTTTTGTGGATTTTCGACTGATCGAAATTCTTTTCGGTTATCGTTGTTATTTCTAAAAAGACGGAAATGTCACCTATGAAGAAATATTTACATTCGATGTTGAAATATTTGCACTCGGCTTTCTTACTTCATTGTGACCTTTCCTTCCCCACCCCCCCTACCCTCGGTACCTTGAGCTGCATCCAGTAATATTGATAGGGGGCAGATGGGGCAGGGGTAGCGAAAACTTCATTGTGCTGTAAGTTGCCGATCGATTAGTATAGATAAGGTTAGTATGGTTTGACCTGAGTGTTTCTAAGAGAATAATTTCTGCCTTCAAATAAATCTTTCCAATCATCGTTTTGATTCAGTAATCGCATAAATTTAATCATTATGCGCATTTGACTGATAACGTTAACGTTTTCCCAGCTGATAGAGATCCATATCAACATTTATATCAGTGATAATGAAGTGCAGCGTATACGATTGGGAAAGTTTCTTTCAAATTGGTTAAGCTTCGAAAGATTTGAGCGATGATTATTTTTCAACAAAAAATCTGCATATATTGTTCGATGAAATATTTGCATAATCAGAAATTATTTATCTCATACTTTTATTTATGCGTAACAATATTGTGCATTCATTTTGTGCAAGATTGGATAGTTGTGCTATAGCATATGGAAGATGAGAAAATTTCTGCGGCCTCCATTTGACTATTTTAATTCGCGCAAGTAGGTATCTATTATGCAAATCATGTTTTTTTCTGTTATGTTCTTATTGTTAGCCATTTTTTTTTACCTGTTTTAGCAATAAATATTGCATTGCTGTATTATTAAATAGAATGAAATTTTACTTTGCTTTCTTAACGTTGTTCTTATCAGTTCGCAAATCTTTGATTTCATTTATCGTCCAATCTTACAAGTAAACCTGTTCGCGCCTGAAATTTGCATAATTCGGATCTTTTTAAATTTACATGAACGGCAAGCTCTTAGTTAGTTTATACCACAGCTACCTTCTTTTGAATGAGTGCAACGATGAGGAGGTCCACTATGGACTTTAGGCTTTAAGTTCATCTTATTTCTTATTACACATGTGCAGCGGAGTCAAACTTAATCCCGATCGTCACCGAGAGTCGATTTAATTTTAGCACTAGAATTGCTTTATATTGAAAGACCGACCATAGAGATGGATATCCTTTCTGAGATTTCGACTTTCTCCTTCAACAAATATTTCATTTTTCCGATGGTTTAAGATCCAGTCTTTATTGTGAATATAAAATGTACTTGCAAAATTATATTTTTAAATAATGGAAAATTCGGTATTTAGATTTTTTTCCTGATGATCAATGAGATTTTTTTTTTTTGAAGCAACTGGGGTGATGATATTATCTACGTTTTCGTGAGGTAATATCTTAAAGACAAAGAATAAAGTGAATTATTGGACTTACATGAAGCTTCTTTGAAGAAGAGTTTTAGTTATTAAAGATCTTTTTCCTTTTTTTTATAGAGGAAAATTTTCTCTATGTTATGTGCCATTTATCTCTCACTCTTTATGAATATATATGTCATGTTTATATAGTTTAAGTAGGTCAGTCGTGCTTAATTGTTGTTTTTTTTTTTCTATTTTTGTAATCGAAGGACAGAGAGGAAATGCGAGTGAATGTTTGGTTTAAGATCGAATGAATTGGATGCACGGTCGGTAACATCACGCAAAAGTGGGTCAAGCAGTTCAGGAGGCCATGTCGAGACAGCTAGCCCAAGGTCACTTTTTATTATCAATGAATGAATGATAAGAGTTCTATTATTAGATAATGTTTGTGATTTTTTTTTTCAGTGTTCCGATATCTCCACTATTCATGAGAATTATTGTTGGATTCTCGATGCCGTTGCATCCCTTTCGTGGATTCATCCATTGAAATAGGATTTTCAAGTTTTATCGTACTTTATTCAAGTTACATTCTACCTTTCGCAACTCTTCAATATCGTTTAAAAAAAAGGATCCGCTCATGGCTCTTTCCATGGAGCTGCTAGCTTCGCAAATTTTTGTTTTTTTAAATACTTTTATCGGATTTGTTCTTATCAAATTGTCCTCCAATCATGCTGATCCAATCTTCTGAATCATTTCTGCTCTCGAACATGTCGCAGCAATCGACGACCGAATTTTCTTTGCTCTCGGCTGTATCCATTGGGTTGTTGATAGAGTGCATGGATGCTTCCCGTTGAAAGATACCTAAATGATGGGGCAAATGGTCCACCTATCATTAGCCACGCACTAGGTACCCTACCCATTCATAGTTATGTTTATATCATTCCTGGACCATGTGTGCAAATTTCATCCTGAATCATATAAATACCGAACATATATCCTGACGGTTTTACCAAATGTAAGACGACGAATAATGCAATATTATTAATTATTAAGTATAATTAAACTACTTCAGATCAAGTAAATCACGCCAAAATAGCGTACAACCGGAAGAGGATGAAGAATTGGATTTATGGGCTGTTTGGGGTGATTTGGTTAAGAATTGGGAAATCGAGAGCCGCAAACGACCTTCATATATTAAGGTAAGCGATCAATATAAAATATGCTTCTCTTAAGCGAATAGTTTATCGCATTCTTTTCAGTGATGCTACAGGTTTCTTATTACAAGAGCACCGCTATGAATTTTGTTTCTAGAAAGGAGGGCGTGGTGCTGCCTCGCCTTTCCTCTCCGCACCCTCTTCTCTCTCCCCCCCCCCCCCCCCCCCCCTTCCCCCACCCTTCCGCGTCCTGTTCTCATTCATCCAACTGGCAATATCCTGGCAAGCATGACTTTGCTAAAGTGTGCTTTTCATATGCAAATTTGGAAAGCCGCATGACAACAAGCCTTTTGCGGACTTTTAGGAGCGGTATGGTCAATCAACGTATGAATGCATTGCTCGATATGTTTTAATGTTTTTTGCAAATTTGGGGAAGCAGTTGGTCGACTAGGTGGAATGCAAAAGCGCATATTGTGGCCCCTCATCTGGCGCGTTTTTCCAATTGTTTCGATTTAAAAAATTTTTTCTTTGCCTAATGTGGTTCTAAACTGTGCGCTTAAAATTTTTTTAATGCTTAGTCACTTTTCCGAAATCTTTATATTTGTGGTGTTTATATCTACGTTCTTTCATTTTCTGAAGCTTACGGCATCTCATCTTTTACGAAGGAGATATGCCACATTTTTATGGTGAAGCTGTCACAAAATTGCTCTTAACACAAAATAAAAAAAAAACCCCCGCCTCGGTTCTCTATATGCTGTTTTAATATTTGGCGTAATTATTGGTTATAATGATATTAAAATGTGTTGTCAATAATTCGGGTAGAATTGCCGAAGAACTCATGTGTGATATTCGGAAGTAATTTAGTATGTATTTAGTATTTCGATCATATAGTATCTTAAAGCTGTTATGCAAATTCACTCGGATTTTTTTTTTCACAGATATTTCACGACATCAGCATTTTTCATCGAAATTCGTTACACGTCAATTTGATCGTATTTCAATAATTCAATAATTTTATATTATGATTAGGATCATAACGAGTCGATTATGTCGTGCAAATTATTTCTAGGATCTAGCTCGTAAAGGTATCCCACAACATTTTCGTACAATTGCATGGCAATTATTGAGTAACGCAGCTGTATCATCTACACGTGATATATATGCAGAATGTATACGGCAATCATCACCACATGAGAAGGTTCATTGTTTGAATTTATTTATTTCCTTTTATGGAGAAATAATGCGATTCTTTTTTTTTTTTTTGCTTGGAATAATTGAATATATTATATAAAGCTTGATTCACTGCGATGAGAGAATCAGTTTGAAGAAGGCCATATCTTGGCGTCATTTCGATTCGGAAGGAAGATTGCAGGTTGATTTGAAAGTTCCATAGATTGCTTAATGTTGTTACTAAATGGTTGACCGAGAGTGTTATGTATTGTGCGCTCGCAGATAGGACTAAGCAAAGAATTATGATATATGAGTGCGGAAAGAGAGATATCTAAGGTATACTCTTTAAAAAAACATTGGAAACCTACGAGCATTGTTTGAATTTAATAGGTGATGTGCGGCTGCTTTCACAGCATAATTCTAAAAAGTAAAGTTAGCATGTACCGGTCAGCTATATATATATATATATATATATATATATATATATATATATATATATATATATATATATATATATATATATATATATATATATATATATATATATAGAAATGTTCATGTTGACATTTTTGTGTAAAAGTGGAAGCGATTATGGATGTTGTTTGAAGGTCATTCTTCGTGACATTCCACGCACATATCCCGAGCTTGAATTCTTCAAGGACGGTGGTCGTGGGCAACAGTCACTTTTCAACGTTATTAAAGCCTATAGTATACACGACAAGGAGGTCGGCTATTGCCAAGGGAGCGCCTTTATCGTTGGGCAACTCCTCTTGCAGGTATTGCATCTGCCGTTAATAAATATGGGGTTGCTAAATGAATACCGCTTCCAACATGCGCATGCTATAGATGAGATTTTATTATATTGACAAATATACGCCTCTCATTTATTGTTGCACGCTGGAAATTGACTAACATTTGTGAGCTTTTTTATGTTATATTCGATTTGAACTTATACTCACAACGCTATAAATTTTAGATGCCTGAAGAAGAAGCATTTTCTGTGTTCGTTTCTCTCATGGAGCAGTATCGATTACGTGAATTGTATAAACCCGCGATGACCGAGCTTGGCTTATGTATGTTTCAGTTAGAGTGCCTTGTACAGGTAACTATTTCAGTCATTAATTCAGCTGGCTAAATTTTTATGCGTAGATGTAGCATTCAATTCACTATTCCATCGAAACAAGTAGAGATTGCATTACAGTCAGTTTGTGTCTCTTTGAGGCAATATTATGCACGGTGTGGTTTGAGTGTTAAGATGTGGAGTTTCGGTTTTATATATCTTTTATCAGTCGGAGGGTTCCATCACTCATCACTCAGGGGTCGGAAAGGGTGGGAGGGGGAGGAGGGTGGGGGTGGAGGGATCGATTGTGGTCAACCGCTTAGTGAGGCTGCTAAGTCAACGGGAATGTTCTGAGAATGCAATCTTCTAGTTGCAAATTGACTGTGCACCTTCTCCATCGTTCCCCCCTTCCCAGCCATCCCGATTCAATTAGGCGTCTCACCTACACTATTCACATGGCAGCGAAAGAGATCGTCTACACTATGGTGTCTCTCGGTTGTTGAAGGTTCTCTGTGATAAGAGATAAGTTCAAGTGTGAAAAAAAAAAATTCTTTTGCACATCCCTAAAGGTTGCCTCTAGTTTGACGAATCAGTTGTCATCGTTTAGATGTCAGGCAGGTTTTCCCAATAAAAGGTGTGATATTGGTGTGAGGCGTATCGCTGCCTTGGTAACGCGAATCGCTTAACTTGAAGAAACGCTCGATCGACAACTGTGTTTTCTGTTGATCGTAATATGCAATCGGGTTTAATTTTCAAAAAAGAATTTAAATATTTGAGAATTTGCATCAAAGTATTACATCGAAGACGCCAAAAAAAAAAAGAAGGCATCTTACGACTAAAGTTGTAACGCTATTCACAAATAAATTTCTTGGAATTTTATATTCATTGAAATTTCTTGAAATTTGAAATATTTTGCAATCTTTTTTTTTTTTTTCTAAGGAGCAAATGCCGGATCTGCATATGCACTTTAATAATATGGGTTTTGATACGAGTATGTATGCAAGTAGTTGGTTTCTTACACTTTTCACTACGACATTGCCTTTGGAACTTGCCAATCGTATTATGGATGTCTTTCTTGTTGAGGTTTGTTTATTTTTCTCTTCGTTTATTTACAAAATTTACTGGAAGTATCAATTCTAGGGAAAATCACTCTTATAAGCAACAATGGCTTCATCTTAAAATATTGATTTAATGAAAAATAATTTACAAAGGAAAAAGTTTTATTCCAGCAGATAGTTTTTTTTTTTTCACTTACATCTGATTATCTTCGCAATGAACGAATTTTACGAGTTTTATGGAGAAATAGAAATAAACGATGAGTCGAACTCTTAGAGAATATTTTAGTATTGAATTAGCTGATCCTATGGGAGATTTTCATATTTGATTTGCTTATATTTGCATTCTTCACAATTTAAAAAAAAAGTGAAATTCGTTGACAATTACATTTAACCAATTACCTCCATACAGTGCTATTTGTTTTCTAAATCGTTTTTGCAAAGCTTTATATATTTTCGTTTTGATATGTCTACGTTGGAATTTTTTTTTTCAAACTTAAGTCGATGGTTTAAAAGGTGGGAATATGATGGCAGAGTCTAAATATAGTTTTTAAATGACGAGGATAGTTGATACTGGCACAATAAGATTGCGTTATGAGAGGATTATCATGGAAATATCGCAATAATTAAATATGAGAGAAGTGTAATATCTTTGATGTTTGTATTTAATGATTGTTTTGATAGAGAAATATTTGATGATTTTACGAGGTGAATTTTAGTTGTGATTACAATTTTAATCATTTGGGTTCAAATTCTCTATTATTATTATTGATGGAAACTTTCCGAAAAGAGCATCAAATAACTGAAAAATATACTATAAGCATTATTTGCATCGAAGTATTAATTCACTTCTTAGGAGGCCCATATTTTATCGCTATCATCCCATTCAAATATTCGATGTTATTCCTTTGACAAGTTTACTATTTTCCACATAATTTTTATTCTTTATGAATAGCAATATGCCAATTTCTTTTTTTTTTTTTTAAGGGAATGGAATGTGTTTTTCGTATAGCGATGGCGATTCTTCAACAGGCACGAATAGATCTCTTAAAACTCGATATGGAGGGAATGCTGAAAGTAAATGTTTTGCTTTTTTCTTTTTTCGCCACATTCCATTTGCATTAAAAATGATTAAATATGATATATTCTTTCTAGTTGCTTGAAGCTTTGTAAACAAATTGAATGTAGCCACAAAAATAGCTTCTATTAGTTGTTTTTTTTTTTTTTTTTTAAAGCAATTGCATACATTCATATGTACTTTCGTTGATTAAATTCAATGGAAATCGATTCGGCTATATTTACTTTTACCTGTACAGGTCGACGACTCGGGCGTAATTCGTTTAATTGTTAAGTTCGCCGAGGAATTTTATCGTTCATGTGGAAGCTAACAAGTTTCTTAGCATGTTTTAAATCATTTCTTCAAATTCTTTGCATTCATTTTTACTCTACAGAATATATCCTCGTATTAATATGTCCCTGCATTCTATTATCAACATTACAATAATTCCAGCATTTTTTATCAGCATTACAGTAATATTTTCGAAAAGCATATTCTGCTAAACGACTGATTGTGCTGTCAGATTTGTCAACATCTCTGTTACCGTTTGTGGGAATTTGAATAGTGTGTTTTATCATATCTATAGCCATCACTTGCCCGTATGGGTGGGTAAAAACTATAGCTTTGGTAAAAGCTATAGAGCATTCACTGTGATTAAAGATTAATATCTTAAAGTAGATATTCGTTCAATTTCAATGTGAGCATAATTTAGTATTTTCAACGAGAAATTCGTGAGCGATTCGAAAACGATCATGAGCTATTGTTTGCAGTTGCTTCACAAGTTACGCTTAATGCGAAAAAAATGAAAAGGTAATTTTTTTTAAAATCATTTAGAGGATTTATTATTGGAAATTATGATAGCGATAAATTCCTATGCTAGCGTGAATTCAAATTTATGATGGATGAATGAAGAAATCGTTATATTCTTCATTGAATTTGATCGCTAAGAATAATTTTGGAGATTTCTTTGAGGAGAAATGAACGAAATTTTTCAATGGAAGCGGAGATAGATATCTCTAATTTGGATGAAAATTTGCTTGAAAAATATTTTGAAAATAGATGAAAAATATTTTTTTCGTGTCAAAATCAACGAATTGATGATTTTTTTTCTCTTCTTTCGTTCATCTGAATGAGTTAATGAATGTTCATTTATATATGCAAATGTAAGCGATAAAATTTCTGTCTTTCGAAGGGGGTAATCTTTGAATAACTTCAATAAGAAATTTGAATAATTTCTAACGCTTATTTTGGTTTCTTTTTGTTAGCGTAATCGTATTCTTTAATGCTGACAGTACCCACTTGCGATTCATATGATCATATGCTGTGTGTTTTCTTTAACGTTTAAGAAAAAACTCTCAAACATCATAAATGGGCCTTAAGTAAATCATCGATGCGCACTTTGAACATTTCTCGCTTTTCCCATCTCGTTTGCTCTACCTTTGTATGCAAACAATTCTGCTAGGGTCATCTTTCAATGAATTTTTTTTCCCGCATAATGCAGCAGCTTCGTTCCTTACGTAAATGAATTTGTGGTACAAATAACGTTTGGTAGAACGCTATTTTTTTACTGCCTCCGACTTTTTTGTATATATATATATATATATATATATATATATATATATATATATATATATATATATATATATATATATATATATATATATATATATACGTCTCATACTCATGACCATTGCCCGTCAGCACTGTTGAATTGTACGACGGTCATTGTCCATGAAATTTGGCCACCTCAGAGAGTAGAGGCTGGTCTGAGTGAAGACCCGTAGGCGGTATCGTTGAGACGCTCGTTTTCTAGGCAAATCATAACTTTGATCGTTTTTCTTTCATCACCGAGTCGAAGGGACAGGTGGAGAGCGCACTGGTGAATGTTGACCAAGTTTGGCATCACTCTGACTAGGCATTTAAGCCCGTTATTTAAACGATGACAGCTACCGGCACAAAACTTCATGAGGTAGTCTGTACTTTTCCTTGAGATACTTCGGGATGAGACAGGGAACATCTTGCGCCAATATACCCATCATAAACAGTACAGTAAAAAAGATGATAATTTGTATGCGTCTAAAGTTGGTACTTCGCTTACGAGATTGTGCCAGATGAAATTTAGTGAAAGCTTTTGAGAGTCACACATCATCGGCAATGATTTCAACCGATATTTTTCACAATTGAGGTGGAAAGTGGCCAGTGGCCAGTAACATGCATAAATTCCTCAGTTGCCTGTGCAGTGTGCAAACTTTCTTCGGATATATTCGGAAAGATAGTTTGGTGGAGGTAGGGAGTTAAAAAAATACAGGGTTGCCTCTGGAGTTGTGCAAAAATCTACTGACTCAGATAAATTTGCATTTACCGTAGCTGACAGTACAAGCCGGAGAGCTTCATCTCCTATGGTCACGGAGGTGGCAAGGCCAAAATGATGAGGAAAAGTTTTATTATTTAGTGATAAAAAAAATTAAAGATCAGAAAACGGTCGTTGTTGAATCAACATTATAAGAAGGTATAGCTGCGGTTTAAAGGAGTGAAATATTTTTTGATTGCGAAAAACGTTGAGATATCAGTATAATATCAGCGAACAGTAAATATGTTTTACACGAAGCACGGAAAAGATATTTCAGAGGTGATCATGTTCTTCAGAAGATCAGGTTTTGTGATGACTAGGATGCGCGTGCTACCTCAATCACTTTTTTAGGAAACGGTCGGCTATCGATATAGGCAAGAGTTTATGAAGGGTTTAGAATCCTTATATGTCCTGAAGTAATCAACACTTATGCAGGATTTCCTGGCGCATGACGTTTCTCTCCATTTTTTTTTTCTGAGGGAAACGTCAGTCGACAGGTTTGAAAGTTTTTTTGCCGCCTAAAACTTCTTTACCTTGAAATTGTGTTTTAATTTTCAGGCTTGAGAAGGATTATTTGGCGAAGCGAACAAAGGAACAAGAGGAGGCGATTGAATTGAGGGTTAGTTTATTCAAAAGGCATTTAAATATCGCAATCATGGAAGTTTTGTCTGCCACTGGGTGAAATTTGTGTATGCAAGTAGGATCCCTAACTCAAGGCCTTTTGCCATTTGGCGAAATGCTGCGACCGATAACCAACTGAACATCCTGTGGGTGGCATCAAGTTTTCTTGTTATAACCTCCAATTTAATTGTGAGGTGATCGGTAACGACATGAGGATTTGTGCATGGAAAGATTGCGATTGACGAGTAGTGTTATAGAAATTGCTAACAAAAGGCGCCCTTGAGAATGCACGAAATCGCTGAGGATTCTTTTGTCGAAATATAAATGTAAACATAATATAAAGCTATATATATATATATATATATATATATATATATATATATATATATATATATATATATATATATATGTTTGGCAGTGGCGTGAATGTGATAAATAAATACTTTCATTGGTTGAATTACAGCAGATTTGAATTATGACGTTTACTCGACGAAGTGGAAATTTGATTATGTTCGAGTAACAGTATTCATTCAGCATTTGTGATATATTTTTTAAAAGCAGTAGAAAGTAACTAAAAAGAAGTGAGGAAAGTAACTGCTTTATGAGGAGCTTTTTATCGGAAGAGAAATAATATGCGAAAACAATCATCATAGAGGGAAATTGAGTGTAATTTCTTATTTGTAAACGAAAACCTATGGGAAATTTTTTATAGCGGAAATCTTCTATAGTCATTATATTCGTATTTTCAGAGAGTCACTATGAGAGCGTCCCGTTATATTTGCTCCTCTATTGAATAATATCTAACGAAGTATGTTCCTCCACCAAGAAATTCCTTAATGAGGTTGCATGAAGACATCCTTCTTTCTTTCTTCCTTTCTTTTTTTTTAAAATCTATTGATATGAGAATTTTCTTCTCTCATTCATTTTAGTTCTCTCCCACGTATATTATTTATTATTATTATTATTATTATATCACCTCTTTACAATAGGCTTAGGCTATCTTGTTTTTTTTTTCTCTCTCTAAGAATTTCTTTTTTTTTCTCTCTTTTTTTTGTCATTTGTTATAATTTAATATGAATATTTTGTTCGATGAAAGCAATCATTCAACTAATTGCAATGAATTGAAGCGTAAAAATTTACAGCTGATATATATGAAATTTTTATGTGGGAAAAAAGAATTCAAAATTTTTTAATTTTTCATTTCCAATAATCATTATAATATTTCAAACAGCGATAATTAGGCGGAAATTTTAGGGAAATTTTAAAAAAAACGGTAATTTTCGATAAAAATAAAAAGCAATTGTACCTGTGCACACCTGTAGAAGTTTTATTCGTTGCAAATTGTGCGATTGTTTGATTTTATTCGTACAATTTCATTTAATTTTGAAGGTATTTTGGTTAACTAATAAAGTTATTCGATTCGTTTCTTTTTTTTTTTAATTTGTCTGAATAAATGAATAGAAATTTGATTGATTTTTTCTTTTTTTTTTTTAATTTGAAGTTGCATTGATCGATTAGTTCGAAAAGGTCGATATATTTCAACGCATCTGGGAAGAGTTGCTATTAGAAACTTTTCGAAGAAGTAAAACATTGGTTTTATTTATAATGGAAAAGGAAAAAGAGTTTATTGATGCGCTTGTTTTTTTTTTGCATTGCATTGCATTGCATTGCAAATTTTTGCAATACCATTTTGTTCAATTTTTTGTAATTATTTTGCATATTTTTCCCGAAACTGGTAGCGAGATCTCTTTATTTTTCATAGAGAAGTACAGTGATTTTCGCCTGAGATCATTTCCTTCATTTGAGGTTTCGTAATTCAACAATCTAATAATATAGGGGCGTCGTTCTTTGAAATAAGACAACTCTTATCGTGCAGGTTGGTTTTTCTGAGAACATTGACTCTTGATTAGAAGGTCGTAAAGCAATATGTCGATGTCGTATGTCTTCGTATGTATGAATATGCTTTGTGTTTGTCTGTCTGTCTATCTGTCTGTTAATTCGAACGGTTAGGCACTGAAGTTAGGGCCATCAAATTTAGAGGATTGCACAACGGAGAGAGCTCTTCTTAATTAATTCGCATTGATTGATGGTATTCGTTTGTTCTGTTTATTTCGATGTTCCACAACGAGAAAATACGCAAAAACAGTATGAGCGTAAACAATAGGGCAAAATATTCGCAAAGGTTGGGTGAAGGGACATTTATTCGTCAAAGAACCGATAGTGTAGAGATCGAAACGACGTGACATGAAGTTAAAAGCTAAAAGAGTAAATAGATTAACGATATATGCGCGAAGTAAATTCTGGGCTAGTACAACAAGAAAGCGTAAACTGTCAGGTCATTATTTAGGCTACAGGGTTTTTTTGATAAACTCAAAGAGGAACTTTTATGATCACCGCCAAAAACCTTACCGCAGTTCAGAACAGTCTCGGAAATATTTTTAGATATATGCAAGAAAAAGTGGGGGGAAGTAGAAAAATTTTCTTCTAAGATGCCGCTATGAGTTGGGAGGAATGGAGAGGAAGTGCAGCCAATCGGAACTCAGAAACTTCATCGACATCCGAAAAAAAATGATCTGATCCAATTTGAAAAGGAGCTGACAATGTCAGTCTTTTGCAATTCTAAGAGTGTAGACCGCAACAGATATATCACATGTGCATTTACATATATAATCTCGGTCGTAACGATAATATTAGCTGTAGGCAGTAAATTTGTAAACGAGAATTAAGTTACGACATCATGGACAAACCACGATGAGGCGGAATTGTTGTGGGGTTTAGAGGGTCGTTTTATTTTGTCTTGAAAACCTTACACAATGTGTGATAGCTGATTTACTGAGGTGGCCCATGATTTTTTTTTTCAACGAAACTAAGACAAACGCATACCTCTAAGATGACGAAGAAAGGCTGGAAAGCGAGGATGAAATGAGTCATCGAGAGAGGGGATGTGAGAAAATTCTTCTAAGCACTGATGTGATTGTTTGTGTAATGCGTTGTAGAAATAGCGATCGGATGCGTCTAGTATGAGTGAAACCTTGTTCTGGAATTTATGAAGAATTTTGCAAGTTGAGCCTATCCTAACATCAACGAAACTCACAAGCTTAGAGACATCAAAATGAAAAATACGCATACTTTATAGTGATCGGTTTTTCGTGACAGCTGATTCGATTATAAGCAAAGCAGATGACTATTATATGAACGCTTTATATGATTAAATGGGATTATTTGAAACACGAAGAGGTTATTTTGCCTAGCAAACTCTTCTACTAATAACTTGTGAAATTAGTGGATCAGGTGGGCAAGGTTTGACAACTCCTCTCATTAGTTGATTAATGAGGTAAATCGGATGCAAAAGCTGATTTCTAGGAATTCTTCGGGTATCTTATTTCATATATTTATATATTTATATATGCAAAGTATATCTATGAGTTTCACATGAATATTATTATAGCATTATTTTTTTTTTATTTCAAAACTTGCTGGCATATGGCCGGTAATTATTAACTACTTAATTCTCATTTCCGGTGATATTGAGCAAGTTTTTATGTAATGGTCCTCTTTTTTTCTTGTATTAGTTAGAACTCGGTGAACGGCACGCCAAGAATTTCATCCATCACATGGAGCGCTCTTCATGTCATTAGTTTTTGCTATGCAAGTGTACCCATTCGTTTGTACTGTCGTCTCTTTATTTCGATATGGAAGCGCAAATGAGCAATTGTTATGCATATCTCAGGTCGCAGGTACTCAACGAAAGCGCCGATTTCTTCTAAAAGTGTCGTTGAACTAACAAGCGATGCAAACATGATCATTTAAAGACTGTTTCATGTCCATCCATTTCCTTATTCTTGATGGGATGAGAATCTGTAAGGCTGATTTATGAATACAATGGAATCAGGATTTCGTTATGAGCTCGCGCCGAAAGCTGTTTCATCCTCCACTTTCCTGTCCTCGTGTTGGTGGAGGAAGAGAGAGTGTTAGGTAAAAAAACACACGATTGTTCAATGAACCATAACGGGTAAGCCTTAAGACGCATCTTTCATATATTTTACATATTTATATGACGTTAAATAATCAATATTATCAGCGAATAATAAGCGACATTAATTGACAGTGATGATCTAGAAATGGCTAACCATCAGATATTTTACCGCTATGATTGTTTCGTTGTATGACAACAACTTAATGTTGTGTGCAGTTTTTTTTTTTCTTTGATGTTCACTTGCACGGTGAATAAGGAAGGCAAGGAAACCACGCCTTCATTGGTTGCTTGGTGCATATTTGCCACGCCTTCTGACGACGCTTGCTTGCCTTCGTCGTTTTGGTCGCATTGCGCACGTCGACGCTACGTTTTCTCCCAATTCTGTCGTTGTGCACTTCTGAACGCTAACGACGGTTCATATTTTCGATTCTGTAGCCGTTGTTGTTGTCGTCGTCATCGCCGTCATCGTCACCATCGCATTCGAAGCTCATCTCTTTGAAATAACAAGCCTTGCGCCACTCTTTTTTCTTTCAGTAACCTGTACTTATCGTCGAGTGATGGTTGCTGGTATTTCCACTTGTCGTTCTATCGTATGCCGGTTTTGAGTCACCATTTTCTTGTCAGGCAACTCGCTCGCACCGTTCGGCTTATTTGTTCGTCAGCTGTTGAGACTTATGATTTCGCAATCATTCACTCAACTTCCGACGTCTAATCATCGGTGATCAGCGTCGACGTTTTTGCATTTCACAAAAGCCATAATCGATTCGATTTGGAAACCATCACGTTCAATATTTTGAAATATTTACTTGAGTTGAATACGAGTTCGTACAACTTATTGCAATAGTAAAGTGAAATAAAGAGGAGAATTGGTGCATATATATCGAAGAGCATCAAGTTTAAAGGAGCATATCTTAGAGCGCATAACTGCGAAGACATAATCCAACTTATTCGGAACTATAGATATCTGTCGCATTATTCGCCAATAGGTACATATTTATATCAAATAACGGCGCTGTTTTAATTGCTTCCAATTTACGAAGTTGATCGAATTGTTATTGTGCGAACATTATTGTTGAGCATCAAGCTGCAGCGACTGTTTCTGCGAATTAAACGACTGTTGACGACAACTATTTGACTCATATCTGATTCCTGTTGTCGTCAAATTATTACTGCGAATCGCTGGAATTTGGATTGTTCTAAGAAGTCCCGTTAACTTTATTGCGTAGTGAATACGCTCATCTATTGGTCATTCTTGGTCGTTGGTCATTGGTCAACAGGCGCTACTTTGAGACATCTGTGCACCGCTCGTTTCTCTTACTGTGAATAAACGTTTTGTGATTATCGCTTATCTAAGAGCTTCAATAGGACTATTTTGTTCGTGCAGTTGCGTTAAGCGTATTCCATTTATTATATATTCCACTGATTGAGCGTATTGCTAAAAAATGTTGGATCGAAGGAGGAAAAGCTTTCAGAAATTTCACTGGACAAGAAAGGTGGATTTCTTTCTTAAATATTTCTTCAAATCATTAATGCCGAGCTAAATCTTTGAAAAAATCGAAAATTTTCGCATGTCTATACTGGAAAATTTCAATACTTTTGCTATTTCATTTTATTCATAAACGTTAAAATTTTTATTACTTCTGAGTTTTGTTTTCCTCTTTTTTTTTCTTCTCATCAAACATATGATACTCTGAAATAATCTTTTTCCTTTCCCATAAACTTTTCTCAATTAGTCGAATTTTTTTACTCTATCAAATCGAAATTAATTTCTTCTAATCTTCATGAGACATTTAAGAGGCATATAGTCAATGAAGATTTGTTTTTTAGCGAAGTTTATGCATGATGAATAGGAATCCCTTTTGTGATGATCAATGAAAACATTCTCCGTAAACAGGTTTAAGCCTGTGACCTTCCGTTCCCCGTTTGCGGGTAGTGTTTTCTACCAGTTATTATATGAGGTTGAGCTGGACATAAGTTAACATTAAAATATGGTATCATATATGAAGTTTTCTTGTGAAATGTTTTTCGATAGTATTTTATTGATGAATATTTTGCTTTCGATTATTCCGATCAATTCTCATTTTTGAATATTTTTTTCTCTAAATATTCCGCATAAATTTGGATTGATAATTAGATGCGGGAAGAGGGAGGGGGGGGGGGTTGTCTTAGAATTTAATGGTTAAAAGTTGATTTTCTGATGTTTCGAAGACTAATGATTCACGATTCTCAGATGGCATCATTGCTTTCTTGCAATAGTTCAAATAGAAAAGAAAAAAAAAATCAGCTCAACATATCCCATTTAATAGTTCAATAGCTCATTGATGATGACATCGTATAAATAATGAGCATAATGTGATGATCGTACATCGTCTTTAATGAGTCGCTGTTTGTTCAGCCGTCATATATCCTTTTGATGGATTATCGAATATTATGCCGTTAATGAGGCATCAGATTTCCAAAAAAGTTTTTGCGCTATTTTTGCATAAATCCATTTGAATTATTTGCATCATTTGTCTGCAGACATCACATGTCTGAATCTGTTCATAGATATAGATTTGTTTGTCTGTAGCCATTCATCCAACAACAACTGAACGGAAACATTTACGATATAAGAGATTTATGAAGCCGAATGAAGTATTGAATGTCACATTGTGAGAAGTGAGAAGTGTCGAATTTCGTGCAGCATTGTGAGAGTGCTTATTTGCACATATTGCGGCGATAGTTGCTATGTACTGTTACTGCAAACAAAGTTTTATTGTTAGAACACTTTAGAAGAATTGTGAGAGAAAAGGAAAGCATGATGATTGATGAATATTTCTTAATTAATAGAGCCATCTTATAAGAAATATGTCGATTTTTTCTTTTTTTTTTTTTTAAACATTTCTTCCCTTTTTTTGTTTGTTTACATTGACTCATTATCACGCTCTTTTATCCAGATATCCGTGTAGGTGTTGGCTGTGTGCGATTTAGGTGATAGATCTATTTTGCAAAATAACAAAGCTGAGAAAATGATATCTGAGAGATTTTTATCTGAGTGATTATATATCAGAAAATGATATCTGGCTGGTAGGCCTATCGTGCAATTTTTACATCATTTTCAAAATCTATCTTATTATCCATTTTCTTCTCTATTTTCTCCCTTTTTTTTCCAACCATAAACATTTTCTTTTATATTTTCCCTTTTTCCACTCCCCCCTTTTTCCCTTTCACCCTTTTTTGCACTATCCAAATCCGCTTCAAACGATAGCCCCCGAATTTAGCTTTATTGCAGTAGATAGTATTTCTGTAGTATGTGAATATGGATGCACTATCCAAATGCAATATTCATTGCAGTAGATAATATAAAATTCGCCAACTCAAATTTTTCTATGCAATCAATGTTGTGAATATGGATGCGGGTGGCTAGCCTAATGAATGAAAATGTAAATAATCAACATGATATTGGCGTCGATGATTGCTGAATCGTTTCTTCTAAAAGTGTTGATAATGAGATTTATGAGTGATTTGGTCGATTGGGGTTTCAGCAAAAGTTTTGGGCAAATATGAGAAATTACTTACGAAATATTCGATTTGGTATATTACGGCTCAATTTTTAGTGTTTAAACATTTTTGAGGGTTAATTAATTGAAATTCATTGTTGATCGGCATGAAACATGAACTCTCTATATCGGCTATCCTGGACGCTCAAAAAGCTTGCACTTAGAGAATATGTCCTGGGCTTTTTCTTCTATGTCCAATTTCCTTTTTATTTTCTCAAGGTAAAATTTTTTTTACGAAGCCTATATAGATTTAATTATATGTCATTAAAAGTTCTTTTCCGATTCTCTTTTTCCTATAAAACACTATATTCTTTTTCACTCTTATTCATTTATGAATGTTAAAAGCAAGTCCTCAATAGAGACGATTCAATAATGGAAAGAAGTCATTAAAAACCGGTATTGAAATAAATTTATATTAGTGGAACTTGCATTTGCTGCTCGATTGTAAACACCATAAAGTGAGCACCATATTAGAGAATAGTAGCTGAAATTATGAGCGATTCGTAGTTTAGTTCATTTTAAATGATATTATTTTATTTTAAATGATCTGTGGCCACAATTTGTGATTCTGGTACTATTGCGTATAGTGCACACCTGTTAATGCACATTGTAATTAACTATGAGTTTTCTTGATTTTTGATTTTTTTTTTAAATTTATGAGCGTTTAAAATTATTTACGAATGCTTTATTTGAGGTATGAAGTAATCATGGTGCTATAGGATAGCTGGATTCAAGAACTTGCAAGGTGTATAGACCTGTTGAAATGTGAAGAATGCGTTATTTGTTCCACAAATATATTACTCAACGTCATTCGAAAAAAAGAAAAAAAAAAGAAAAATGTTGTTATTTCTACTGAAAGCCTTTTATTGTTATCGATAATTTGTTTTCATAGAATTTTATGGAGTGCATACTCGATTCCGCTTCAAATTTTCTTTTCATTTGTATCGAAAGATTTTTCGCTCGGAAATTTTCTCTGAATTTTTATGTGAAAATTATAAATTCATAATTGTTCCACTGAATTCGGTATATTTTTAAATGCAAAAAAAAAAATGCATTTGTTTTTTTTTTCATTCATCATTTTTCTCGATTTAGGAGAACTTAAAACCGGAAGATAGCTTTGCTTAGCGTCTTGATACTCCTCTAATATAATCGTTGAGTTTCATCCATTCTTCAATCCCCCGACATGTTAAAATTAGATTTCCAATTTCTAAGGGAGACTATGAAATTTTTTTGTTTGTTTGTTTGTTTTTTTCTTGTAGAATATGCAAAATAAACGTTCGTATCATATGATCCACTTAAAATCGATGATTTCTATCATAGAAAGTTGCTCAACGAATCGCTTGCGATCATAACGCATCATATATAATCATCAAATATAATTTTCTATACGCTATGAAAATACCTATTAGTAGCTTGTGAAAATTGACTAATATCTGTATATAAGTAAACGAGTACATAGGAAATTTTATACTTGATGAATTACATTTTATTATGACGAGAAAAAATAGCTTATGGGCGGCGAAATAATGCTTGGTCTTGTCAAAGGCGTTTGCTAGTTTATTCTTTTTTTTTTTTAGTATTATATATAACAGAAAATATTTCAATACCATGATTTTCTATAGATTCACCTGGATTCACCTGACGATCCGTCCATCCGTCCATTCGCCAAGAGTGGTCGCAGATTTTTTAAGTTCTATTTGCATAAACAGTTATCGAATTTATTAATCTCATATTTATTTTCTTATATGTTTGTTATTTTATCGAATTCGTCGTCTATATTGTCTAAAGCAGAAAATACGTCATTCATCACTTGAATGTGGTTTATTTGTGCAGAAACGTTTATATCGTTGAATGTACAATGAATCACATTTATTGTTGAGCATACAAGCAATCGATGTCTTTTCTAAACAAATGATTTTTTCGCACATAGTTGAATTTTTTATGAATCACAACATTTTCTTTAGCTCGCTCATTTTATGATCGGTATTCTCGATAGAGCTCTGCTAAATATTGCAGCCAAATCAGCCTATTGCAGGCAAATCACCGCATTGAAAGCATAGTAATTTACCCGTCACTAAAAATTGCACCACTTGTCTACTACTAAAATTAACCTATTATGCTCTCTTCCTTGTTTACTTCTTCAATGCTTAAGATCGAATGCGAAAATAGATTCCTATGGGATTTTTCTTATGTGTGGTTTCATGAATTTAGAGAAGGAAAATTAATATATATAATGAAAAAAACTTATTTGCTTGAATTCATGCTCACTTGATAACCGATAACCGCATTGAGCAGCAAACATTTCAAGGATAAAGTTTTTTGCATCTTTCCTTCTCTTTTGCCGTAAGAAGAGGCCCTCCTCTATATCCTCTTTATAATCAACTCACTACCTTTGCAAACTGGTATTCTTTTCTCTCCCTCTTTTCCTCTCTTTCTCTCTCTCTCTCTCTCTCTCTCTCTCTCTCTCTCTCTATATATATATATATATATATATATATATATATATATATATATATATATATATATATATATATATATATATATATATATATATATATATATATATATATATATAAAGGTACAGATGACTACACACGGCAGATGTCTAGGATGCATATTTCTCAACGAAGATTCACGACAGGATTGAAACATTGCCATTGCATTTAAAAATTGAAGAATGGGCTCAATGATGGATGTGCGCTCTCCAAAAAATTGACGCATTCTTTTGCAGGGGAATTTTTGCCTATCTCAATCCATCTTTGTCGATGTAACGAGTTGAAATTTGGCACTTTTCAAAAATATTTTATTTATATCGATATGAAAAAGAAATCGAAAATATTGTTTACTTGTCATTTTTGATAGCATCATAGATATTCTCGAATATTCCTCTGGTCGTTGATAATTGTAGTAGAGCTTAATGAGCTTTAAAGCGTTCTATAATGATGGAGCAGAGTTTAACGTTCACTGATTGTTAGATTAAAAGCGATAGCAAGGCGACAAAATATTTCCAACTCTAAGGAGTGAAAGTTCAACAACCCGAACTTCTCTTCAACAAGTAAAGTCTTACCGATTGAGAATGACGAAAGTCCAATCGATGAAGTCTTTGCAAAGCTTGCAAGATCTCAATGATGGATTTTTGTAGTAGTTAAGTGTGGGACAGAAGTTGTTCTTGAAATGTGTGTTGTTAATCATGAGACTGGAATGTTTACTAATGAAGGAGCTTCATGCTTGAAGCGAAAATTTTTGATTGTTTGAATATTCATCTCGATATACGTCTAACTCGATTGAGAAAGAAAATGAGGAGGATAAAAAAATTTATGAATATGCTTATATGTGATAGCGTTGAGCGAAGCTAGCTTGCTTTTCACCTCGGCCCATTCTGGGATTTCTGGAGCCATTGCTGTCCTCGGATATTCCCAACTATCCGATCGCCATGGCGTCCTTTCGTTAAGATCGGAATCAACCTACGGATTTAGGGCATGACCAACAATTTAATACAGAAATGAAGCTGCGAATATTATTTTACTTATATATAAACGTAAACATACAACTTTTAATCGTAAGATTACTCTGATGTTGATCGTGAGTCGTAATAAGGCCATCGGGATTGATAAGTCGATTTAGCAGAGAGTTTTCTGGATTGTTTTCTGGAATAAATCCATTGTTTTAATTCCTTGGAGTATAGTCTTGAATGTTCGCATTGCTAATAAAATCTTTTCCCCAAGACCGATCCCTGTTTCGATAAGTTAGTGAAATATGCAAATTCTGGGCGAATGCGTTTTAAAAGGGTCATCACCAACCGAAATTTTTCGCTTAATGTTCGAGTACTGAATAGGAAAATCGCGGAGAAAATGTCGAACGCCTCCGTTCAAATTCTTTAAAAAATGGGATATATACGCGATTGATATCAGCAATAATTCATATTCGAACATATTCTTGTGGATAAAATTTCGATGCAAAAAAATTCCCACCAGCTTATAGTTTCGAGAGATTTGGAGGAGGAAGGGGGGGAGGGAAGGATTCATCAGTGATTATATTCAACTCGGATTTTCATGATTGAAGAAATAAAGTTTGGAGAAATTTATTTCACGGAGGTTTAAACCTTGTTTTATGGTCGAACGGCTTATTGACAGACGCATTACTTCGTCATTACTCAAACGTCATTCGGCTGGAATGCTTTAAAAAAGAAATTCTGAATATTTTCCGAGTTCGCCTGCACCCTTCACTGCAACGATTTTTTCCCTTCATTCGAAGCTTTCTTTTTCTTTCAAAATGGTCACGGTTTTTTTTTTTTGACATTCTTATAAAACTTAAGCATAGCTCACAATTCTTCGCTCCATCACTACAACTTAAATAAGAAGTTGCTGAGCAAGGGTCATATGCGCAAGTGCGGGAGAAAGGGGGGGGGGGGGGGGGGGAGTTGCATTGCATACATTATCCGAAAGGCTTAAAAGGAAGTCGCTAAAATTCTTCCCGATCACTGTCTTTTCTTCATTCACCTTTAAAACTTACTAGGGGACATTTTAATTCTTGAAATGATAAACTTTGTCATCTTAGCTTAACAGTGATAACACATCTTATGTTAGAAAATAGCTTTGTGAGAAGTAATAACACATTTTGTGTTAAAAAATAACTTTATAAGAGCGTTATTACACGTAGATAATTTAATAGTTTATATATATATATATATATATATATATATATATATATATATATATATATATATATATATATATATATATATATATATATATATAATCTTCATCGTTTCATTGTGTAAGTATGTAAAGAAAACAAAAAAAGTGTATAAATTTAAATATAAAAAAAGAAATGGAAAGGAAATTGCATAGATTGATGCAATGTGTTAGTTCATCGTAATATGTTGCATTTAAATCGACTGTATTCCCAGTTGTAAGGATGAGTTTTTTCTTGTTCAACTGATCGATCATTATGAAGATGGTTTCTGTTTTTTTTTTTTTTTTGAAGCAGTTGAAAAGATATGAATTTTCTGCATTAAAAAATGGTCTTATTCTTGCATTCGTTTTTTCATGAAAATAAAAATTGCACTAAGTTTGGGAGTATTTTTGTAATAAGAGACGTTTTCGAAAACCTAAGATGAAATTATCTCTTCCGGCGAACCAGGGGATGCAGGGGGGGGGGGGGGGGGGGGAGGGGGAGGGAAGTGAAGTGAGTAGTTCAATAACTGAAGCATTGAAGTTTGCTAGCAACTAAGCCATAACATAGATTCATGATGTAATGTATCTCGCGTAGATATAGCTATAAGTCACATAGTTTTGTGGTATTTAATTCGATTCTCAAATCATCTTTTAGCTTGTATTCGTTTTATTTATTTATTTTTTGTTGAATATTTAATAAAATATTCTACTAAATGTTCGGATTTTGAATGATCCAAGTTTTTTTTTTTAAATCTATCCTCATTGCAGTCCTCCTGCTTGGTCATACCTGAAGAAGAAGCATTTCACTAGTTAGAAATAGCTCGTTTAATGCGACGAATATCCTCACATAGCGACATCGCTAAACGAAATTTAGAAATTACGATTCATTAAGCACAAAATTGTTTCGGTGATATTGCGATGAGCATTCTACCATGCCTGTTGTCGAAACTCATATTACCTTTTCATACCTGGGTATTACGCTTTTAATGCTCATATTACCTTTTCATACCTGGGTATTACGCTTTTAATGCTCATATTACCTTTTCATACCTGGGTATTACGCTTTTAATGCTCATATTACCTTTTCATACCTGGGTATTACGTTTTTAATGCTCATATTACCTTTTCATACCTGAATACGCATGTCACCATTTCTTCTCAGGTTCACCTTGAAAAGCAGGTGACCAGTGATTTTTTGTCAGCATTATGAAGCATGGTTTTTTTAATGCATTTCAAAGGATTTTTTTTTTAAATCAATAGGCGATTATGCAAATGTATTTTGAAGAGGTGTAAATCGGTCATCCAATTTTCTAACGTATATTTTTTTTATTCATTTATTTATTCTTATATTCTTATAATTACGTGTTGAACGATTGAAAATTATGGCATTTGTTATGAGGAAATCATTTCTCGTTTATTTATAGAAGAAAAAAAAATTTCATAAGATGATTTGTAGTTGCTCGTATATAACGATCCTTCAATAGTTTTTTTTTTGTTCGTATTTCCGGAAATGATCATTTCAATCACATATATCCATTGTCCTATCTGTGTGTGTTTTTTAAGTTTTAAAATAATTCCCTTTCTTCACTCAATCTGACATATTTTCAAAGATATTCTATGTGCCATTTCGCTATAAGAGAAAATCATTTTATTTCTTTGTTCGATTGTTTTTTTTTTCGAAAATTTGTGTAGTTGTCATCTCCTTCTATTTTTATCTTTATATATATATATATATATATATATATATATATATATATATATATATATATATATATATATATATATAGACCGTCAAGATTATCCTATCGAGATTGAGGATAATCATAAGTGGTTGAAATCAGAAAAAACTTTTTCACACATTTTTCAGCAATAATTTTTTTTTAACTTGAGTAGCTCTATTCACGAAAAATATTTTCCATAAGTTTTGTATCAATGATGAGATTCATTAAATAAACTGTCAAGCACTCTTTCATATAGTCATTATTTGTTCACAACTAACTGATCGCATGAGTGGAATATAGGAAGCGCATATTTTGCAGATGTTCCGGCTGATTGTTGATCTGCTTCGTTTGTTTTTTTTTTTTTCGTTAAACCATGGAATTGATTGTTGACATGTTTTCGATGAGCTTATTGTTTTTCAATATTTTCCATCCTTAGAAAGTCTAGCATTAATTTGCAACATGACACATTGTCAGTTATTTCAGCATTTAAATTCCTATAGACTTGGTTCTTGTTCTTATCAATGATAGTTTATTTCTATATCTGCTAGTTTTCTTCCTCCTGAAATTTTAACACTACAGTAATGATATGAAAATTATCTCTGCAGGCTAATTCTAGCCCGTTGCTTTAAACTTTCAAGTATTAAGAGTAAAGTAATATTTTTCATGAGCAGAAAACAAGCGAAACTCACCACATTGCATTGCTTAATGCAAACTTTCATTGCATTGCTCGAAACAACGTTCCCACCCGTTACGATTGGCATCAATCGGCAATCGATTGTCACCAATATAATTGTCTAATTACCGTTGTTGAAAGTCGCATATACCAGATGACATTGACGAATGTCAATTTGCTCTCATCGCATAGGTGAGTGTTTTGTATATGGCAGATACGCTTCAATGATTCTTTCATTGCGTCCGGATTCTATGTGAACATTTCTCTCTCGCATCACAATGCAACATATTACGTAGCGCGTTCAGATTCACTCATTCCGTAATTTTCAATCAAATTCAGTTTTATTGTTTCGCACTTAGTGAACAGTTGAAGTCGTGACGGAATAATGTGTCGGAAATCGAAAGAAACGCCGTTATTCCGGAGAGAAAATCAAAACTACGATGTAATCATAACTGTGCTCTTTGGATTGCGAATTCGGAGCAAGAACTCCGGAAAAATACCGGAATTCCGATGTGTCCTCGCCATATTTAACTAAACACTTCACATTTTGGAAATATATTTGATACGGGCTTCATAGTTCAAAATTCTTCAGCCGAAAATAGACTAACAAAAGTATTGAAAGCGCTGAAAAAAACTGGCTGAAAGTACTGAATTTTTTTTCTTCAAACGTGCGATTTTCTCTATTTTCGGACACTTCGTGCATTTAGTGCAGCAATTTTCTGTTTCCGTTTCTCAACTTCCGTAAACCTTTTCTCTTCGTGATTTTTCGCTACTTTTGGAAGAAGTTTTTCTTTTCCGCGTGACTCAAGCCTTAAATGAATGCTTATTGAACGAAACAATGACCGATCACATGGAATTCAACATCTACGAATATATCACACAAATGAACAAAATTTATCGAATGACACTGAGAGGATTTTCTTTTTTTTTTTTTTGGAAGGAATAGAATTGAGCAATACGATGTTTGTGTTTATTCGATCAATAGCGAAAGTACTTTTACTAATCGAGCTAAGCGAATGCATTTTAGATAAAATTCATTTGCTTTGTTCAACAAATTCATAGATTTTTAAATTATATTCGAGTATTGACTTAGATATTCTTTCGAGAATATAATGCTCGCCTATATTTTAAATTCATTTTGAATTTGTTGCCTTAATATTCAATAATAAGCATTAAATTTGATAGGCGCATTCAAATTTGCTATGATTTGATCACTTCTTCTATAAGAGCAAGTTTGAAAATTTTTATTTGCAATATTATTGCCTTGCTCGCTTTTTTTTTTTGTTAAACGCGATATTGGTTGCTGGGAAACGAGCGAGTGGAAGCACAGCATTGCTATAATAATTGAGCACATTTGAAGCGTTAGAAACGATATTATTGAAAATAAGAGTTGAGAATATTCATAATGAGGTGATTTCCGTTATTTCAATGTCGTCGCATTTTACTTTGATTTTAGGAAATGGGGAACATTTCTTGGCAACGTATATAAGGGAAAATCTTTTTTTTTTTTGAAGATATCTTTTAAGGTATCTTCAAAGAAAATTATCAACATTAATTTTTTTTTGTGATCGCTTTTGTGACTTTATTTTTAAAAATAGTGGAAAGTTGGATTCTTGTAGAAATTCAATCGTCTAAATATTTCATATTAGAACGATCGACCATTTAGTGTTTGCAATTAATCGAATGCTTTTTTTTTAATTCAGGAGTTTAACCTCTGCGATTTCCGGCGTAATTCTGGATTAATTCCAGCAACTCCATCTAGTTGGTCTTGATCATACTTGGAACGCAGGGATATTACGTTTGCGATGAAAAAAATGATGCAAAATTTTGAATTTTTTAAGTTATTGGAGAATTAAGAGAAGTTTTTGTTGAACTTAGTCGAAAGATGTAAAGCTGAGCCTAGGTTCCAGCAACTTATTGAATAATATTGAGAAGCTGATAAGTTGAATTTAAGTTCTAGAAAATTATTCAATGATGTTAAGAAGCTGATAAGTTGAACCTGAGCTCTAGCAGCTTACTAAATAATACTGAGGAACTCCATCTGTAATGCCACTAAGACGGTCGGAGATTGACTGAAAGTGGAGGCCGGTTTTCTTCGGTGATTAACGCTATGGAAACAGATGCTTATTGGTGGTCATCATTGCTCACATAATTATCTTGCATCTCTTACTCAGATATTATAATATTCTGATATCATATCAAAGTCGAAGATATCGTTATTCGAGTTAATTGATAAAATAATAACGAATTTATGGCACATGATTTATGCTATTTAAATTATTCAGCTGTATTATCAATATGAATAAAAAAGAAAGAATTTGCAACGAAATTTTCATTGAATTATTTGTAAGTTGGTAACTCTTTGCAATAAAGAAATATTCCAAAGTGTATATTTAATAATATTTTTCATATATGGTTTCGATATTGTATACACCTGTGATGCGGCTTTACTGCAACTTTATTAATATCCTTTCCTTGAATTTTGTTGCACACCTTATCATCTAATATTTCTTTAAATGAGTTTAGCTTACCTGCTCTTCAACCACTTTCATTGAATTGATGACTTAAAGGAAATAGATAATATGAGTGAGTGTTGTTGAAGGTAAGTTGTCTTGTAATTTTTTTTTAATAGTAGATCAAACGTTTTTATTGATCTTATGGCAGAACAACAGCAGGGGGGAGGTGGGGGAGGGGGTCAGTAAAACGAACCATATGAGCAGCCGATACTGAAGAAAAAATACTTGAAAAAAGTGAGGCAATGTCCATAGTTTTAAATTATGCATATTTCAGAGGCTTCGAACAGAGAACCGTCTTCTACGTCAAAGGATAGATTATTTGGAGCAAGAGAGTTCAGCGCTCGCTGATCGCCTCATAAAAGGCCAAGTGAATTTAGCACAAGAGGCGGAAAATTGTATGAGTATCTCACATGAACTACACAAACTTCGCGATATTAATTCGGATGCACATCGACGTCTCGAAGAAGCTTACGATACAATCAGGGAACTTAGCTGCAAGGTTAATTCGAAGAACTTAATAAAAAATTTAAAACTTAATTAAGATTTATCTTTATCAAATATTAACTTCTGCAGTAAAGTAATTAGACAAATAATTTCATCTAAGCATTTATTTCGATTTTTATAATTTAGGAAATAATTGGTTTTTTTCTAATTGCAGTTTTTTTTTTTTTAAATTATCTCTAAGTGTATCACAAAAATTGTGGAATTATTGAATTTCAGCAATATGAAATCGATCATCGTGTGATTATCATACTTCAATATTTCCAACTTGAGAAACTTGAGCCTTTTTTTTTGGAATTCTTTCCTAACGTTTTTCCCACTCCATGAGAACGCTTGTGTTGATTTTCCATTATTCAAGAGAAATAAGTGTCTCTTTAAAAAAAAAGGAAATCATTTGAAAATTTTTCCTCTATGAATTTGTGCCTCATTGAAATTTTTTTGAAGAATTGTTGGATAACCATATTTAAATGAACATTTATAAGGGGATTTTATTTACCGACTACAACGGCATATTCGTGTCTTTTTTTGAAGGGCTCTTTTCTTCTAGCTTTTCGCTATTTGCTTTCCATTCCTTAGAGAGTAGAGGTTATTAATCGGTTAGTTTTATATAGGTTTCGAGCGGAGAGAAACGTATGCAAACACTTTTTGAATCTTTGTTGCAATTAGTCGTTATAACCTCTTCCGGAATGAGCTTACCGGACGGATGGCGCTGGGGCACGGACGTTTCCACACTCATGTACAGATTTTGCTCTTTGACAGGCTTACCGGTGCCACATATTTTTTCACGTATATACACATATATGTTTTCTTGCACGGCCATACGCGCACATACATACACAGCGTGCACACACATATACAGATGTACGGATGGCTTTTAGGTTGAAGCTGTCTATCAATAAATTTATGTCGTTCAGTACTGCTAGAAATCTGCGACTTGAGGACGCTAAATTTCAACAGGCTAAAGAGCGTTTCGCGTACATTTTATCAGATGTGCTCGTTCTTTTTTTCAACTTCCGATATTAAAATTGCGAGAAATTAATTCAACTTCCTCGATTCATCTTGGCTTACCCATAGAAATATACGTCTGAAATGTCGATCTGTCCCGCTTTTTTTTTTTAATGTAAAACAACTAATTCTGATGACGTTATTTCCCTTATTGTCGACGACAATATCGAATATTCAAAAAATGAGATCTATTTAAAGCGGATCTTCTCCTCAATTATTAAAAAACGATGTATTTTAAAAAGACGTCCTTAATTTTTTTTCTTTTTTTTCATGTTATTTGCAGAAAAATGACGGTTATATCGATACGGCCACACAAGTCGATGACACATCGATGATCGAACACATTCATGCATTACAGCAAGAATTGATTGAAACTCATGTGAGAGAAGCGGATAATGAAAACTCGATCAGGGATCTCAAACAGCGTATACAGGTTTTAATTCATTGATCATCTTTGTGATTGCGTTTTATCGTTTCTTTAGATGTGCGTTACAGTGAGTATTTGAAGAGTCACTTTTGGCTAGTGGAAGATGTTCAGTTCAAATGGATGAGTGAGGGAAACCATTCTGTAGGCGAATCCATTTTGAGGAAAATTGTCATAAGGGGAGAGGGAAGATCTAGCAGGGGAAGGGGTTAAGGAGGAATTGAGTGAGAATCATATGATATTAATTAATTTCCTGGAACCATTGAGCTCAATAATGAAGTTTTAATGTGTATGCGTCAATGCTTCCCTTTTGTCTTTCTGCAACCTTTCATCAACCGTGCTCCAACTTCCTCCATTTTTTTTTTTTTTTTTTGAGATATTTCAATATGCATTCAATTTTTTTGCAATAGGATACTTTATGATGTTTGCAATTTCCATTCGTATAGATTTGGCCATTGAATTGTAAAATGGTCGTTTTGTTGTATTGGTGGCGATGGAACGTCACAATGGCGCTTCAATTATGATTGATTGTGTGAGTTGTTAGAATGTATGCTGTCTGTCTATGTTTGAAACCAGAAAATATAACCCACCACTCGTCTGTCATCAACCAATTTACTCTCTCATGCACAACGAGAATAGATCATTGAATAGGGAGCGTTTATCGTTATAAAGTCATCAGTTATATAATGTATACCAAACCGGTGCCATATTTGAATTAAGAAAAAAAAACTACAATAAGCCCCATTCGTCAGTTATGTTTGATCAGAAAAAAAAAGAAGTTTATTCAATGAGAGGAAAGTTGATTGCAAACATCAACGGGGAATATATCAAAGAATGATTTTTATGATATTTACAAACGATAACATACTTACGAGACGAAATATTACCGCATATTACATTGATACCTTTCATAGGCATGAAAAATTGTATCACTTTGAGTGGAGAGATTGTGCATATTGCAAATATTTGTTTTATATTTCCACACCTGGTACATCTCCTCTCTATAGGTGATGCGTATAAAAAAATTTATGAATATGCATAATAACGAAAGAAATTAAACGTTGAATAACATGATATAGAGGAAGTTGAATAACATAGAGCAAAAAATATGAACGGATTATAAGCAGTTGTGATATTTTCGCCGAATTGAATTAAGACTCAACGAGTTGATTAATCGTTTAATGGGATAACGAAATGAAACATCATGAATAATTATTTCTATATGTGAGCATTATTGATGAGCGATATGAAATGAAATAAAAATAAATGCTTTATTTTTATTTTATTAATAAAAACTAAAAGCCCTTATCTATAGTTGACTTGAAGTCATATTTTATTTCCGTTGCTAACTAAAAAGGAAATTTTTCGATCACATCAAATGTTTGAATAATCGTTATTTTTGCATAACTAGATAATTACATCGTCATATTATGATATAGTGAAAGGGATCATGGAGTAATTTGCGTTTTAATTGCATATTTTGTCGCATTCAGCGATTATTTAGATGATCTTATTTCAAACGTTTTCAAATAACTATCGAATGTGGGATCGACTAATATTTTTGCGTTTGTGGAAAATTTCAATGATAATATTGGGCGAACATTTTTTATTCCTTTTTTTCTTTTCTTTTGAATTTTTTTTTAAATTTTATAAAATTATGACTCTTTATCCACTTCTATATTTTTATCTATGGCTTTGTCCGTTCCTATTTTCTCTTACAACTGGATGCTTTAGTTTTCTTCATTTTCTTATGCGCTTTTGCAAAAATTCTTCACAGAAATGCGTCATGCTTGTAATTTTCTTCCATATTGGCTAAGTCACAAATAGCGAATCTATTGTAAAGTATTTATTTGCTGATTGATTATTTTGTATATTTGATTTTTTTTTTTGTTTAAAGGTTAAATGAAACACAAAAAAAAACTTATCTTGGTGGCTTATTTGGTTTCCTTCTCCACTGCTATGACTGGCCAGCTAAGAAAAGATAAAGAGTTGTAGTTCATCGAATGCAGTGTACAGGTTGGATGCCTACTTCACCTATTTATTTCATTGTTTTTTAGGAACTGGAACTATCAAATAAAAGGCTAAAAGAGCGGCCACCCGATGACGGTATTGCTGGACTACAAGAGGAATTAATTTCGGTGAAAATGCGTGAAGCAGAAGCGTCATTATCATTGAAGGAAATGCGACAAAGGCTAGCTGAGCTTGAACAACAATGGACTGTAAGTGATTTATCATTTCTTCTCCACTCCTGTTTAGATTTAAAATATGGGTGATCAGTGTAATGCTGTCATTTTGATGTGATATGATTGAAAAAGTTCACTCGATTTTGACATGGTTGAATTGCAAGAGGGATTTATTTATGAACCACCGTGGAATATTATTCCAAAGAGAAAATTATAGTATTCGTATGTACTATTTTAAGTGGATCCACATTGAACATTGTATATTATTGCTTCTTAATAAATATACTCTTATGGATCTTTAAATAATACTCCAGTAACAATTGTTCTCATCAGTGTTGCTTTTTCGTTCTTGAATAATTGAAGCGATTCACGAGGGAAGAATAATATTGTAGACGCGATCTTTTCACTCAGTAAGATAAAGACAAGTAAATTAATTTATCGTTCGTTGACTTATAAATTTCTTATTAAGCGCTCGGCGCTCGTCTATTTGGAGAATACGAATAAATTGATCCTCAAAAAAAAAAAAAAAATGGTATTCAATTAATTCTTGAAGGTGCACCAATAGCTCGAATATTTATTTTTGCTTTCACGAATTTGAATGGCAAAATCATTTAGAGGGATATTGTGCATCTATTCAGCGAAGCGCACTCATCGGGGTATATCAAGTGGTAAAAAATTGCTCACCTCTTATTTGATTCTGAAATTCGTCACCCCCCCCCCTTCCTTCTCTCTTCCTCTTTCAGTAGAGAAAGACTTCAGCGACGGAGCTTCATTAATTAGCTTTTCATATTCGGATCTTAGTGCAGATCTGAAGCCAAACAGTGCAGATTGGCTTCAGGTTTGCACTTTTATACCTCCTTAGGTACCATTTGCGCATTCTACACTTTGTCTGTTCAAGTTGATGCATTTCAACAAAATTTTTTTTGAACATGAGAACATAAACGTGAAAGAGAAATATTATATGTGGTCGTCATAAATAATTGATGTGGAGCCCAATCGTCTTGATTAGTTTGCGAAGAGGAGAATGGAGATTGGAGGGGCGGAGGGAGGGGGAGGGGGGAAGTGAATCAGCTGAACGACACATTATCTCAGCCTTAAAAATTGACCTGAAATTACATAAAAGTTACTTAAAATCAGGAGTCCTACTTAATTGTTGTACATAAGGAAGAAACGGAATAAACATTGATAGTGTTGCATCTATATTCATTTTTTTTTTCCTGCATTCCTTATATGCATTTCATCTCTTCGTTCTTCCGATGTTCACCTATGCGTCAATGAGAGTTGTTATTTGCTTACTCGATAAACTCACTGAAAAAGCTTATGCTTTTTCTTCACTTTTCCTGAAGTATTTTTTTCCCTGCAATTCCTGAAGTTTTTCCCACAATTCTCATGGAAACGCTCTATTTGGTGTTCTATTGATGCGGATTGTCGTTTATTCGTAAAATATTCGTGATTTCTAATATACTTCAGATAAATACTTTTTTGCTTCCCCAAAAATATTCTATGGCCGTCGTGACTTAATCTAATCTACTCTAAGTACTATAAGTAAAAATAGAACGTCGAAATTCTTTCCGTTATTTGAATTATTTTTTCGCCAAAACGAAAGCCTTAAGGTAATACTGCCTTTCTTGCGGGTAATTAAGCTTCTCTTCTGATGTTTTTTTCGTGTCTCACATCTAAGTGACCTTTCGTAGAACTCAAGTGATTATAGTAACGGCGTCGTAAATCTTCTTAGTTCTGCCTATACAAATATTCCCACTGTTTTTGAAAAAAATTTCTGCTCTTTTTTTCTTTTATTTCTATGTAGTACTATTATTTCTATGTATCTGTCTACCTCTCCATTATCTGTTTACCTGTCTGTATATCTTTACCTGTGTGTGTTCGTGTTTTATTACCTGGGACAAGGGACGAAGGTAATTTGTTCATTAGTGTTAGGAACGTTTGCTAAGATCGATAAGAAGGTACACACAACTCAACAAGATTCGCCGAATGTTTACAAAAAGGGAGAAAACCGTTGTTGCTTTTTTCTGTTCGCACTGTTGTCATTTCCTGTCACGCTGCCGATATTTGCGCAGGTACGGGAACGAGGTCGTTGGAGTGCTCCATCTTGAAGAACGCATTACACGTTGCCTCTTTAAATCCACTCAATTGAAGCAGCTAAATAATAGTGAATATTGCTGAAGAGGTTTTCTCCGAACCTCTTCACTTGTTTATTAATAGATTTGTATGCCCGTATCCCCGGAAATTATCCCAATTTTAGTGGGTTCATAAAATCGATGAAAGAAAAGAGGTGAGATACTTGTCATAGATGTAAATGCTCTTTATCCTTAAAAGTTTCCTTGAGCAATGAATAGTGTTATATGAAGAGTTATTTTACCGGTCGCTTTGAGGAAGTAGAAATTTTTCGTTTGAGGGACTCAACAGAGAAATAATTTTTCAATTAAAAGTAAATTTTTCTGCATCAAATTCTTATCGAATTTAAAAAGATAGAGACGTACTTCGACGGGATACTTTGCAGCAAAAAAATTTGTCGGAAGTAGTTGACTTTTGCTCAAATTTTTCTCCTCGCACGAATTTTAGAGAGGGAAATGGTTTTTGCTTCATAAATCACGTTTCACCCATTCACGTAAATTATCCTCGTATATTTAGGAGATAATATTAGGAGAATATGATCTTTTATATGGTAGACAGGTAGTTTATTTGCAACTAACGATCAATTAAATAACAGTTCGAAGCTGAATTTTATGCAAATTTCTGACATTTCATTTAATTGTTATGAGAAAAAAAAAAGAAATCAATAAATCAATAATCGGCCTGAAATTGATCAATTTTAGATTAAAATATCCGAGTGATTTTAACGAGACGGTTCATAGTAGTTGTAAAGATTTATCATTCGCATTTCTTTAAATGATGGAACTTTTGAAAATTATAATTCGCTTATAGCCCCAGGGCTTTACTCAATGCTATACTGTATTCTATGGAATTATTAATATTAACCGCTGCTTCATTTTATAGAAATATGTACAAATACGGATGACAGATGGAAGTGCAGCCGTGAGAGGTGTTTTCGAAAGGACCACCTCGACGTGTAACGAAAACCCAAGCGCAAGTTGCAATGCTGAGAATTCACCTTCACCAACTCCTTCACAAGGTAATGCTCTGATCCTGTACGATTTTATTACTTGTTGAGTGGTGTGAACCAGAAATTGTTTAGGACCTTCAAAAGGGATAAGTGAATGTGGTTTCACTACCTTCCGAAGCTTGATCTCCGCTTCACAAGTCTCTAGTAGATGATGATGATACAACTGCTTTATCAGTAATATTAGGTTGATTGTGTGGTTCTTTCTTATCGAGACGACACACAGCTGCTTCGTTGGGAAATATGGGCAATGTCTCGTTGGAAGGAAAAGTTGCAAAGAGATCCTTTCCTCACCCTCATCCTCTCCCACCTTTCTCGCTAAGAGGAACGGGAGTTTCGTCGAGGCTCGATCCTGTCGAATGGGACTCATGAAATTCAATGTCCGAATATGAACAGTTCAAAAAATGATGCAGGGAAAGCATAGCAACTCTCAGAATCATTCGTAACACCGTATTAAAGTAAGAAAACCTAAAATCAATGAAGCACTACGTTTATACAAGTTTGAGTCGAAGGTTGGGCTATTGTGGGGCGGCTTTGTTGAAACACGACATTAACGAATAGACTTTGAAGGGTGGAGAAGGGGAGGGATGGGAGAGAGAGAGCTGGAGAGCTTTTAGAATAGCTAGCGGGAGCCTCGAAACGAGGATGCAATAACTAACGTACCTGCACCATGAGAAGACTAAACAAGTAAAAAGGATAATGGGTAAGGCAGGAGCCCTGCATCCGAAAATGCCTATTCCCTGTCATTGTCGACAGTTTCCTGATGTACTTATTAACAGTGATGATAGCAGGTTCTTTAACCTAAATAAGGTAAGCAAATGACACCTGTTGATCATCTGCTAGACTCTTGCTTCCTTTTAGGTTCAATGGGTGCCCCTCAGGGGCAGCAACAACAGTCTTCACCGCCACTATCGTCGAGTGCTCCACAGAGTGCACGGCAACGCCTTGCAAAGTTGACCGCATCGTTAATTGGTGTTGCGAGCGCTGAATGCATGGATGGTGGATCGGAATCGGGTAAGTCGTATTCCTGTACGGACAAAATCCTATACTTGCCATGTTGGTTCTGAATGTCAGACAACTTCATAACATTTAGCATAGGGAGAGAATTTTTGAGAGGGGTGTTTTTAATCAGGCTTCTACTATAGGTTCATTGAATGCTAGCTTTTTATCGTCCTTTTTTTTTATAACGCGGGAATGGATTCTATCTGTTTCTTATACTTTGCTGCAAAGATTCAAACTAATCGTTATTTTCGCTCAGAAATTACTTTCCTTATGAAATTTGGATTCGAATAGAGCAAAGAAATCAGATTCGTTCAGGACAGTGCTAGGGCTCTTTGATAACGTCGTCTTTCGCTTTTCACAGGTCAACCTTTTCTTCATTTTTGAATGAAGGTTACTTCTGATTAGTCACAGGTAGAGATTCTTTTTCTTGTATGCAGCTGGCGTTATTTTCTAAGGTGGTGCAGTAGAGTTTCATCATTCTTCTTCAAATATGCGCCATCTCGGGGGATCTGAATTTGTCTAAGCCATCCTTTTTCGTTGAACCTTTTCTATTCTTCAAATACACCCTAGTTTCGCGATCTGCTAACACTGTAAACTTCGCAACTTAAATGTGGGAAAGAGGTAGCCTCTAGTTACTACCGAACTGTTAATGCTTTCTGTAAGTTTTTAGTGAGGGAATTAGAGGACCAACTGATGGGAGTGAGGATTCGTGAAGCCGATACAGTAGCTGAATTGAAGGAAATGCGACAAAAAGTTATGGAGCTTGAAACACAGGTCAGTTCGTTTTCTTTTTTTTTAAATCTTCTTCAAATGAGGCCCTTCAGTTAAGTGCCTCAAGATATAATTTTGCTTTAGTGATAGCAAGTGATCAAGTAATCATTCGCTTCCTGGAATTTTTGATGCCTTATAGCTGTTAAGGAAGACATAAGGGGATTTGTCTGAAGAAGAAAAAAGAAGGAAAGAAAATCGCATGAAGAGCATTCCTTCATGCGATTTTCTTTGTTTCTTTTTTCTTCTTCGGTATGTAATTGATGTTGTATTGATTTCCACATATGGGACTACTTGATTCGTGAAATATCGCTATCGGCAATGGCTATTCGATTTGGCTAATAGAGAGAATTGGAGCATCGGAAATGACAGCCAAGAGAATTCACAGACTCAATATTTGCGTTCTTTTATCGCTGAAAGTGTTTTCAAATGGGTGAAGACGATTGATGACCCTATATGTGTGTGTGTGTGTTTTTGTGAATTATTTGGTCGAATGCGAATTGCATACAAGTGGCCAAGTGGCCAAGTGGCCAAATTTTAGAAATATTCCATCATCATTTACTAATATTTTATATCTAAGGAAATTTAATGATTCACTTATTTCTTATGTTTATCTTTATGTATTCCATCTTGAAAAACTATTGGAACAATAAGAAATGAAGAATATTTGCTGATTTTTTTTTTGCTCTCTAATAATTGAACTGCATATAGAGATTTTTTTTTCGCAAATGATTTTAATCCAATGAAGCATAATTGAGTTATTACTTAAAGATGAATATTGACGATATTCTCGTTGAATATGCGCAATGAATAATATACTTATTGTGCCCATATCGATTCCGCTTGAACATTTACTGGGAAAAAAGAAAACGAGCATCAAAGGAAATATTTCTTTCTTTAATAAATTTCTCGAAATTATTTTTATTAAATGGACTCTATTTTTTTTTAAATTTTTGGATTCATATCATATATTTTTGGATCTTTCGTTTTTGAAAATGAAATCCATTAAATTAATACCAATATTGGTACCTTGATTTGTGGAGTGAATGATGAACGCTTTTGCGACGATTGTTTCATATCTATTCAATTCCGTTCGCCTTTAAGCTCTCGTTGCTCTAATCATTTGTCTGCTCTTTATTCTTTAATTACATGCTTCGCAGTTCCCCTCTTCCACTTTTTCCCCCTGTTCTCCAGCTTCTTCTCAATTTTTTACCCTTCAGAATCTGAATGGTTCAATGGGATCTATTGGATTATTTTCACTGTTTTTCTACTCGCTGATATTTACTTTACTTTTACCGCATTGGTATTTCCTTTGACAAGTGAGTTGTTAACAAAATACCAAATCAACTTTTCGTGTTTTCGATAATATCTTCTTCATTAGATTATTCTCGATGCTTCTAATTGAAATGTGCAAAATAATTCTATCATTATTCGTACATACATGGCATATCTATCAAGAATTCACAAAGCAACGATGAATATCATAAATCGCTTCACAAATGATTCTAGTGATTTATCACATAATGGATTAGGTAACTTAATTGATATAAATAATAGAATTTTATGGTTTTCATATATATTTTATAATTGTTATTCGCTATTATTCGTTTCGACGTTTATTTTCTACAATTTATTGCTTATTTGTATTTTATTGTCTATAGAAACTTGACCGGATAAGTTGGTATTGACCAAATATTGAACGCAGATATTTAGCAGCAACGATTTATGGGAAAGTTCATCAAATCTTAGATGCTTATTATGCTGATTTTAAAAGTTCTATCCGAAGTTGGTGTACGTTTTTGCAAAATTAAATTCAAATAATTTTTAGGCATATTTGATAATGAAAAGTCTTATTTTAAGCGATTGATTTCTTTGCTAAAAAACTAGATATCTAATGACCGCTTTAATTGGGACACTAAACAAAATGGTTTCTGAATAGTAGATGCATGCTGATGTCTGAAAATTTTTTCCTGAGATTTTACGATGTCTTGATTAGCGGATAGAGCTATACCGTAAATTCTGTTCATGTGATAGATTCAGTGTTCTGTTCGAATAGTTATCCCCTTTCTCTTTTTATGGTTAGTTCATCGGTTGCTTGTAGAATTGACCATCGTAATGTTTAACTTACTGCTAAAACATTTTTTAAAATTCTTCGTAAGGTGTTTCTCTCGGTTTCCTTCAATACAGTTTGAAATGTTTTCTCTTCATAAACGAAATCACCCAGGTGGAAATGAAATGTTTATTCAATATCAGCTAGACTTGTTTCTTTCTATACGCAATTAGGTTGAACCGAATATGGTAATTCGAGAAATTTTTCCATCCACAATTTTTCTTCATATTAGTATATCCTCACCATCTATTTCTTTCTTTCTTTTTTTTTCTTTATTCAGCAACCTAGTAGTAAAATTGCTCATCACTCCACCGATATTATAATATATTATTTTACCATTTGATGTTCTATTTTTAATTATGTTTAGAAATTTCAAACGCATATTTCTATGCCCATAGTTTAATATATTGTACGCAGGTTTCTGTGCCCCTAATTTAAGGTATTGTGCGCATGCCCATAATTTGGTATTTGCAGATATCAGCGACGAAATGGCTTTCAATGTGTTAATTAACATCTTATGTTTTTCATTTCATATTCGCAATATTTTTGAGTAGTTCTCGCAAAAAAAAGCAGTTTATATATATATATATATATATATATATATATATATATATATATATATATATATATATATATATATATATATGGTGGATGACTGATATGACTGTAGGGAAGTAGCGTTCTTGTGATTGCCGTTTGTTGATAGGCAAGAACGGGGTGAATGGTGAGTATTATCATATTATCATAAACCAACGAGCTAATCTCAAAGGCTTTAAGCGGAGGCTTATTTACTTCGTGATTTAGATAGATTTAATGGAATTAACTGTGTAATTAATTATATAGTTACTTCATCTAATTATGCATTTCGAAAGTGGATTATCTATACAATTTATTTTTCCTTATTCAGCCAACTTAATGAAAGATAAATTCAACATGTGCTTGTTTATTAAACAAAAAAAAAAGTATATTGATACATAAGCAAGGTGTTCTTTGGGATTAAAAAAAAAATTGCTTTGCTAATGAAACTTGATTAAGGATGCAATTCGAGCAAAATGCTTGTAAAGCTTCGCAAAGCTTGAATTGTGTTTTCGGAAAGACCAATAGCATTAGAATATTCGGGAAGTATTTGTCATGAGAAAATGATGGACAGAAATATAAAAAATTTTGAAGATTGAAATAAAAGAAAAGTATACGAGACGCGCAAAAAATTCCTAGGAATAGTGAAAGTTTTTTTATGAGGCAAGGCAAATGGAATGGTTAGCTTCACATTCTTAGAAAAGACATATTTTAAGCAATAAAGTCGTAGAGAATAAAACCAGATAATATAGAATTGATAGTTATAATTCGATAAGACTATTTCCGCATTAGGCAATTATTATCGGCGCTTCCCGATGAGCATAGTGAGGGACGAGGAATTCGTATTAAGATTATCTCAATTTTAGAAATGTTTTATTTTCCTTCGCAATCATTTTCCGGTGTTTTAGATGGCACAAAAGGGTAAATTGTTCCAACAATTTTGGAAGCGGTGATGCAAACTCACGGTTTTTAGAGTTCATATTGTGCAATGTATGTGATAGATATGCATTTTTTTTTAATGCTCAAGGCTTTCGTTCTTAAGTTCTCATAATTACTTGTCTCTTGAGCACAGAGCGGGAGAGGGGGATCTATAATCGAAGATATGACATAATTTCCCCAGTCACGCATGATATGAAGGTGGTATAGACTGAAGCCTTATGTGCTTCTTAATAATGAAAGTGGTTCGTAAAAGTCAAAAACGACAGGAAGATGCTACTTCGAGGCGTTTTGCTGTCTCTGGCTAAGATGAGCCCAATCACGAAGGCATTTCTAATGGAGGGGATGCTTACAACATTTTTTTGGGTTTGTGGGGGGGGGGGGGGGGGGATGGGAGGGCGTGTAATACAATAGTCGGCGTTCTAGGATATATTGGAGGCTTTAGCGATGATATATTATCATACGGTGGAAGCGTTGTTTCCCATTCAGCGGTACTCTCACCATGGTTACGTCAATACTATCTTTAGTGGTATCGTTTCAGAATCACGTGTGCACAAATCAGTTGAAGAGACAAGATGAGGAATTAAAACGTCTGCGTGAAGAGAGGGATGCCAGTTTACAGGTTATCGTACTCTCTTGTCTGTCTCACTTTTGTCACTAATTCGGTATACAGATCGCTAAATTCCATGCGAAAAATTAGAATTGTTTGGATGTTATTTCACATTTGTATATTATTTGCTTATTCGATTCTCTTTTTTTTGCATGAAAAAATGAAGCAAAATGAGATCTTTGGTCATTTTCCTCCGTTTTTTTTTCGATCTACATATGTGGAAAGGCATCTTTAGAATCGAGAACTTCGTAACGCTCATGAAATACTTTGCTCTTTGTAAATTCATCGAAGTGCAGGTTTGGTGACATCACTTCAGCGATTTCGATTGTGCGTTCACTACTCCTCGAATCAGACAGTTTTCTTAAGGTGGAAAGAAGTAGAAGGTAAATGAGTAGTATCAAGTTTGCCAACCTTGTTGAAAAGAAGGGGTGTTTTTATAGATTGGAAAGAAATGCTGAAAATCGTAGCCCAAATTTCGCATCGAAAATAGAAATCAATTAGAAAAAATTTCCTGTTAAAAAATAGGAAAAGTTTTTATGGGAATTGAAGAAAAAAATTCATTTACAGAAAGAGAAAGAGATAACAGAGCAAATGCGAGATGAACGTCGAAAGGCAATCGAAGCAGAAAGTGAACTCAAAGAGCAATCGGTAATGCAAAGATTAAAATATAGCGAAGCCATGCAACATATCGCCGACCTTAAGCAAGCTATTGCACATCTCGAACTTAAGGTTCAAGTTCAAGTTCAATTCATCCATTTTTGTATTTCGCATATTGAGATATTACTGAGGTATTACAGTATTGCGCTTCGTTATGCTAGTTGTTTGCATGCATCAAAAAATATTTAATAGTTATATTTGTTTGTATTTCAATATTATGTTGCATTAAAGGACAACGTATAATTTGCAAATGCATCCTAACATTGATTCTTATTATTTTCCTTCGATTTTTCTATTCTTCTATCGAGGGAAATATGCGATAAGATTAGTTCCTATATAAATATCACGCATCCCAATTACATGACTTTAATATTCTCTCAAAATTCATGTATTATTTATATAGTATCAAATTTAGAATTTTCATGATGTTTTTATATATATATATATATATATATATATATATATATATATATATATATATATATATATATATATATATATATATATATCACTCAAATAATGGATGCTCAATAGTATTATTATTGACTTATCAAATAGCTAATGATATTGAACGAATAGATTTGTCATCACAATCACATGGAAATTTTCTTCTTTAATAAAATTCATAAATGATATAAATATATAATTTTTATACGTTTATGAAAAAATTTCTAAATGATTTTTAAAAATTTCATTAATAGATATTTAGTGGGAATTTTTTTTTTCCATCATAAGAAAAATTTTTTGCATTTAGAAAGCGGAGAAATGGACACATTCTCAATTACGCGGCAGTTCAGTTTGCGATTTGGACGATGATTCGGTTAGTTAGTCATAAGAAATGTCCTTTGATTAAATTTTATTATTTTATCAAACCCATATTTGTCATTAAAAAAAAAAAAACTTTTTTTAATGAATTTATTCTAAACGATCAAATTGATTGGAATAAAAATTTGCAAGAAAAAAAAAACAAAAGGCGAACTGAAAGAGAATAATTTTAAATGGCACAATTTTATAACGTAAAAATCTCTTTCATTTCCAATAAATTTCTCATCACTTCGCTTTCATTTTTTTTTTTTTGGTTATTTTATTTCGAAGATTTGTTCGTCGCGCATTCAATGCCATAAAATTCAACAATTTTCTAATGTGGAATAAATGTTGCTATTAATTTTCTAATTCTTTAAAACGAATCGAAAATTGACGCATCAACATTTTACCTTTCATGAGATTTAGGGGACGGAGAGTGATTGGAAACCTTGAGGGATCAATATTTAATAATATTTCAGAAATACCATCCCTCGACACTAATATTTTTTTGCTTTTTTCCTCCATATCAAAGAAGCTGTTCGAAATGCACTTGTTGCGATACATCTTAATTCATGATCTTTCTATCATTAAGTATGCGGATTACCGAATCATTAAAGCTCTCTAAATGAAAAGAAAAAAAAATGCAAACGAATTAAGACCAAGTGTTTATAGATTGGTGCACTAGGATCGCGCCAGTCGGTGACAAGTGGAGATGCTCTTTCAATCGGTAGTGAGGATTTAACGGCAATTATCGCCGATATGACGGTTCGAGTTCCCGATCTAGGTGATGATCTTCTACTGGCGGCAGTTGACGAAGATGGTTCGGCTACAGAAACTGAGGATAGGCGCGCTGCTAATAAACACAAATTGATTGACGAAGATGGCAACGACACAACCGATAGTGGTCTGCAAATGAGCGATGGTTTATAGTTGTGTTCACTAATATTCTGGGCGCCTTATTGAATTGAAAGGAATACTCGTTGAAATTTTTATATTCAAGTTTTGAGGAGAATTGACTAAAGTTACTATAGTATGTATGGTCTACGACCGGAAACAGTCTTTCTTATTTTAGAATATGGCCGAGTTGCATATTGATTTAAAAAGGGGAAATACGGTCATATTTATATCGTTGCTTTTTCTTTATTTATGAAAAGTTTGTGTTTCATCATTTATTACCCAAAAAATTTGCTTCTGAATGCCAATTCTTACAAGAGTTCTTACCTGAATGTTTCGACTACGCAGCTTTGTGTGTTCTAACTACGAGATTGAAATCACAATGATTGATTTATTAATTGAAGCAATTCAAATTTTCCTTTCAGTTCATTTTTTCTTTGCATCCTGTGGTTTAGAGTTTGCCCGGTACTCATTTCTTCAGTTTGTTTTTTTTTTGGCACCCTTGTTTACTGTTTTGTTTCCGTTTACAATATGGATGAAGGGAATAATTGAAAAGAAAAATTTGGATTTTAGAAGGATATTACATTTGAAGACAAAATTTCATTTAGTTTCATACTATGTTGATCAGTCTCATATTTTAGTGAAAGGAACAAAGAATATGTGGATGGGGTTAATGCTTACGGTACGGCACTCGAAGGAACGTGAATGCTGAGTTTCCCGCTTATTCTCATCTATGGAATATTTAATGGATTTATTCGTTGATGTGGCTTATTATTTTCCTCCTAAAATCTAGAGAATTGGAAAAGGAGGGGGGGGGGGGGGGTGATTAAACCAAAATTTTTTGGTACTTCATTCATGATTTGTAGATAGAAATTGATGCTATATTTGAAATATTCTATCAGCATAAGTGATACAGTGCATTTTATCAGGTGATTATATAGTCTTATGAATGGTTTGATTTTCTTATATTAATGCATATCATTATGTAAATGTCATGGAGACTTTTTTTTTTAAATGGAAAAATAGGAGCGATTTTATTATTTCAAATTCTCTTTTCAATATCAATTCTCATTATTTGGAAAAGAGTATAGAATTTATCTCTTTTTTTTTGCATATGAAAATAATTTTTGCATATGAATTTTTCTCGTTGATTGTCAAAAATTTTTTTCTCTCTCTCTGTATGAATTTTTCTTATCACTTCAAATGAATGTTCTTTCTATATTTTTCGCTCGCTTTTTTGCCTATGCATCTCTATAGATTGTTCTTAATCGTTGTTTCATTTGATTGGCGCATGCCTATCGATGCCGATTTCTCGCTTCTTTTCACTTCTTTTTTTATTTGTTTTTCGTTTGTTTTTTTTTTAGTCGTTCGAATAATTTTCAACTCAATAAAAGAGAAAGGCAAATGCCTTATTCATCTTTATTGGACGATCTTTTTTTTTTCGTAGGTTCCATTCTTCTATTTTACTTCTCGAATATATTTTAGCAATAAAAGAGCGCATGTCATCGTCCTATAGATTGCTCTGATTGAGGCTGATAAAAATGAAACATTATAAGAAAAGATATATTGGAGAGGGGTTGCTTTCATTATGTGAATTATATCAATGAGGCTTTTTTGACGTTACTTTCAAATAAAGAAGTCATTGATGGAATACTGCAAAGTTTTTGAGTCTTACAATCAATGTGGCTAAATTTATTGATTTGGTCTATTTTAGAAAGTGGAATATTTATTTTAGGATGCAATAATTCGATATTACTTAGGTAATTACTTTTTTTATCGAGTAAATAGCAAATATTCGTTGTTTTTTATTTTTAAACGTTTACTCTCATTACTTTCTCTCTCAATAAAGTCATAATATTTTTTCAGATATTAACTTCTCTTGTTTATTTCTTATCTAATCGATGTTTTCTTTTTCATTATGTTTTTGTTTGTTTGTTTGTTTGTTTTTTTCCTTTTGCTTATTCGTTTTGTTCGGCCTGTCATCTTTTCACGCAAATCTGTTTATGTATTTCTCGAAAATTCGCCTTTTTTTTGTTTGTTTAATATGAGTGTTTTGACAGTTTTTTTTAAAGCACTTTTATGTAATATGCAAATTTTGATTGTTTTCTTTTTTCGCTGTTTTTTGCTGATTTTATGCCAATTTACCACAAATATTCAATTGCTCGTCGAATATTTTTTCTTTTGCGATTCGCTCTTCTCCTTAATCATGTGGTTATTTTGGTATATTACAGCGAAATAGCTAAATAACTTATTCGATTGTTTTATTATTTCAATTGTATTTGCCAACAGCCTCTTATTGCTAAATTTTTGGCACTATTTATCGATCCGACTTTCCGTTCGATTAGTGAAAATGATTATAATCAAATTAGCGTATTTGATAATAAATCTTCTGTGATAATTGCTGGAATAAATGAAGTCGATTAAAGATGTTGTGCATAAAGAAGCTGAATGCTATTGTGGATTTATTTCTTCCATGAAATGTGATATGTAATCACTATCACTAAATTCTATTATAGTGGTTAAATTTCTCAATTTTTTTTTTTAAATGCACTTTTATTTGGCGAAAATTATTTCATATTGTGTTCATATTCGTTTGCTATTTCTATAAATTCCTTCAGCAACGACAAATAAATGGGTTTCTAAGCGTAGCGCACTTTGAATATCTCTTCTATAAATAAAGTTGTTGTTGTTGTTGTTGTTGTTGTTCTTTGAGTATGTCGATAGTTGAATATTTATTTGTTGATTAGCGTCATAAACACTAATCGATTAATAAACCAACAAAATTCTTATCATTAATTTTATTCTATGATCGTTTCAAAGTGGAATTTGAGTTTCAAAACGGTTCAGTGGTTTATATTTGGAATTGTTGAGTGCAATTAGTTTATCGGAAGAATGGGGGAGAATGTTGACGTTGACGAAAATTAATGATGTTATTGGAGCGATGGCGTTTTAAAGCGACCTGAAATTGCATGGTGTATTAAAAGAACGCAAGGGAAAGTGTTGTTTGGGGGCCTCATTGTGGACCAACTATAGCAAATCTAGGTCGTCGTCGAAACCATTATTAGTGGGACCTATAAGGGAGGGGGTGCTGAGTTGGAGGAATGAACGTTGCATCTCCGTAATGTTCAATTTGCTTCTGCAAATAAACCCAGTTGGTTGAAGAGATCGGTATCTAACGTTTGTATTTGCCGAAGAAATGCACCTTTCATATAGAAGTAGTTTCTGAAGGTAAAAATAACGGTGAAGGAGGCAGAAAGTCCCTTTATTCCTGCGCGGATTTACATATGAATGAGTTTAAGCGAACCATAGGGAAAAGCGATAAAGAGGATAAAGGCAGATGCAATTTCTCACAAATTTCCCGCAGCGAAGCGATTTCAGTATCATTTTGCTTGTGAGGACAAAAGCCGAAATGATCATAGTTATCTGTGTGAGCATCAACAATTCAAACTTTGCCGCTTGAAAATCAAAGCGAATCTTTTCAATTCGAATGCGCATAATAAATTCATATTTTCGCGCAGAAAATAAATAAAACAACCGGAAATATGAAGATAAGAAAAAGTAAATCAAAAATTGAAATATGCACACATAATTTTACATTCTTAAGAAAAATTCACTCATTGATTTATTGAAAATAAGCGAAGAATATGGAGGAAAATAGTACGCTAGAAAAGAGGAAATAGGGGTAAAATTGTTTGAACATTGCAATAACAACAAGAAATATTTAGAAACGACAATTGCGTCAATTGAAAGAAAATGCCTATAAAGAAATAAAACCTTCAGACTGCGTTAATAGGCAATGATCGATTTTTTTTAAAGCGATCAATGCGTTATGTAACGCTTGGTGCGATTTTTTTTTTTTGTTTTTAATGAAAACGATTCATGAAAGAGGAATTCCCCATTCTGCAGCTTACTTACCCGAACACTGCCTAAGTTTTCCGTTTCCTCTTCCATATCGTTTCTAAGCCAAATTTTAATCAATTATTAAAAGAGAATCATTTTGTATTGCCTAAAAGTGATTGAGCTATTACTCTTCCAGTGCCGAATTCAAAACTTGGAGCCGTTCAAAGTTACGTTGTCATACAATGAAGTCGCAACTTGGAGCTAAGCGATATTTGAGGAGCTTCATAAAGAAAAAATAAATGGTAAGTTGAAAGAAATTGACCAATTTATGCGCTATTGCAATTCGGCTCAAAAGATCAACAATTTCCCTAATTGCAATTTACTAACTAAAGTTTTTTTTTGCGAGTCTGCATTTTCGAATGTTACTATAGTATTTATCATATCTACATCAGTATATTCTTATGTATTTTTGCTTCTTTTGATCTCAATTTATGAATTATTGGAAGTGAATCTATAAAATTTCGTCTACACTATAGATAGCTTAGAGAGTGAAATTGAAATTAGTCGATTAAAATTTGGAATGAATTAATCGATGAACACTTTTAAGTTAATCAAATATATCATAGAAATTCGATGAATTTTTAGCCGTCGGATTTTCTTTAGTTGGATCGAAGAAAAAAAAAACTGCTTTCGGAAGGCGATTTGCTAAAATTTTAAGGAGAAAAAAAGAGAAATTTTTTTAAAATATGGATTATTATGCAAATATGAAATTTGTTAATTAGATATTAATGCTGAGTATTGAAAACATTAATGAATTTATTTTATTTCATACGCGATTTGTTTTCTTTCGTCTTAAAATGATGTTCTCAAAGATTTTAGATCATCATTTAGAGATCGGTAGATCATAGGCGCTATTTTTTTTTTATTTCTATTCAACTAGATTAAAGTGATTGATTTCAATATTTAAAGACGAGGTACGTTGACCAGGCGTGGATCAATTCATATATTGTGTAGATCGAAACGCGATCTGTTTGGCGTGAACCTCAACGATTATATAGCAAGATCGTGACGCAATACTGTCATTGTTATCGATGTATTGATGTCGGCCGTTTGGTTTCAGAATAGTGGCCATTATGTTTCGTTTTTATTCGTCTTCAACATTTACTATTCTAGAATGTTGTTCCACGCTGTCAAGTTTTATTAATATTTGTTGAAATTTTTGAATATTTAATTTGTTAGTATTTAAATTGTTTGAATTGAATTAATTGAATCGAAATTTGATCGACTGAATTAAATGGAATTTGAAGCTTAAAATGGAAACAAATTGTAATTTACTCAATCTCGAAATTCATTATAGATGTTGAAAAAGCGCTAAATAAAATAGGTTTATATATATATATATATATATATATATATATATATATATATATATATATATATATATATATATATATATATATATATATATATATATATATATATATATATATATATATATATATATATATGACTATGGGACATATTTTATATATGATCGCTTAGAATCTCTCTAATTAGTGGATGAATTTTTTTTTTCGCAATTCGTTAAGATTGGAAGATTGAGTAAGATCGTTTAGACGATTCAAAGTGCCAAGCGTCTATCATTATACTGGAATGTTGCACTTCTTTAGATCCTTTTAAAAGCTTGCTTAAATTTTTTCTCTGCATAGTTGAAGAGACCATCCAAATTCATATGATACAATGGGAGGGGAGGGGATCGAGGGATTGATGCATATGCTTGATTAACAATTAAATTAAACAACTGAAAAATATTGCACAGCTTTAGTTTCACTGAATTAATCTGGCGCAAATGATAGGTTAAAAGAGACTAATCGCAGATAAAATAAATGATTATTGATGGGAAACTTAACAATTGCAGCAAAATTGGTCAATAATATTACGAAAGGAATGTCTAGTAGTAAAAAAAAAACACATTGGCAGTACGGAAAGCATAAAAAGTATGGATTCATTTCAAGCTTCCATTTATTTTTGGTGTAATTTAGCAATAATAATCGAATGAAAACTAATGGAATTTTTATAAACTTAAGGAATAATGTTGCTTTAATGATGGTTAGATGCATAGCTTGGATTCCCGTGTAAGCTAGTAGCATTTCTAGTTCATCATATTTCTAATGCATGTGCATAATTTATCATAAGTTAATAATTTCCAAAAAAAAAAAAAAATTAATTTGCTTATCTTAGCTATGATTGGCTAAATGATAGTTGCTTGAAAGAAAAACCTTTGAGATTTCTTTTTTTTAACGATAACTAGGGATTTTCACGATTTTCCAACCTACATGTTCCACTTTTCATTTAAGTGAATATTTAAGGAACGTTTGTTTTTCGAAAGTGTGTCCAATTAGGTGTTGTCTTCACATCATATTATGATATTATGCTGTCGTCTTCGTATCATCGACAGTTGTTTGGAAATATTTTTGAATATTATTGTTATTGAGGTATTCATATTTGTGAAAACGCTTTGCATTTGTGCCTCTCTTCAGTAGAAATAGATGATCTATCTTTAAGCGATTACGATACGCTGTTTATGAAGGATGAGCGAGACAGATCCATGATAGTATTGATAGGATATTGATAGGAAATGATTTCTAAATTTCTAAAAGGTATAATATGGTTCATCCCACCCCTCCCCTCCCCTTCCCTCTACTGGTAAGCTTGAAGATTTATATGGAAATTCTTTGTTTTAGTCACCTTTCAAAACATCATTACATGACGATACCATCGATTTGTCGTATTACTCAGTTTTTCAAATACTCTATATTTATATAAGCTTTGATATCGATTGCAGTAGTTTTGGGGTTTATTGCTCGAAAATGGAAAGAACTCTTGATATGCTATAGTATGTTGGATATAAGCGGTGGGTTTCTTGCATTAATCTCATATAAAACCAATGCTTTCGAAGGTGTTCTGATCCGCTCCGAGATTGTGATCGTCATGTTCGGATTGTACGAGCACAATTAAACAGATGAAAGTGAACACCTCGAACATTTGCGTGTTGTTGTTGTTGTTAAGTTCAGGTCTATGTAGTGAGCGGTCTTTCCTATTTATTCCGCTTTGTTTTGTTCTAGAACTTCCGGTGAGAAATTCACCTGTAAAATATGTCAATATGTTAAATTTAAAATTTGCTTTTTTTAAGGGATTTTCATTTACTTTCAATATTCGCTTAGTCCTCTATTGCTTCGAATCCCTAACATGTGCTCCCTCTTACTTAATGCTCTCATCTTAATGGAGTAGTGCTAACCAATTGTGAATTAAAGGGGATTGCGTGAGAGTTGTGGATCTCTCTGTCCGTCCGTCTTCCTAGTCTGGACTAAATAGAAGGTTATTGCTTGATCTCGTTCTCGGCTCCTTCTTGCAAAGGAGAACCCTCGAGCTTTATGTTCGAGTGTATTCGCTGTTGAAAAATAATTTGTTATTGGAAGTAGTCTCATTATTTGCTTTTTTTTTACTCGCGCAATCATTTCCTCCTTGCAGAAGTCGAGAGTTTTGTTTCTTCCCGGAATTCAATGGGATTTTGCATTATAGTGACCCCCCTATCGATGGATAAGAGAGGGCGTATTAGTCGTTCTCAGGAGGAAACCTTTTTTCTCAATCGCCGAATGATTCTGATGCATTTAGATAGAGGGAAAACGGAGTGATTTTCTCCCGCTTAAGGCAGTGAATGAGAGATTCCATTTATTCCAGCCAAACTGGTGGAAACTGGTTTCAAACATCACCAGTTAGAATGAGCATCCATCCTCATATGCGTAATTTTGTCGATTGCATTATTCTTTGCAATATTTCCATAGTTTTCATTGAATAGTGTAATAAATTGATATGATCATTGCAATAATAATTCGTTGCCTGGCAAAATAATGCAAGTTTTTATACATTGAACAGTGAAGCATGATTAAAATGGTGAAATTCAAGTTATGCATAACTACACTGCGATATTCTCTGCTGTCATGCATTTGATCGAAGAATTGCTTAGACATCTCTTATATATTGAGGAGAAGATGGTATGATTTTATTTACGACTTTTAAATATGAGGAAAGTGTGTTAACAATTCGTTCACTTTATAGGTGCTCGCAGATAACAGAAATACCTCAAAAAATCGATCGGAATTTCCAAAGTGAGCATTGAATTCAGTAATACGAATCAGGTTGACCACCATGCAAAGGTCTGAAACACTACGTTTTCCCCCCTTTTTAGTTTCAGTGACCGCAGAGGAAGGGAGGTGAGGAAATTCGCGCCGATGCTGCTTTTTGGCGATCTTGGGTGTCAACAGATCTGCAATGCTGTCATAGGCGATCGTCAATTAAAAAATGTCCTAAAATGGCATATTTGGCAAAAATGACGAAAAACTATCGCAGATTGTTGACGTTGGACTGATGCTCGATTTCTTTCAAATACGTCATTATATACTTCGACTTTTTGCCGAGAAGATACATATAGTTGATGCTCTTTTTTAATTAGCAAAAATGATCTTTATGTGCGGCAGTGTGTTGCGAATGTTTGCCCACCAAAGTTATTCACCTCACGATATCGGAAGGAGGTAGTAACTAAGTCTTTAGTCATAATGTCTAGTTTAGGTCAAATTCGAGTCGTGAGCTTACCTCACTTTCGTATAAGTGGATCGGAATTGCAAGGTTATTAAGGGATTGAAGTCATGCATGAGCAGTTGCCTTTATGTCCCCCTTCGCGCACAGTTGACAAGAAAGCAGACCCGCGCCGTCTTTTATGAGATAATTGCGGAGAGATATCGAAGAATGAGAAAAATGATGGAAAGTATAGGAGAATGAAGTCGAAAACTGAAAGAAAAATTGCTCAAAAGGCACAAAATGGATTCAAATTTACATAAAGGAAATTCTGAAAAGTTTGAAATTCGATGAAACGTCGAAATGCAAGCTCGTAGGAAAGTTCGATGCTTTGTAGAGTAAAATAAAGATTCACACAACTACGAAAATGTTCGTCTATATGCGGGCAGTTCTCTTGGCAATGGCTAGTCATTGCTTTCAATATACGCATTGCATATACAGGATTTGATATGAATATGGTTTGTTCCATAGTTTATAGATTTGAAAACTACACTGAAGTATAACACTGTACACAATTAAGGATACGTGGATAGGTGCATATAATGCGTAGAATTATGTCCCGTATATATAAGGAATGCTTTTAATGCAAATAAACGAGACATTTATTCATGACGGAGCGCTTAACCTGGTCAGCACAACTAGGCTTTTATTTTGCAACGCTTCATGCACCTAGATATGGAAATTTTATTCGTGTAAGATTCTGAGCCTCATTTCTCTCATTTCGTTTACTGTTTCTCCAGTAATCATTCTTTGGTCTTAATACCGTAATAGTAATGAAGCATATTCGTGCGTGCATAGGCTTACTTACGTCTGCTCATTTACATAATGGTTTAGATATGAAGCATCCTATGATATTTGATTTTCTTCGTAAGTTGTGGAAAATCAAATGTGCTGTGAAATTTGCATCCACAAAATTATTCTCTAAGCAACATTTGGTTCGCCGTCATAGGAAAGTTCATAGTAGTTATTGCCGCATTCTTTATTTTATTCGAATCGGACGAATCAGATGCAATCGTTTGGTGGGCTGAAATGCAAAAGGTATATATATATATATATATATATATATATATATATATATATATATATATATATATATATATATATATATATATATATATATATATATATATATATATATATATATATATATATATATATATATATATATATATATATATATATATCATGTCGTCCTTTCTGGCAATCTTCCGAACTTCCCTGAATCAAATGGCGTTTAAATGCAAAAGCAGAAGTGCCGTCTAATCGAAATGCCGTCTTAAGAAACGACGCGTTAGCTTTGTGTGAAGTTCTCACGCTAGTGCTTAGCGATGTTTGTAGAGTGAAAGTCACGCGCTAATCTCGACTAACCTATCGCTGCGCGCACGTCACATTTACGCGAACGGGCATCCCGGCTGTCCACTTCAACCCGGGTTTTCTGTCCTTTGGTCATTTTCATTAATCAACCGACGCACCTTTAACCACTTTTAATTTCTTTGCCGACTTTAACAAATTCAAGAATTTAGATCTCATAAATCCTGAAGCGAGGGCTTTATTTGTACAGTGCTCTCTTTGTAGTTTGCACTACGCCTAGCAAATAGTGCTGGTCCTCGAAAAAATTTTGTTAAGCGCATCGAAATCGTTTGAGCGGTCTCGAACCTCACTTAGGGTTTTCTAAATTCGGGCGTTTCAGATTTTGGAGAGCGATGAATTTCCTTTAGTGGGTATGTATGCCATGGGTCCGTTATTATCTACAATTCGGATTTTAGGGCTTTCGGGATTTTAGGGCTTCGGAGTTTTGTTTAGGATTTCCGACTTTTTAAAGATCCTAATTCGAAATTTGTTCAGTTCCTTAGTTCAAGAGGAAATCTCACTTGTTCCTCAAAATCGGTGGGCATAGAGAAAGATGCGAAACAATGCTAGATTATTTGTTGTTGTGAAAGGCGCTGCATGAAAGATCTATGTTGCGGTATACTCGAAGAAGCAATGAGGTACTTCTGTGGTGTTCTTGTTATCCGCTGCTCTAAAATCAAACGAGACAGTCGATCAGAAAGTTTCTTCGGTCAGCGACTATGAAATGCAGCTTAAGAGATCTGTGGACTGCGGCTTTTCTGTTGCTATTTTCCTACCAGATGTGTAGATTTCTCTTCATCGAGACGTGCTGATCAATTTCTCTCTGTTTGGCGTTAACTGTTGCTTGCTTGTGACCACCACAGTACCATGATGATAAACGCTTGTAGCCTCTAGCTCGAGCACTGTAACAAAGCTCGAGTATTTGATAACGATTTCATAACTGTCTTCTAAAACTCATGAAATCGTCAAAGTCCTCAGAATTTTGGGGCGACCGAATCCCTTCGCGAAGCCCCAGAAGTTGAGCGAAAATAGTTCGCGAGACCCCAGAAGTTTAGCGCTGTCGGGTTTCACCACTACGCACTTGGCGGCCTCAAATGGCAGCACTGGCTTGGCAAAATGTATGCAGGTTTTCGTATTTTTCGAGATGGACGACTGTGATGTGACCGTGATCCTATTAGATATTAGTTCATATTCACCAGAACATATATGTGCCTGGGCAAGAGATAGGAGCTTATTTCTGAGCTTACACTTGGTCACCCTAACATTCCCGAGTCTGTGAGGACTCTCTGGCTTTTGGAGTTACTGGTGCTAGAAAGCTCCCTAGACTTTGTCCATTCCGCCTCAAAAAAAAGAAGGAACACTCTCAATTTGTCAAGGGTTATTACGCATCCTTTCCGCACATTGCTCGTTAGGCTTATTGGTCTCGTTGTATGTCCCTCATACTGCATCACAACGTTCTTACTCACCAGTCATCTAAAGCTTTTTCCATAGTCGCGACGAAGTAGACAACCGTAGTCGAAAGCAAGCCTTTCAACGTTATGGAGATGTGGTATCAGGAGCTTAACTTTATTTGAGAGTTCAAGAGAATTCAAGAGATTTTGTCCATTATGATGGATGGTCACATTTCCCGTTTGGAATCGCTAATTGATGACAGCAGAGCAGCGGTTTTCTTCCTCAGAAGGACTGGGTTCAAGACGAGACTTTTACGCTGGTTTCTTCGAGGTGTAAGATAAAGAGCATGCGTCTCTAATTACTCCAATATTCTAAACATATTCGTCCTAGGCCAGCTGTTTACTGTTGGCCTCAGAGAACCATTATTATTACTTGAGCATTTCTCCACAAATGAAAAGCAGCATCAGGTAAGCTTAACACCTTTCGGACTTAAAGCTGCTTCTGAATAAACTGGAGTTTTTCTTTGTTAGAAGGGTCGACCAAGGATTCTGAAGGATTCTGCAAAAAAAAAATTAAGATTCCTCCTCTTAAATAGGAAATCCAAATATTGTCGAACGTAGAGTTGATGAAGCGCGCTCATAGCGTGCAATCATAATCGATTAATTCTACGACGTTAAAATCCATGTTTCCATTGATCAAGATATGGAATATGTTTTCAGTATTTCCTCAGTATTGAAATAGTTTATCGGATCAAAGAGTTTCTATGTTTACACGAAAGTAAGATTTTAAATCGCATTCGTTTCATCCCATATTTCATTTTTTTTTTCATGCTTGCGTTACCTGGACGTTGCGCTCTATTGACCAAAATGAAGAGACTAAAAGTTAAATTTTTTGACTAGAATTAGAAAGAGCAATGTGTTAGGGTCACACGCTTTCTAACCTCTCATCAACTCCTTGTAGTTCGGTGACGTCCGAGCATCAACGCTAAACCTTTTTTGGTCCCTCCACCCTTCTCTCCAGGCCCTCTTTGTCCTTTGACGGCTCCAGAAAAATATTCCAAAAACCCACCTAATTGCAGTTGGAACTAGCTCGCCCGAAAATTTGCAAATTTGCACCTGACCCATTTTTATCCATCAAATTTTCTTGCTCCTTTCGGTAACAGAGGTCTGCGGATTGTTGATTCATCTTTAGCACTGGCTTTCCTTGGTCTCAAAATAGTAGCAAAAAGTAAAGCAAATGTAATCCTCTAGATGACTGCAATTTCGTTTTTAACTTCGGTGAACGCGAAATTACGGTGTTTTCTGCGCTCATCCTTAATTAAACTCGTGATCGTTCAAAGTTTTTAATTCCTCTCGGAATTGCACTTTTTCTACGCATTTTGCGAAATTCACTTTGCAAAAGCCTACTAAGGCAAGATCATATCTGCGTGTATGCCTGTGTCTATATGTGTATGTGTGCATGCGTTTACATGTATGTATACGTTTGTATGTTCCCGTGTATAAATCTATCCAGGAATTTCAACTCGGGAACCACTCAAGCCGTCCCAGAGTCATTTAACTCGGAGTTAAGAAATTTTTATGCACATAACTGACCCCCATATCAAAAGTTCATCACTTTTGCGGCATTTCACATCATTTCATCAAATTTAAAAGAGCGAACAACTAAACATATAGCGCAAACTTGTTACGCTTCAATTTTATATCGATCTATACATAGAGTAAGCGAGGAAATTGAAGTGATTCGAGTTTTTTCTATCCATTTTTCAACACGTTGAAAATTTTTATATTTCTTTCATTTTATCAATCACTTTCATCAGTTAATAATGATTAAGTTTTTTATCTATCTCATTAGACATTTAAATCTGCAAAACATTTGATTTTCTTGTGATCTTACAGATGCAAAATTTAAAAAAAAAAAAGGCTGGTTTTTTTTTTGCATCTGTAAGTAATCGGTTCTAAGGTAGAAAACGGTAAACGGTAAACGGTAGGCGTTTTTTCATAGCTTTAAGCATAAAAACATATCTTATATTGTAGAGACTTTTTCTTACGTTCTACAGCTGCTTCCTTCTCTTGAATGCACTAAACGTTTCGGTTACTAAATTTTTCTTCTTCGTCGAGACTCCTATCCTTTTCCATTTATATTGCCATCTGCTTTTCATTTATCGATATTTCTCATCAAACAGGAAGTGAATTTTTATGAACCATTTGTAACACTGTGATGATAGTTAGCGCATGATCAATATATTCATTTGAGTGATTATGAGGGAAATGTGAAGATTCTCAACTATTTACTTGCCACCTCATTGATCCTTATTTATTGTGTCTTCTCTAAATTTAGATAGATCTTTACAACAATGTTTTCTTTACAATGACTCTGCTCTAATTTCTGTTTCAGTATAAAAAGATTTTTATAGTTTTTATAGTATAAAAAGGAAATTCTGCTCATCAGATTCCAAAACTTGAGCTCCTGTACTTTATGTTGAAAGTACTGGATGATAGGCTTACCTACATACAGACGTATACAGCGTTCGCTTAAACACGGCATTACCCTAATGCGACTGAGCAAAGCAAATTTGCAAAAGCGATAAAAGCCTTTTTTCCTGTAAGATTTTATGAATGGTTATTCAGTTGAAATATGTTTGCATTATTTTGCCTATTCTAATATTTGGTTGTAGCTTGTGAAATTTGTCGGTTAGATTGAAAACGCATATCGTGCTACCTATCCATTCCGATGCGCTTTTCCATTTATTCGTTTGTAATCTTAGGCTTTACAAATTTCTTGCTGATATATATCTCAAATAAAAGGTTTCGTTACTACCTGTCTTCTTCTTAATGAGCCATCCTCCATCCTGACTAGTCGCTCTTCTCTTTTAGTGCGAAGCCAGGAACAGTTACTGCTTCTACATTTCCAGAATAGTGAACATATGTTTCAAATGGAAATTGCAGAAATTTAGTAATAAGTTTATAATAAGTTTCTTTAATTTAATATATATGAGATTCAAAATATTAACCTGGCGATCAACAACGATAATCTATTAGAGTTCTTAGTAAAAGTTTCTTTGACATAATGGTTCTTAATTAGCACTTAATAAAAATAAGATAAACGATTAGAGGGAAATGATGAAACGAGATGAATTCTTATAAAACATTTCTTGTATAATATTCATTAGCCATATTATAATGAGAACTCTTTGCTTTCTTTCCTGAGTGATTACAAATAGACCCTTACTCATGTAATCATGAATGCTGCAAAATGTATAGAATTAAAGTCAAGAGTTGAGGAGGTTTATTTATGCATTTGCTTGGACAGATCAAATGCCAGTGCAGTACAAGAGACTGGTTTTAGTCACATTTGTGAGAAGAGACTACCAATTAAGCACAGAAGAAGATTATTATAGTCGAAGGTGGTTATCCTTCTTGCTTCACTTTCGCATCTGTTATTCTTAGAGCTGAAAATTCTATCGTGATTGTCAAAGCAAAATTTTGAGGCTTAGATTGCATGCCTTTATATGCATAATGATGTCATCTCTTATTCCGCGCAAACTAGCTCTAATTGATGGCGGTTATATCAAGGGTCACTGACGTCCGGCCTATGAGTCTAATTCACCCAATCGGCGTCTCCTTAAAGGAGCACCGAAAAATCCAGCCCATGAGCTTCCGCCAGCCCCGTAATCCATTTCTTCCGGTGTCGTTCTGGGGAAATCACTCGTGAAAGTGTATTAGCCTCGGCTAGATCTGTGTATCTGTGCATTGCTTATACTATACTATCGCACTGCTTCCGCTATAGTACTTTATCTTTTTCACCTGAGAGCAGATGAGATAGTCTTCATGATGGTATTTGCACCTGCTAAAGCTTTCCAATGAATCGCACCTACCTTGAAATGTGACTAGGATTTTTTTGTTTCCTTTTTTATTGCTTACACCAACTTCAGCTTACACTGTACAGTTGTAAATGGATATAAGTTTAAGAAAATATGTATTTCGACATATATACATGCTTTTTATGTATTACAATTACATTTCGTTCATTCAGCATGTTTATTTTATTTACTTGAGCAAAGAATATTAAGGGCCTCGACAAATATGCAAAATATGCATCTTAGAGCATGATGCCATATGTCTTGCAGTTTTTTTTTTGCAATTCGCGAAGATTTCACTCATGTTCGATCGGAGAGATTTATTACAATCGTTCCGGCATAAAAACGTTTGGAAAATTTCTCTAAATGGTGGTGTGGCCTCTAGATTGATGTCTCATCACTAAACGATATGGAAAATGTGAAGGTTCGTTTTAATGAATGAAGCTTCATTCGTAGTTGGCATAATTTTACTTTCATAAAGCTATTTACCATTCTATTTAAGCTCTAATTTACAGCATTCTTCAGCATATTGAAGATGAATTTCTTTGAAGTATAATGTAAAAGCGAGCATATTCGAATTCGAATTTTATGCAGATCATATATTATCACTGAAATTTCTCATCAAATCCATATTCAAAAACAATTAATTTTCAATCATTATTACATAACATTCAAAATTGAAATACTCAAGGAATACGCCGAGAATACATCTCATCGATATAGCAATTTAATTTTGACTTCTTTTAATCAATCATAATCAATCAATCAATCAATTTTAATCAATTAATCAATCAATTTTAATCAATCATGTAAATGTAGACGATTTATTTGAATGTTTATTTGAATCGACAAAGCATTCATTACGAATAAATATCTCTTCATATCACTACCATTTCCAATGCAGACGGTACACTAAATTAAAATCGTTTTGCACATTTATCTCGAAATGGATCACTTCATTGAACATATAATTTGAATTGTCACCGTTGAAAAAATTAATACGAAATAAGAAAATTGAAAATCATTGAAATTACTTCTCGACAAAAAATAAAAACGATCGCGAAAAAAAAAATTAGAAAAGCATTTTTAAAAAAATCATAAGCATTTCGATGGAAATTTTTATGTTTTTCAATCAATTCAAATTTTTCAATTGAATACTTTTTTTTTCTCGACGCTCAAACATTTTTTTTTCAAATATTTCAGTTTATTTTGCTTATATTTATATTTATATTTACGATTATTATGATGAATATCGAAAATGAGCAAAAAACATATTAAATCTTCAAAGAGTAACTTTTATCTTTTAGCGTAATCTTTAAAATGCAATCGATCTATGAATCTCTTCAGTTTCCATATCGCTTTTTTTTTTCAAATTTTCTCCAAAGTTTTTTCATCTTTGAAGCTGATTATCACTTTAGCTTAAATCAGCCTATTTCCAGTCATTTTTTCGTTCAGATGGCGGTGCTTAGAGACGATTGACTCATCTATGCTCCTCATTCTTTATTTCACTGAGCACTTTTTTTTTTGTTTTTGTTTTCTTATCAAATCGATGAAATTAGAGATCGTATATTTTCCGCTGTTCTGCATTTGAAAATTTGTGTATGTCAATTGCGTGGGTGAATTGTCGCTTTATTTGCATATATGAGTCATGATATTTAACCGCTATCATGATATTATCATTCTATCAGGCATTTTTTATCGTTACATTTGCTAGGAACATATGTTAATGCATAGGTGCTGCAGATATTAACTCTCAGGTAATCGTAAAGACTGCTGAAGCATTATTAATAAAATTTGATTAAAAATTTCATGAAGCAATAAATGAAGTTGCATAAAAAATTGCATAAAAATTTTATGGCAGTGATAAGAAGAGGTTTCAAATGTATAGGAATGTTTTATGGCCATACGCAGTGAAATGACATCCATCCTATGGTCTCATCATGCATATAGTGTCCACTTGGTAGGCAAAAAAGGTTATAAGTTGTAAGTTTAGGTCATCTACAGGAAAAATGTGAGTTGTAGGTGTTGCCTTACAGCATAATTAATAGTTTGACAACTTATATGAAATTCCCTGTGTTTCAGCAGAAAGAGAAAAGAAAAAGATGAAGAAAACTCACAACAGTTGTTGTAAATCGTTCAAAAATTTTTTGCAGAATAATATGCTATGATCCAAATTGTAGAGGAAAGAGAAAAAGACGGATAGCCATAAATTTACATAATGACAATCGATATTTACATAAATGTGGAAGAGGCATTGGGTGGGATGAGAGGAAACTTGAGAATGATAGACAAGACGTCAGGGTAGGGGCAAGCATGGTTACTTAATTAAAGAAAGAGTCATGAACAGGCCGAACTCATTAACTGGCACCTTGAAAAGGTAACGAAGAGGGCTTTTCACTACAGCAATGACACATCTTGCTCTCACTGATCATCTCGAACTCCATAATATTATTGCAGTAAAATTTCGCAACTGCTGTTCGGGTGTAACGTTTGCTTTGCTAAGAGGAACATATCTTCAAATGCTATAATCATAGGAAGTTTTAAAACGAAGAAATTATTTATTACAACTTTATTTGGCATATGGCACATTGTAGATAACAAAGAAATGTGTTATATTGGCGCTTTCTATTGGTTGCGATTTTGAAAGCGAATTTGCATATCTAACCTATGCCTATTGAAGGCATCACATTTGATGGGTGGAACGGAAATTATAGTCGCGTTGCAAAAACCTAATTAAGAAACGCAACGATTGCAACTAATCTAAAGTGAACTAGCATATTTCGTAATGGCAGCTATAATGAGTTCAGAGTTTAATGAGTAACTGACCATATTCTCACAAATATTACAAAGCACGTAAAGTTTTCTCCTTTTTTTTGCATGCAATTAATCTTGTTTTAGAGTTGGATATTCTCGAATTTAGTTAAATTTTGCTGCATTTGTGTATATGTGAATATTCGCACTACCTAAAAGATTTGGCTTGGAATTGATATATTTCACCTAAGTGTACCTATCTTTGAACGGCAGAGGTACAGAAGTAAAATACGGCAAAAGCAGAAGTTATAAAGCAGAAATTATAATAAATAGATGATTTATGCTGATTTTTCTCCTTTTTTTTGTCATTGTTGTAATTACAAAATTTTGCTGATTCTTCATCGATTTTCCCGGATTTATTTTTCAAAAATGAATCGTAATGATGTCCTTTTTATGTATATTGTTCCCTCCCCTCTATATTGTTTCCCCCTCCCCTCTCCCCATATGCGTATATGTGGACGTGCGTATAGCCATTCGCTTGAGTATTTCGATCTATGAATACTTGAAATCATCGACGAATTTACCGGATGTAAATGCATATTTGAAGATGAGCTATATTATGCTCCATGATCAGCGATCATATTCCAGAACAAATATAGACATTTTTATGCGTTAGAAAATTTGATGGATTTGAGACCAATTGGGTTCTCGTTTTACAATTGGCGGAGCACAGAAAAATGATTCTTGCGCAGAAGTTTTCCGTGGTCCGTTGGATGTGCTGAAATATGAAGGCGTTATTTTGCATGTTTTAATTTTCCATTAGTAGTAAACCTGATCGGTCAAGTGCGAGGAGAGGAGAAAATGAGGTGAGAGTGGGCGAAAATTCGCATATTGTACCGCCTTAGCCAAGAGTCTAGTCATCTTAACAGGTTCATTTTTCATGGTCCCATTCAAAGAGTATCACAGAAATGAGGCAGGTAGACAAGTTGTGAGGTGTAGCGGTGAAACTGACACAAAACACTTTTGTACCTTGCCGATCAACTTCATATTTTTAGTGAACTATAATCCAGAATATGCCTGACATATTAGAGATGCAAATTAATTTCCTCATATTTCATTTAATCCACATGCTCCTATAAATCTTTTGTGAAAAGTTTTTTGCTTACAAGCCGATTCGTAGCTAGATTCATGGGAATTTCTTAGCATTTTATAAGGGCATTTAGCGTTTAGCATTTTTTGGCAATTTCATTCGATGCTCATGGATCAGCTTAAAAGTGGATGCTATAAATATTCATAAAGTGAACCATAAATTCACTGAAATTCATCGAAAATTCTTCAAGGAAAAAACCTAAAACTTCATCAAACACCGAATAACGGTTCCAATTCTTCTTAATTTGAAACAATCGAACAGATAGACACATACACAAAAAATGTGCATAAAATTTTGTGATTGCGATTGTGCAAATGCGTAGAAAAAGGTTTTCATTTAGAGTTTGGTATTGTTTTCGTATGCATCATATCGGGTATGATGGAATACCTTCCTATGCACGTTAATATGGATTTTAGCTTCATCGCTTCGACAAGTTTCACTTTACCTCACTTCCTGTTTTTCCTGAGGCTTTTCTCGCTATACTGTTCGAACATTGAAAAATGCTTCTTATCTGAATTCGCTTTGATACCTCCCGGCAACTTATATCTACGGTGATAGCTGATTCGTGTCTATATATATTTATCATTGTACATTATAACAGTTTCCTATTTTTATATTTTCATTTTCTCTCAATGGGAAAAAATTGGAAGCTGTCGTATAAGCAAACGGATAGACATCATACGCCAAGGACTGTTCCCATGATGTTAACTTCTTGCATATTGTCGGTATGACATGGGGACGCCTTCCTCTCAACTACTGCAATATCTCTTGTACACTCGAAAGCTGTTTGCCTTCTGGATGTTTATATTGTAGTCATACTGATAGAATAAATCATTTATCTCGAACCTGTCAAATTTCTCTACCTGTGCACTTATCCACTCATAACGTTCCTACCTGTTCTTGTTATAATAAATGTTGTAGAAAGAAGTAAAATTGTTAGTAAGCAAGCATTTGTAACCACTATAGCCGTGTAGTGTAAACCAGTGGCAATGCCTATAAACTAATTTGCATGTTGATGCATCAATGCCGTGCACATCAATGCTTAATGCATATCGAGCAATCGTAACGCTAACAAAAACACAATTAACCAATCATTATGCACATTAGCGAGTAATGGTGAGCTAAGTGAATTTTGATGGACATTTCAGTCATTAAAAAAAACGATGCGTTTATCCATTACGATTGCCCCCCCCCCCCCCCGTAATAATATATGCAATAGGCTTGGCAAAATATACAAAATTCAAAAACTTCGCAATTAATTTTAAAAAAAAGACAAACTTCTTTTAATGTAAGAAGTACGTGCCAATAAGAAGTAATGCAAAGTTTCGTTGTTACACGACATCGGTGGGTGTAAAAATAGCGTGAAAAGGATATGAGAAGCGAAGGCGGAGAGGGAAAGGGATGGAAGAGCGCACGAGAAATGAAGTAATTAAGTTTGAAAGGACGGAAGTTTTGTTAAATTTCAAAATTCATTGGCTGATAAATGAAAGAATTTCCACTGATGAACAAAGAAAGATAATGAGATGATGACATAGTCAACAGAACGAAATAGCTATATGTTATATAAATTACTATTGTCTATTGCAAACAAATGAGTTGACCGTCTTTTATTACTTCTTTATTAACACATAAGAAATATGTGTGTTGCATCGCACCATCTATATAATTATAAGGAAGTGGAACTACTATAGGGCCGAAAAACTAACTAATGATTGTGCCTAGAAATTTTCTCGCGATTAAAAAGCTTTTTTTTTTTGAAATTCTATCGGTGAGGTTCTTTTAAGGAATTTCTAGTTGAGAGAGTTAATTTTAACGCAATGACGTAGAATTCTCTCTGGTATTATTTCTTCTCCATTCTGGTTGTGTAAGTGATTCTGTCTAATCGTCAAGCGCAGTTTCTGCACGACAACTTAGCCCTCTCACTATCACCAAAAAGTCTCAAAGATATCTTTATACGTTATAGGCAGAATTTTAGTTCTTCCGAAAATGTTAACCATAGATTTTTACTGGAAAGCCTAATTTTTTAAATCATTGGCTTTGAAAGTATATCAGTAATAAATAATGGCAATTTCATAATATGCTTTAAAAATGGACGTTATTTCACTACGATCATTAAAGTGCAGTAGCATGATCGATTTCGTTTCGTTTATATTATCGTATCAGCGAAAGCTTCACTCAAGAAACGTTTATTGCTATAAAAGCAGTATAATGAACGCAATTCATTTTCATTGTATATAGTTGATATGGAAATACATTCATCTTTTTCGTCTTGATTTATTCTCAATAATGAATACAAAGACAGCGGGAAGACAACTATTTAGTATTGAATTGCTCGGAAGCAATTTTCGTTCGGCTAATTATCAAGTAAAGAAAGGATTTTAAATGGTGTATATTCGTCGACAAGACTGCTGCCGTTAAATTTATGAGAGCTTTATTGACCAGCTTAAGAACTCGATGAGAACTAGTTGTCTATGAAAGGGATCCCATCCGTTGAACTTGAATGGTCATTTTCTTTAACTTCAAAAATACTTTCATATTTCCTTTGAATCTCTAGCAAATGTTTAGCAAAAAAAAAAAATTTTTTTTTACTGCCTCATAAGAATCTTGTCAAACCCAGTCCCTTCTCTACCCTCTTGCAATCGCATTCTTAGCCTCGCAAAATATTTGGCAATGAAAATACAAATTTCTTCCGTAATAAAAGCTCAAAAAGTGTTGTTCATGTTTGTGTTCCATCATTATGGATGCGCTGTTGTTGTAGAGTAATAATTTTTCCATCTATATAACAGTGTATGCATTCGTTTCAAAGTTGGACAAAGCTTAAATTCCATTTCGACATATCGAGCCTTCGGGAGTGGTATGAGCCTTAGGTTATTTCTAAAAACTGTCGGAATATCATGAATCTTGAGCTCGTTATGGAAATCTTTACCGCATCCCAAGGAGGCTGGAAGCGTTGTCAGTCTTACAACACTTATATAAAAATATTCGGCGGTTCAAAAAAAAGCTCCCAAAAACTAAATCCCGTATTGAGGACCTTTCCAGAAACTCTGGAAGCACTCCTGAATTAAATGAAGGTCCGTTTTGCAAGCAACGAGCAATTTATGATGTAGTCAACAAAGATAAGGGATACCTCAACTTCCATAAACAGATAACTGATTCTTACTTCACAGATTTGTAAGCATTGGTGTTTGAAAAAAAGCGCCCTAAGAAAGCAATGTGAACTGATGGAAAATTCTGAGATTGAGGAAAAGAATTTTGCGAAAATATTTTCAGGACATAGAATCCGCAAACGTATGAACATGAGGTAAAGCGTTTAGAAACGAGGAAAATTTTCAAATTATAACAGTGCTGTATTGTTGGCTAGATTTTTTTTTTTTTCATTGATGGCCTTCTTTCTCTCTGATTGCTTTTCTTATTTCGGACTCCCCTCATTATAATGTTTGAAATTTTCTTTGAATAACAAATGTTTTTTGTTTATGAACGAAAGTGATGAAAAAAAAAAAAGGAGGAAATAACGCATTTTTCCAATGAACTTCGATACGAATTTTCTATTCAAGAATTGTGAATTTAGAATGAGAAACAATCGGAAAATAATATTTTTCGAAATGATCTTCCAACATTAAAACCAACTTGAAATTTTGTTAGTTTCTTTTTGACTCTTATGTTTGGTGACTTTGAATGCGAACGTTAAGTTACAAAAAAAAAAGCAAGAATGATATTTAGTGACAACTTTGCAATCTTATAGGATTTCGGCGGTATAATGGCTCTTAAAATCGTTGCGTGCCTTGTGGATAAAAGATTTTACAGGTTTCTTGCTTACGTTCTTTTATCGTCTATGATTCGAAATAGATATATCGATCATTTTCATTCATTTCTTTTCTTTTGGATTTGTCCATATTGAAAAAAATTTGATCCCTCCCTCCTGTACCAAGGTGGTCTTCGCTAATAACTCCTTTACTGTCGGTTTTTTTTCTCTTTCGAAATTTGAATTTTTAATTTCACTTTCATACACAAAGCTTATTAGTTTTTATGATTAAAAAGCGCTTTATTGAAATATTTCAGTTGCGCTCTGAAAAGTTTCATTGAAAACTTTCCTCAAAACTTTTTACTTAATCGTGATGTTTGACGACTCGCATTTTTCTGCTATATAACATACAAATGTGTTTTGGCGCATCAGGTTTTTTTTTACCTGCTGTGACATTGTCTCCACTCTTCTCCTTCCCTCTCTAACTGATCTGTAGCATCCGGTGGTGCAGAAAATTCTGTCCATATTTTTATTCGTTGGTGTCACCTTCACCTGCCTATTCTCCTTTGTAATTCATTCATGGTTAACAGCCTTTTATTGGCCTCGGTAATATACGTGTTCATTGTATTCATATGTCCTGAGTATGCATGCTTTAGCGTGACCAGTGTCCAGTGTATGAAGTGGAAAGGATAACGGTGGCAGAGACATGTTGCATGTATGCGGTGCGTAAATTCGATTATTCCCTAATCACGACCCTCGCTCTGCCTCTAGAGGCTATAGCAACGGAACCTCTCTTTACAAACACATATTCCATTGATTCGATGCTTTGCCACTGTCCATTTCCTGTTTTGCTTCACTTCGTCTTTGTCATACTATATCTTTCAATCGATACGTACCGAGCGAGATTTTTATGCTTTTTAGGGGGGATAAACTGCGCCTATATAATACGAGACCGGTCAGGATCATCACATACCATTAAGGTCTGATACTATCACCAAGCATCACAAACGCTGACAACCTTTTCACTGAACAGCTTCCTCATCGTTCTATTTTGCAGTCCACTTATACATAGATTTTAAAATGATAGTTGTAGTAAATATGGTGTTATAAACGATGATCGTTATAGTAGATGGCATGGCACTTGTGATTCAGCGGCTCTTATTTCTTTCAATAAATTTTCGTATGTTATAGATCAATTGTTGATTTTGTAGGTGAGTGTTGTAGATCAATAGTTATGTGAATGCTTTCATGAAGATATTTTAATGACGTTTTTGATTTAGTGATTTTTCATTGATCCATGATTTCTAGGAATTTCTTGTGACGTTTTCTTCTATGAACTTTCTTTTTTTCAAAGAATTTCAGTATATACAAATAATCTCGCTTTTAGCGTTCAACTTAGAATAAAACCTCTACGCCTATAAGATTTATGTCGAATTACGAGATTGATGTGTAAGATATTGCTAAATTTTTGAAAAGTAATAAAATAATCGAATGAAGTATTATTTTCTGGCGTTGGAAATGCATCGTTAATGGTTGATGGCTTTGACTAAAAAATAGATTCTATGCAAAAGTCAGGCAACGAATATTAGGACGATGTTGAAAGAGGATTTTAGAAACCGAAATGGGAATCGGCGAAATATCGAATTTTCGGGATTCTGTACAGGGAACGGAATTATGGTATAGCCCTGACATGGGAATCTAAATAGCGAAATCAGGATACCTGCAAAAACCACCATAGTTCTAGATGGGATGAACGTAGACCACAGGTGTTGCCTGGATGAATGTCCATTTTTCCGATTTTCAGCGCAAGCCGTGCATTGAGTGATGTTTGGACAAGCTGAACGCAGTAGTCAACTTGAAATGCCTAACAGGCATGTTGCAATAAAGGGTATAGTTGAATGTTCATAACAAGCGCGATATGTGTATTGGAGGCGTGACCTAACTAACTCTACAAAGCTAGCGCTCATCCTGTGGATCAATAGCGGCCACGCAGCCAACTGAATCGTCGTTGTCCATGGAAGCTTCACGATCGACGCGCGTGTCTTGAAGAAATGCCCAACTTGCGGTCAAGGCACACAATGGCAATTGTTCATTCTAAACTTGTCGTTGGTTCAATTCTGCACCTTGAATAATTCTTGAGGTCACTCTTTCGTATACCTCTCGATGCCCCTCTTGCTTAATGTGTGCCTGATATGTATTTAGTTCATCACCCCTCTCCCATGTGTTCTTCATTCTCGAATGGCTAGCAAAGTACTATATGCCAGAAGAAAGTGAAGATTATTGAGTGCAGTTGGCTACCTCTTCATGCTTTGAGAATGAATGATTTTGACGAGATGAATAGCAACTTTTGCCAAACTTAGACATGAATCATTTCATGATACGACAGATATCTCGAAAGCATAGTTGCATTTAGCATTTAATATGACGATTGTTTTATTCTTCTAGTTAATTCATTATGACTGTTTGAAATGTTATCGCAGCTAGCAGTTCTCAGAAACATATCGGCGAAATTTGCATATGAAGGCTTCCTTGAAGCAATTTTATATCCAGTTTTGTTGGTAGTGAGTAAAATACCCCGACTAGCACCCTCATTTCATTGTCCATGATGCATTAATAAGCAGAAAGAAAGTTAGTATTTAAAGCGAAGAAGCAGTGCCTTTTGGAATCGGGACGTTATATTTTGTAATTTCATTTCAGGACGATTGTCCTGATCCGATTTATTATAGAATATTTAAGTTTTTTAAGTGATGTGATACGCTCCAATCGGCAGGATGTATGAGGTATGATAGACTTGGCATGTACCCTGGTGTGCAGCTTAAAAGAGGGTGCCACGTGGCCATTTCCATCAAAGTTGCTGCAAATTTTTCTCTCTTTTTTTGCTTAAAATGCTTCTTAGAACTCCACTAAAGATATTAGAATATAGAAATTGCTAAATTTGGCTTCTATTTTTGAGATGATACTATTGCAAACATATCTAAAAGGTGGGTGTCAGATTATTGCTTAGGAAGCACATTTTTCTCGAATTCGTTCGCCTAAGAAACCTATACCGTGAGAATGTATTTAGCAAGAAAAGATTTTTGGATTGCTCTAGTCAAGCTTTGAGGTGTTTTTTTTTTCTTGATTTATTGGAAATTTGCAGTCCTAGGAGCAAATAATTTATAAAATACAGTCGTTATTAAAGCAGTTTTATTTTGTTTATTCTGGTCTCATGGCACGAGATATATGTGTTTAATAAGAGTAATGAAAGATTGCAGCATTTAGAAATTTTCTTCGGTTATGCATTTATGCTTCAGTAGATACTGTTCGTCTACAAAACTTTTCGCTCTTTCACTTTTTAAGGAAAGAGAAAGTTTATTTCGTAGAGTACACCTTATGAGATTATTTTTGTGGCTCGACAATATCCACCTGCATTCCCTTCCTATACGATTTATATTCCTCCATCTCTATCATCCGCAGCACACATCCCATGTATGTACGAAGTAATACTCTTTAAAAAAGTTTTGCATAGTACATGGCAAAAAAAAGAGGAAAAAGTATTCAAATTTTCGACTGTGTATTTTCAGTGAAACTTTATGGCACCTTTTTTTCTCTATCCGCTTGTTATTTTAGTATAAACGATTTAATGCCGAATCCGTATTTCTATTCTTTTCTATCATTTGCTGTCATATTCGTATCGTCATTTTGCTATCAAACATGCGCTCAATTAAATCATTGATCATATCTCGTCAATTTCGAAAAAACATTGTTCTTACCGATTTTATCGTCACTTTCGAGTTTTGCGGTCTCCTTCGCGCTTTGATCGTTCTTCTCGAACCTTTTTAAGGATCTCATGTCGAGCCTCACCTTCTTTTGCTTCCAACTTCAAACCCATCTGATAGTGCGTATGCTCATTAACTGAGCGCGTCAGATTTGGTAGAAAAAGTTCACACAATTCATTGAATCAGCCCCATTTAGTGGTTTAACTACAAAAGCTATTTTTTTATTTGCTGAGAGTTAAAAAACGTTTTGCAAAAAAAAAAAAAATGCATTTCACATCAATCCCTGCACGTTCTTTTATTAGTTAAATTTCATTTGCTAAGTTGAATTGCAGAAGTCGGCGACTTTCTTATACACTTTTCCAATAGCTTTATTTTTAAACAGTATTTAGATATTTTTATAGTGTTTTAACAATGCAAAACGTTTTAATAGGAGCAATAATGCATCGTTGTTTTCATTGAATTTATAACTGAAATGTTTTTCCTGCAGACATTCAGACATTTTGCTGTTCAGATATTCAGACATTCAGACATTTTACTATTCAAGCAATTGATTCGTTTTTCCAGTTTTCTTTTTTTTGCGATACGATTGCTTCCAAGAATCTTTGAATATGTTATCATTGTGTGCGTTAGTGTTATAAAGAATTTTTGCAAATTCGCCTTTTAAAGATGCATTACGGCGACGTTAATGCATAATGTGTATTCATCTGCCCGTCCGGTAGGTTGAACGTGGCAATCACACTAAAGCCAGATTTTAAAAACGTTATGGACATAGTCAATAGTGTAAGTTTAATTCCTCATCTGTAGTTCATTTACATTTTGTCAACCCTGAAGCAGGGTATAAAGAAGGAAAAAAGTCTTGCAGTGTCAACTGATGGGCTTTTAGCTTCAAACCGACCGTAGTATGGAAAAGCGAATCTTTCAAGAAACATTTGTAGGGATGGTTAGGTGAGCTGACATACCGATACATGCTTTACTCTTTGTTGACAGTTTTTTAGTTGGTTAGATCTGAGGAGTGGGGAGTGAGAGGGAGGAAAAAGATTGGAATAATAAAGCACGCGCCATGCCTCTACTGTAATATTCTGCTGCACTTATTTCATCCAAAAACAGAAAATTTTTCCATTGCGTTTTTCTAAGAGTAAAGAAAAGTGGTGATTCAATAAAGAATGCATTATAAGAGCTAGTTAACTGCTGTTTTGACATGTTATAAAGAAAACAGCACTAATGAATGCAATTCATTTCATTACAGTTCTTCGCGATGCCGTTAGTTCCAGTGACATAAGAAATTACTGAACCAGGAATAGGTAACTCATTTCTGCAACAGGTGATTTACTTGCGCTTTCGCCGTAACGAATATCTTCATTGCCTAGCATGCTTTGTCTAACGATAACGGAAACGCAGTAGATGCTGCAAGGAGAAGAGCATATTTCAGCTTGAATGGTATTGCATCTTTCTTCTACATCTGAGATCTTTGCAATATATGTGCTTAACGCGCTTATGGTTTCATTACTATCATGCTCAAGTTGGAAACATTTATCGACCTTCAAAATCAGGTGCTCACTTTCCCACTGTAGTCAAGCATAAATTCGTGTGAAATGTCCCCCACACTTGTCGCTTCCCTAAATGAATCGAATCATAGCTGTCCGTTTAATTAACAACCAGTTTACGGAAACTCAAAGTGAAAAGAACCTTATTAGTTCGTTTTTATTGATAAGGCATTTGTTTCTTTTTTCTGATGGCATAATATTTCATTCTCTTCATTAATTTTTTACTAATATTTTGTGTTTTTTTAGAAAATATTTCTTAAATTCTAAAAACTCTGAAAATTTATCGAATATATTTGCATTTTTTCTCACATAATTAAGTGAACTTATTGCTCTTGCAATATTTCTATATCTAAACATTTACATCTGCATATGTCTATATATATATATATATATATATATATATATATATATATATATATATATATATATATATATATATATATATATATATATATATATATATATATATATATATATATATATATATATATATATATAGTGTATTTTCCATGAATAATTAATTTGTTTAATAATTATTCACTCATTTGGTTATTGTATTCTCTGGCTTATGTCATTGAATGTTCAGAATTAATTGGACCTTCAGCTAATGAATACTCGAAAGTTGGCTTGCATCTCATTAGTACCTCCTATTTGTTTCTTCTGTTCCGCAGGCCTATCAGTTTATCTGCGCATTTTTTCGGGCGTGGGGGGAGGCAGGAGAGGGATTGTCACCTACTTATAGAAATTTTGTTGAAAGCTCATGGCTACTAGTAATATTCTCAAGTTGTACTAGTAAAATTTCAAAAAATTTGGAGGTCATAGAAAGATGAAAATTTCTTCTGATGCTAGTTGTGCAGTGCATCCCATATTTCTGATCGATTTTCGTTTGCTTCGTAGTGAGTTCTTCCAGCAGTGTCCTAAAATTGTTTCAACTTCCACTGCTAACAGTCATAATCTGTCTGCTGAACATTTCTGAAAGGAGCATCTCAAGTGCTGACGAAAGCAAATTGGTGACGGGAGGGGAGGGGGTGGGTATGGGGAGAGGCGGAACGCATACGGAAGAATTTCCCCCAACTACTTTGAGACTTCGCCCTATATATGGGTTAAGAAATCGTAGCAATTTTTGAAACCGATGGGTTTCTTTATTTCTCTTTACAGCTGTGTAGCAATTTGTTGCTTCGAATTTCGAAGCGCAATTATGACTATCTGATAAAGCTTTTGCTGATCAGATCTACTTTTGTTTTCTCTCTAGGCCAATTCGTTCCGAAAGACGTGGCCCTTCCTGAAGCTAATTACTACTCCCATTATTAAATCCCAAGAATGGTTCTGCGGCATCTTGCAAAATGATTTGCGCAGCATAGTGAGTGTTTATTTAGATTTGGCTGAAAGGATCGTTTAGTTACCCGCTAGGACGTGTGTTTGAATTTCTCATCTTTCTCGACCCGATCGTGTCGCCGTTTGATCAGCTAGCTCCAGACGATGCTTTGCTGATAGTCTTAACGCCAAGGATCGAGAGACGGGAAGGGGTGCCTATCATAGTCCCCTCGTTCATATCAACAGTCTTTATAACAATGAGAAGAGAACAGTATTCCTCGAAATGGAGCATGCGCGGGTTAATGCAAAATGCTTGATGAATATAAGGTTGCATTTGAGCTAAAGTTTCCATGATGTAAATTTTGTCGTGTTGCTTATGATTTGCCGAACAAACTTTATATATGGGATCCGATATTCGTATTTCACCTATAGAAATGAAGTTACGATAGAAATGAATTGCACTAAATTTGTTTGATGCACATAGTCGATTCCTGTTTGAAAGAAAAAGTTTTAGTGGGTGAGTCAATTCATGTTTAGAATAAGATCTTATAATGATAATGTTCTATATATAAAAGAGTTGAAGAGATGAATTTCTGATAGGTACACAATAAACGTAGAAGCCGAATTGCTCATCACGCAATTGAATTAAAGACTTTGTTTTTTTTTTGCTTTTTTTTTTTTTTTTTTTCGTTTTTCCTGCATCTATGCATAAAACCTGTTCGAGAGCATTCATTTCTGGAGACCAGCACTGTGCATTTTGTATATGACACAGGTGGAGATATAGACGATGCCACGTATATAATCTATATGTGGCATAGACCATATAGGAGTACTAGTAAGATTTTGCTGCAGTGATTTTTGCACATAGAGGAGTAGAAGGTATAGATAAAGGAGCCAAATTGAAGGCTTAGGAAGCTCCATGTTGCAACTACTTGAGAGCTTCAGGTTGCAATTAGCCATACGGCAAGATTTAATAAGAAGTTCAGTGAAATGAAATAACAGTGAAAACGTTATAAAGGAATGGGCGTCGTATCAGAATCACTTCAAATGAACTTTAAACGTGCATCCTTCAATAGGTAAATGGTATCCTCGCTTTGAGAAATGAACTATAATTGCTCGGTAATTGAAAAAATTTCTAACTGCATCTCTTCAGCGATTGTGGGATGTCTGATGTAAGTTCACATTTTCACTATTACATACGAAAAAGTTTATTGATTGGTCTTTCTATCCAACAAATGCCTCGGTTTTTTGAAGGTTAGGGGGTAGGTAGAAAGTTGGTGAGGTGAGAGGATGATTGTCTCTCTGCAGTATTTGAACTACACGGAAAAGCAATCAGCCGAAAATGATAACGTCAAATTTTCGAGTTTGCTTGTTAGAAGATCCAAGACTGAAGCAAAAATTTTCGGATGCAACCATCAGATTCTCCATTTTTGCAGCAAACTCGTATATGTGCCTCGCCTGCAATGAACCACTCCATTCACTTCCCATGGTCAGGTGCCCTCCATTCATTTCCCACTATGTTGGCAAATGTGTGTCACTTATCATTGTGCATGACGAGTTTGTTAGCTTTTTGTGACAGCCGTTTACCTCCTACTTCTTTAGTATGAAAACGGCGTCATCAGCAGTATTTGTAACTCATCTTCATCGCACCTGCAATAATAATCAATTGACTAAACTTTTAATGACTGAAGGACCATTTTACTCCTTCACCTCTCCGTCAAAAAAAAACGTCTGCAAATTTCTGTAGATGAAGACGGATGCAATGCGGATTTCGAGGGGATTGTTCACATTCCTCTTACATACACTTGAGAGGATCAGTAGGGAGCATACCGACTCTATCCCTCAGCCCTGAAATCTCCGCCACGAATCTTCGCCACGAAGGAGTTCCTTCTCCCTATGGATTTAAAAATTCTGTGCCTCTAACTGTAAGAAAAGGATCATGGCATTGTGAACTTGTTCCGCGTTATGCCCTTCCTTATGCTCTGATGTGCGTTTTAGGTTATATTATGTATTTGTATCTGTGATGGCTATCATCACTTTATTTCTTGTCTTATGAAGGTGACTAGGGAGCACCAGATTCATCTCGAATGAAACGAGCCATCTTTCTAAAGTCACGTTGTTATGGGAGCATTAAGATGGGAAAGGGATTTTAACGACCACCTCAAAGAGAAAGACTTCCGATTGCGTCGCTTCCAGAAGATAGGAGGGAGAGGAGGGAGATTGTTTAAGGTGTTTTGCTCGGCTCTTTTAATGCCACTGATGTATCTGCTCTTCACTAATGCCTCATTATCTCTTTTTTACTATATTCAGTTCGCATTCTAAACTTGAAAGTTAGCAGTAATAATTTGCACATAAAGTTAAGTTTTCTTAGGGTCTTTTCCAATAAAGCCGGTGCATTCGAACGAAGTCCTTGTCCCGAGCATATTGATGCGATGATCAAGTTTTTTTTCATGAAATTTTTTTTCTGTGGTTCATTTCCCAAAACGTGACACTTGAAACAAATGTTCTATCACATAAAGGTACGCTTCTATATTACCTTCCGTTTCTTCGTTGGTTTTTTTTTCGCAGAGGCATTTATCTTTCACTTTTCCACTCACAATGCACATACGTTTTCCAAATTTGGCAGGGGAATGTGATGAGATGAAATTCCATTTCTATCTCCTCCCTTTCCCCTCCTCCCTACTTCCTCTTTGCCGTCCAATTTTTTTACCCAAAAAGTTTCGTATTAACAACAATGTCACGTACATACCCTATAATTATCGATATGCAGTTCATTGCGTGGACGACATGAACAAAGTCGCAAAAGGCTTTTCAACAAAGTTCTTTGAACTCCTTCCTGCGTTCTTAATTATCCCTTCAAAATTCTATTCGAGCATATCCTCATTTCCTTTCATGTTTTTGAACACTTTTATTCAATCCCTCACTCATTAGGACTCGACCTCAGTAACCTTTGAAAATCTCGAAGTTCGCCTTTGAAAACGAACTGCTTAGCTGGAGTGGTCTTACATTTCGATAGTTCAGCTGCCGCCTCGGAGCATGCAATCTGAATTTTTTCTTCGGCCTTGCGAACAGGTGTTGATTTTGTGAACTACCCGTGTCTGTCGATACATATGTATGTATGTGTGTGTCCGTCGATGTGTGCAGATGCGTATGTGTGTATGTATCTGTCTGTATGCGTGTATGTGCGCATGTGGTGTGCTGTGCGTGATATGCATATGTGTACGATTACTCCGGGATTGATTTCACCGTCATTCGGCCAATCAAGGCTAGTGTTCGTTTCGCATTGAGCCAAAAATCCACCTTTTACAATAAATAGTTCCATCTTTATGTGGTGAACTCAGATTCTCCAGATGGATTTGAACTTTTTTAACCACGAGGAGATTAATGGATCTTGATACCTTGCATTATCTTACTGGTGGAACTTACGTTTCTCAGAATGTTACGCTACTCTCATGTTCCTGACGTAGTAACCGCATTTGAAAAGTCAGATTTTATGTTGCGAAGCCTAGTGGAAGTAAACAGTAGATTCATGAGAACCGCCTCACCTAACATGCATGGGTCATTTTATTTTCATATTCGACATCCTAGATTTACTGCCCCAATATAAAAATCAGAATAATATCCCGCGAGTTCATGCAAGCAAAGAGTTAGATTATTTCATGGGATCTTTTTGAAAGCTTCATGTATCGTTAACACATAGAAATTTCGCAATATTCTCTTTTAGAAATTTCGCTATATACTCTATTTTCTTAAATTCCTAGAAAAGCTAAAAAGTAGGCCGTTAGGTCTCGTTTTTTGTCGCTGAGAAAGAAAACTTTCATAAAAACTTCTCTGAAGTAGAAGGGTGTCATGCGTTTTGGCACTCCCTAGGGATACATTCCAGCCTTGTGAAGTGCTCTTCGAGAGAGACAAGTAGCGTGCAAACAAGAACATTGCAAATTGCAATTGAAATGAGTACGTTGATCAAGTTGAATGAATTCTTAAATGAATCCATTTTTGAGGCATTTTATCAAAAACGTCAACATCAGTGAATCTTTTTGAGGAAAATTTAATCATCTGCAATATTCACCTCACAGGGCATATGATTTTATACATTGTTTACGCAATATTGCATACATTTTACATAGAGATTGAATTTATCATTAATCTTCAATCATATTATTTTTAAATTTTACGTTCAGATTTTGGAGCAGCTTATTCCTACATTTAAAAGTTTTATTTGTCACCAACATTGTCCCTTTTGAAGTATGGATTATATCTTTTTTGAAATCTGTAAATTGGGGATTCCTTTCATTCACATTCTCGACTATAGCCATGAGAAAAACCGAAGAATATTCAAACATGCTTTTATGTTATGGATTTCTTTCCTCATATCCGCTTATGTATATCGTTAAGCACACTTATAAAAATAACTATATGAATATTTGCGAAGATTGCAATTAATATTTTCTTTGTTTTCATTGCCTAGAAAATTTACTCCAAATGAACAGATCTATTCATTGCGAAATAAAATGCTTGCAAATAGAAAATGTTTAATCATAGAGTAATAAATTCTGTAAATATTTATTTATTTCAAATATAAGATATGGTTAGAGAATAGGGAATGCGTCTTAGTTTTGTATTTGCATTTGTTGTGTTGCCGTAATTTTTTGTAAACATTGAGCTCTTAGCAGCGAGAATAACGAAGAATATCCATAAATATAGTTGTGAAGCTGCAATCCAATTCATGGCGTTCTTTCCTCATTTGTGGGCTACTGTTTTTCGCCATCATTAAATCGAAAATCTTTCATTATTGGTTTTGCAATCCTATATTCACCTATGCATATCATTAAGTATACTTCTAATAATAATTTTCTAGATATCCCTATAGACAGGTGTAGAGAGTACACTTCTAACAGAAGATACCATATGACGTAGAAGGCAACATAGAATGGAAATGATAGGGCGAATGATTGGCATTCTTCATGATGTTTTCTTCTTTATTTACCACCCGCGTCTCAATTTCCCTCTCTCTCCCCACTTGCCTACCCCTCCCCCTGTCTTTGAGCGATCCATGTGCTTTTTTTTGACATCTCTGGAAAAAATGGCGCTTCTTTAAATCTAGGACCGAATTTTCCATAATTTATTTATGAGTTGACTGGTCATCGACACACACATTCGTCGTTGTTTGTTCCTGCATGGAATCAATTTTCGATTAGGCCATTCAAACGAATTAGCTTCGTAAATGATCGGAGATCCGCAGTTTCTTTAAATGTTTTTGAGGTTAAAAATAATTTTATGTTGTAGTGATAAGAAATGACTTATTGTTAGGTACTTCAGCTATATGGCAATGACTAAGTTAGATATATAAGTTAGTTGTACGGTATTTTCTAATTGAGAGTATGTTTATTTCGTATCCTCTCATGGGAAGCATTCAGATCGCTCATCGTTGAGTATCTCATTTAGCGTGCACTTCACGCACTACATAGCAAAGCATAGTGCTCGATTGGAATGAACAACTTCGCTTTTTTTAATATAATGGAGTGTATCGCTTCCTAGTGGTGATCATCACTCATCAGATTCCAGAGTAGTATTTCTAGCTGAAAGAAAAGTATATGATTAGGCTTCGCGGCTTATATTAGCTTCATCGTTGTTTTAATATTAGCTATGATTCGATTACTCAAAAAGAAGTATTTCCATTGGTATTATTTCTTTTAATCAGGAGTATTAGCCATGACGAGGGAATCTTTTCCTCGTAATCTTTCCTCTTTTCTCGATATTTTTTATCACATATGAAATTTAATCATATCAGTTTTTATCAGTTGGAAAAATAAGCAAATTATTTGAGAAGTTGCAATTAGTTTCTACGAAAGTTTTTCAAACAATACAACAGCGTAAGATAATTTACCATTTACGTGAGCAATTTTACGAAGACACTAAAAAAATGCTATTTGCATCGATGCAATACCACTGCTAGTGCTTTGCATTCATTTTTCTCCAGCAAAAGTCCGTCGAACAAACTCTGCATCGCGAAGCAGTTGTTTCAGCGTTATATTTAGGCAGTCCTCAGGAAATTTTTATGTTGCCAGAAAAAGAGAGAGAGGGAGGGGGAGGGGGTAAAGCCACTGGTAAAACTTATGATTTTGTACTTTAGGATCGAATGCCAAGTGCCAGGTCATATTTACCTCGTTCTCCATAGCGGTCTTGCAGTTCAGCTGTTTTCTAATTACTGCCTAAATTGTGCATTATGTGTTGACCACAAGCGCCGGCAATGGGACTCTTATTAAGCCCAGTTTTTTTTTTTTTTGCTTCGGCTTGATATTATTTTATCGTTCTGCAATTTTACTAACATCCAACATGTTTGCTTTGATATTGCTTAAGGTAGAGTGAGCAAATTCGGGATATATTCCCAACAATTTGGGCCATTAACACATGCAGCCTCCGCAACTATGGAGTTTTCTCAATGAGAGCTATACAGGCATCGTTGAAAGCACACAGTGGTTATTGCAAAGTCGCTACTGAAACCCGTTGGGCTCCTTATCTGTTGCCGCGGTGAAGGGTAGAATTTCTCGCATGCGAGAATTTGGGAATTCAGCGGACTAAGAGGAAGAATTGTTAGTGAATAGGAGATGCCACCGTAAACTCCAATTTCCACAGCCATTTTCTACTATTGGCAGTATATGAAAGGGGCTATGGTGAATGGAATATATTATGGAAAATCATTTGTGGCGGAATAAAATAAAAATTGAATAATTTTTCTCATCGCAGTCTTTAACAGTTATTTATCTATAACGTTTTTTAAAAAATACTCTATCATGAAGGAGGATCATTCTCCCTATTTCTGAATTTCTTCCGAATTTGCTCTTTTTTGTTCCCTCAATTTACTAAGTAAAATGAAGTAAAGTAAATAATGAAGGAAAAGAAAAGATGGGGGATATCCTCATATACGCTCCACGACTATAATTTTCTCCACTATAATTGTGCAATTATCAAAACATTTTTGAACGAAAATTTGAAACCTTTATCACTAACGGCTGCATTAAATTTCCATATCTTTTGCTTTGAGGCGAAAAAAGTTTTGTGCCGATAAATCCTCGTAATACTTTTTTCTCAAAGTTTATTTTCCTAAACGATATGATTTGTTTTCCTAATTGATATTTCTGCGTTCTAAAGGTGATGGAATATTTCGGTGGGTTGAGAGAGGGGGGGGGGGGGAGGGGGGAAAATATCATAAATACAAACTTATTATCGATGAACTTGTTGAGTGCAATATTAAATAATATTAACCATCGGAATGTTCATAATTGTCGCATATATAAATACTCGAAGATTTAATTAGTGCGCGGGAAAGCAATTAATTACCCGGGAATTTGGGAAACGAAAGAATTTTATCAAAAATTATGGAGTCGATTTTCAGCTACAACAAAATTAGCCTTTAGAATGAAATAGATTCTTTAAGTGCATTATGTGATGCATTTTGGTGGGTTTTTTTTTAAAGCATTTAGTGCGGAAAGAACTAGAAAAAAAAATTTGTTGGAAAAACGTTTTTTTTTTTCGTGCTGCATTTCCTTTCAGTGAACAATGATGGCGCTTCTAACCTCATTACATCGCCTTTGTGACGATGAAGAATGACGTTGTATTGGTTGACATTCATTCAACAATTCTCAAATCTCCTCACTAAATTCTGAATGCGCTAATGGTATTGATGCTTTCAACGCTTATGCATTCAACATTCATTGCACAATAGATATTTTCAAAATCGTCTAGTTGAAATACTATCATATGTAAATTGCGTTCATGTAAATTACGATTTGGAAAGCGCGTTATAGCGATATTATGCCTTTGCATTTGTGTTGGTACTCCTGAGTCTCCTTCACGCTGTCAACTCAAAGACTGTTCAAGCTAAGGCTGTGAAATTTGACGGAAGAAAAGGCATCTGCCACAGGATGAGGCGTCTGCTATAACGTTTGTCACACTATGAGCATTTTTATGGATTTTCAGGTTGATCTGTCGAAATGTAAGCATAATATAGGAAGTTTAAAGGTGATTTAGGAACCTTGCATGCATGGAATCGTTCATGCTTTAGGGGTACTTGGAATATATAAGGGAATTTTATAGAAGATTCATATTTGCGACCGGCTCCCTTAAAATATAAATCACTAGTGCGCATGTTTTCTTCTATTTGAAATGTTGGTTTGGTTGATTTGATGGGCTGCGCTTGCAAAGGCGTAGGCGTATATTGTGTGTACTCGCTCCTTCTACAATCCTATCTTCTTATTTTAACACCTCTTATATTAAGCATTCTCTGAATTAATTTCACTGCACCTAAGTCTTTTTATTAATAATTTTGCGAAAATTTAACATCTTTATTTCAGATTTAATAAATCTTTTGTGTTTTAGGCGAGTTCTTTGGTGAGAGGGAGGGGGGGGGGGGGGGGAGGGGGAGGGAAGGGAAGGGAAGGAATCGATGCATTGAATTCTATGAACTTTGTTGCGAATTCTGAGAAGTTTTATGAAACTGCTAAAATTTTTGATACATTTTAGAGCTTATAGTACAAATTCTATAATAGCTTTTTCATTCGATTTTATATTATAGTACAGCCTCAACGTGTTTAATTATACTTGAGTCATATTTATCATTTTATATTCAAATATCTTTCGGCTAATATAGCTTATTTCGTTTATTTGAATATAGATCGTTGCTATTGCTTATTGTTATCATTGATATTTTTATTGCTTACAAACTTTTTTAATGCATACGTTTATATGTTATTAATGAGATTTAATAATATCGATATGGGAAAATGAGCATTTTGATAGCGTTTTCAAATTTGTAAAAAGTTTCAACTTTCTAGACACTTCCTTTCATGAACATTGTTTTTCGCTATTTTTTATATCATCCCACAAAATATTTCATTAAAATTTTTATAAAGAGCCATATTAAATCACCAATCCATAGAGATTTACTATGAAGTCGTTTTCGTCGTTTGTCTTTTATGAAGTGTCACCACAAACTTAATGTTGCCTTTGCCTATTATTAAAATTTTGCGCACATTCACCCTTCACTTCTTTTCTTATAGATTATTGAGCATCATCAAATGTTGACAATACTTCGAGGTCATTCACAAGTATTCACACTTTTCGAGTGAGTAATTATGGGATTGGAACGCTGCAATGCAGCCGCATTTTTGAAACGCGACTTTATTTCCTATTTACGACGTCATTTTTTCTAAATTTTATAATCAAAAAAAAAATCTATATGAAGGGGAAATTTTTCTAAATAAAACTACTTTATGAATGGACGGGTGATAAGGATTTGATGAATGATTTCTATTTGTGAACGTCATGGTATCATATCGTCGACAACGATCCTTGTTTTTTAGGATATAAATATTTAAATGACACTTTTTTTTGCCATACGATTTGTTCTTGCTGGAAAAAATTCAGCTCGAAAGAATATTTCAGATATTGTTATAAGGTGGTTGAATTCCCTCAAATTTTTATCACCTTCGAAAATAAGACTATTTTCGAATAAAATACGTTTTATTATATTTTCCTTTCATCGGAATTATATATGCTAGCAAATTATACATCGGAACATTCAACAAGAGCTCTCACAATATAACCGTCATTTATGAAACTGAAGACCCAATGATTAGCTTAAATTTGCTCTCAGCAAATTATTCTATGCACCACTTGATAGCTTTCAAATCCCTTCGTATTTTGGATGAAAAAAAAAAATGAATTTCAGACAATAACGAAGAAAAACTCCTATAATGACCTTCAGAGATCAATTGGAATTGGATGTAGTGTTGAAATGGCCTTGGGCATCGTTGGGTATTCTTTCTGAATGCTTACGACTCGATTTAGCCTCTCGCAAGCGACATCAACATTTACATGTATTATTTGCATAAGCTTATTGCCTCGCATGCGTATTCGTTGAATTCTGCTATGAACATTGGCCGCCTTGTTATTCGCTTTTATAGCTGCTTGCTGCTTTCTTTCAGTTTGTATCGGTGTGAGCATATTTGCTCGGGAAGATTAATATGTCCATTGCTTGAACGGTTATAAATTCAGTGCTCTTTTTTTTTTTTTTAAATTAAAGTCCTAATGCAGTGCACATCAAAGTTGAAAGAAGAATATAATACTGTGATGTAAGGAGTTACATTGAGTGTATAAAGCGATTTTCTGTGAACAATTTTTTTTCCACTAGTTTAAAGTCATTGAACGATAGACATTTAGAAATGTGGACTTGCATAAATTTAACAAAATCACTTTTCTCCATATGCATAAAATATTGCGCCATCACCGTCATAATCCCTCTAATCGATAATCTGATATTTTCACATTTTCATCACTAAAATCGAAGAGGATTTTTAAAGAATTTCAACTTTTCACCACAAAAAAAAAAAAATTCCAACATCTTAAACTGAGTTCCACAGTAGACGAATCTGCAGGCTTCTTAATTGGATCATCGATTTTTAGTTATTGAGGTGAATAAATTACGAGCATGCTCATTTTGCTGGAATTGGAGATTTTCACTGCTGGAAGGCTTCTTTTGATGGTCTATAACTTCATCCTACGGTGTTGCTTTTTGACAAATTAGTATTGAATCTGTGACTTGTTTCAAAGGTATTACTGCTACTCATCAACTACCGGCTATCTGTATGGACCTGAATCTTCTCTAGAGTTGACCTCAACCAGAAAAAAATAGCTGCTGAGATATGCTGAGAGATTCAGTACGCTCAAAATTGCTATATCGCCCACTTTTGGCTACCTGTATGACCTATATGTGTGTTAGGAGGAATCCCAACCTGAAAAAGAAATTGTAACAGAAATATGCTCAAGAATTCATTTGTTCGTCGTTGTCTAATAAAGTGTAAATGCCTTTTTTTTCCATCTCTAGTGTATAAATATAAAGAATGTCTTCTATCTAATAACTGCTTGTGCAACGAAAGGAGAGCCATTCAGAGGGCAGGTACCTACTCATTTCAGATGGAGCGAAAATTTTGATTGTTTCGAAAGTTTTTGAAAAGTTTTTTCAGTACATATGAATAAAACGATATTCGCATCGATTCAGCTTTACACTATAGGATGTGTTTATTTGTTGGCTTTGCGTAGACCCTTACAATTGGTTGTTATGTCGTAATTCTTAAAACCTCTTAATAGAAGAGGCTTTAAAAATTAGTTGGCATCAAAACTCACAGCGAAACGGAAAGTTCGTTGTTTCTTAGTGAAATCAATTCTTTATGTGATATCTATCAGATGGCAGCAAAAAGCAAAGTACAAGTTGTTTCTTTTAACAGCAGTAGTATACTGATATCCTTTAATATGAAGCTTATCAATTTCTCTTTTGATTAATCTTGTTTTATTGGTTTTAATTATTTCATTCCTATTAGATTGTTTAATTATTCAAGTTTGCTTAATTATTTCAATTCTATTAGCCGCTTCGATAAGTTTAGCTCGTTATCTTTATATGCTGCTGAAAGCTGCCATGAGAGGTTTTTTCTTATAACGATTTTATCTCGGATGAAATAGCATTACGTTTACGGATGAGTTCACCGTTGTTAATTAACAGCTGTCACTAAAGAATTTAGATAATGTTATTAGGTTGTGTCATACACTAGCATTAATTCTTACATTAACGATATGACGCTGAAATTCATTCGAAAATGAATATCATGAAAATGCGTTGAACTTCTAGCCATTGTTTCCGTTTGGAAATTTTCGCAATAATATTGACTATTTTTATTGAAAATTTTTTTGTTTTCTTCCGATTTCATATCGTTTCTTTTGGCAAATTTCAATAGTGGATGATCATATCTCTTGAAAATTGATATTGATATCGGTTCATTTGCGAATAAAAATAACTTCTAATCATATATAGTCGATAAGCTGTAGTAATGCTTTATTGTCGCTTTTCTTATTTTGCCTATTAAGGCGGCAAACTTGTGAGGGATTTTCGTGTAAGCCATTTGGAATGCGGCATGGATGAGGAAACCTTCAAGGAGAGCGCCGATTGCCGGCCTGTGTTCCCGTCTTTCCTGAAGTATTGATTTCTTTTACAGCTTATCAAACTTCCTTCATGAGGCAAGCAGATAAAGTTAGGATTGAAATAACTGTTGGCTATTGGCTGTTAATTTTTTCGCAGCATCGGTAGTTTAATATGTGCTTATATTAATGTTGCAACATTTCTCAATTTTAGAACGTTGATGCTATCAGACCACTTTGCCGACGTTGTTTATCGTTAGCGCTGTTTGTTTTCGGCATTTCCCGAAAAATTTATGTTGTTCTCATCGATATATTAAGCTAGATCTCTCTTTCTGATTATTTTTCTTCTCGCACTTCCTCCCGTCCTCCCTCTCATTTTCAACTCTTCGCAATATTCTGCAAAATTTCGAATTTCTTGGGCAATTTTAATTTAAAGCGTTCTATAAGAGATATGTGCATAGGAAACGTTCATATTTGTTCGTTTTGAATCAAGAGGTTGCTTTTTCTCACCTGTTTAAAGCTAATTAATTTCAACTTGGAATGCTATTCGAAAGTTAGTATAGAATTGATGTTTGCTTCGATTTCAATCGCTTATTGAACTAGTTGTTCCAATTCATTGAAATGATTCGAGTTCATGAACTAATCAATCTTTTCCTCTGCACTCTTTGTTCACCTAGAAGTACGTCCTAAAATTGCTTACATTATATGTTCAATTTCAACCAGTTCCTGTAACTCGCAGGGGTATCCCAATATTGCGAGTCGCTCAATCGGAGGGTACAATGTTGAATTTATGATTTTCAAAAAGGCGGCAAATGAAAAAATAAAACGATGGATTTATCCTTGCGAAATCGCTGCGTTACAGAAGATATTTTTAAGAGAATCGTTTTATGTTCATTAGCAGTCTCATCGGCTCAGCTAGCTCCATATTGGCGTCGTTTTAATTAGAGTGCACGCACACACAACAAAATGAGCCTTCTCACATACACACGACGCTGGCTTAATTTTCCTATGGAGCGCAACTCGGCTTTTTTTTTTTGCAATTCGGACATTGGGAGGCAAAGTGCTTGAATGAGTGCGACTATCGAAATGAGATGATAGGATGACTCATGCACTTTTTTTTAAATTTATATTTGGGCAAACCTTTATTTATCTATCTCGATTACCTTTTGATCTTTCTTCCTAATTTCGCCGTGGAATTGTGTGACAAAAATTTTTCATTTGCAAAAAATTTTACTAGGTCATTAAGTAGAAAAGTTTTTTTTTTCATTAGAATTTGCCCACAACTTTTTTCTCAAGAACATTTTTGCAATTATTTTTCGGTTGTCGATTAGGTATCCATAATTGTGCCGTGATTGTCTTCTTTAGCATCACGAGTCTCAATTTCATTCTCATTTCTCTCATTTCTTTGCAATATTTTGCTCAATTCCAGCAGTCTTCTGCTTAATCTGATACGGAAAGAGGGGATGGAAAGATAAGGAGGAAAGAGTGGGGACAGAAAGACCGCCGAGGAGATGGAAGTTGTGTCCGCACGGGATCGCTTCCAAAATCTTCGCTTGTTTCGTTTAGGTTGTTCGTTATCCGATTTCAGTGAGTATGTTCCGTATTTTGCATTGGTATACACCCATTCGGATTATGGTCGGTATCGATATAGGTCTCAACCACTATTCCGCAGCAGCCGGTTTCTTTTTCGGCATATTTCACAACGAATGCTTAGAACCACATGATTAACTGAATTTCGTTATCATTCCCAATGGTTTGAAACCCCTTTAAAGGATTCCATCACGAAACAATTGAATCGATCTTATGCGGTGCAATTGTTTGATGAGGGTCGATCATGGGAGCAAACGTTCCTCACGAACCCTTTGCAGTGGTTGTTGATCGCGTTTTGCCGGTGTTTGCTTATTTACATAACATTTAATGAGCGTTCGTATGGACAATTGCTCATTCAAATTTCGATTCACCGAGTTTAAACTTTTTTGTTGATTGCGAGAACTTAACCAATGACATCTAGAAATAAACTTAAGTTCTTTTTTTGAATCTGCACTCTTTGAAGCGTGCTCGTTCTACATTCTTTACTTTATTTTAATTCTCTTGTTTTGTAATAACTTCAATTATTGTTTTGTTTTTTTTTAAATACTTCCGAGTTTGGAGAACTTTAATCGCCTTTTATTACGTATTTTTCATAGCTCATTGAGCATCTTTAGCGATTTTTATTAAATGAGCAAACACTGAGAACTGAAAATGCTATTCTATGTCATAGTTTTATGCATGACTTGTGGTATTTTAGTTGATACGCTTATTGAGTTGGGATTTTTTTCCCGCGTAGACGTTTCTTGCGCTCAATACAATCATATATATTTAAGGATAAGCAAGAATATGAGTGCTTCATACGATTGGATAGGAAGAGGCGAACATATGAAAAATTATAGCCCGATCCTTGCTATGTATCCATGCTTGAAGCGGTAATGACGAGTGAGCAGCATGTGAAGATTAACATCACAAAAACGTCATGTTCAACAAATTACGAAGCGCTTTTTTCGCAATTTGAATCCAGCTTACGAGGAAAAAAATCAGCCGAAATATTCGTCTGCTGAATCCTCATTTTTTCCAAAACTAACGTGTATATGAAGCATTTGGCAGCTAAGAAATTGTATGGAAAAAAAAAGAGTTGAATGAGGCTGGACTTAAATTCATTGGCTAAAAGCTCGCTATGTGCGGCATATCGGCGACATAAACACTGACTTTTCACCAGGTTTGAAAAAAATTTACGTCAGCACTTTCTTAAAACTATCTTAGAGATGAGATGGGGAAAATATTTGAATGCTTTTAATGAGCTACATGATTTAATGGGCAAATTTTGTTTTATCAAAACTAACGGAACTAAAACCTTATCAGATCTCTGCTTCTTCATTTAAAAACATGCCGACCACTCTCATAAGCCAATCATTCATATAAGCGAAACAAAATGCATTTTTTAATCATTCACTTGTGATAAAACCTTAGCAGTAATATAACACTTGAGAAGAAGTAATTGCATCTGAATATCCGCCTTAGCCGAACCATATATTTTCTCGTTTAACGAATTAAATGTCTGCTTACTTGACGATGTGAATTTCTATGTTTACAACATAACAATATAAGCCGATGTTGTCTAGTGAAGACTTCATTATGATCCATTGCAGTATACTCGACTCATTCGCATCGGCGCATTTAATATATCATTTCATGCAAGTTACTTTCCGCATATAGCATATATCTGCCACTATATATGCTTGATTTTAGCGATCAGCTAATATCCATTAGGCAAATTACTGAAATAATCAGAAACGTGATGGTCAAGTAGGAAAGGCTATTGGTCATCAACGGTTTAGAGCGTCTTAGATTGTTGCTAGTAGGTGAAGGATATACGTGTTAACTAACTACGCTATTCAGATAAGTCGCTTAAGTATTTTTCTGATCATAATGCTGCGAAGAAATACGGTTAAGATTTGTGCAGATATGTTGAGAGATGTTGAAATTCGGACCTGAAAATGTGCCTATAATTGGTTTGCAAGTTTCATGTCGTCCAACTAAATATCGCAGACTACTCGCATAAAAATTTACTAATTCCATATGTCAGAATTACTGAAAAACGATTTAGAAGAAGTTATGTAGAGTTTTTTTTAAAATTTCATTTCCCACTAATTTATTGTAAACATAGAAAGTATACTAGAATTGACGCTATGAAAAATCAAATGTGATGTTAGTCCGCCGTGATAAAAATATCAGTCAGCAGATTCATTATTGTATCGTTAAGTAATGCTTTTTTGTGATTGTATAACCGATGCTTAAGCTTGCCGTATTTTACGACATAAAAAAGGCAAGAAGCTCGCAGAGGATGAGACCATCCAGTTATTTCCATACTCAAATCGAAAAAAAAAACGTCTCAATAAACAGATTATAAAA